>VYZM01013525.1:77998-128148 GCA_013398915.1 Dromas ardeola
GCCCCTAACCACGACCCTCTGAGCTCTGTCTTTCAACCAGTTTTCTATCCACCTTACTGTCCATCCATCTAACCCACTCTTCCTAAGCTTCCCTATGAGGATGCTGTGGGAGACCATGTCGAACGCCTTGCTGAAGTCAAGGTAGACCACATCTACCGCTCTCCCCTCATCTATCCATCCAGTCACACCTTCATAGAAGGCTATCAGATTAGTCAATGGCTGTAACTGGGGTCAAATGCAAAGCCCATTCCTCACAAAAACACCCAAAACCTTGCACAGAGGTTTTGTACCAAGATGACTGTTCAACTGGTTGTATAAGCACAAATTTGGTTGTGCACACTGTTATTCAACTATCCTAAAAAAGTGCATTATAGCATCGACTTATGCCTGTATAGGAACAGCAGGATTGAAAAAAACAAAACAACAAGAAACAATATCTTTTTTACCACATTAAAAATGGTGCAACCCAAATAAATTAGAAACTGTAAATCTTTCAATTGCATTGGCAGAGCAGGTAAGCTCCAAGATTCACACACCTTCATGTTAGCGTTTTTAATGCCACCTCTTTCAGGCTGTGAAGAGAAACGATTGCCATTTTTGACCTTGGGAGGAGCCCAACTGCTGTGGGTAGCGGCGGGGCATTAGGTGAGGAAAGGAAGGGAATATTTGCTCTTCTGCATACTCAGCAACGCACTTCCTTGGAAGGGGCAGAGCCTGGCACCACTAGAAAGGGATTTGCTTTCCTTTGACTCTTTGCAAATGCGCAAAATTTCATGAATACAGAGCACTGTATCATTTGTTGTAGGAGAACAAGCTAACGGGAGCAAAGGTGAGGTTCCTCAGGCATTTACCACAAATTTGGATGTACACGTTAATTTTCTGCTGCCTTTTCCTGGAAAATAACAGACCAAAGGATTTCTAGGTGGCAGCAGCTACCAAAATGGAGTATATAGTTTTGTTATGAAACCTGTTCTCGGCCATATCTGGTATAGTTGTGCCAGTTCAGCAACAGTTTAAGAAGAGCACTTTCTGGAAATTAAATTTAGTCCCATAAGAAATTCTGATATTTTAAAAGTGTGGGAGTTTTAGCATGGATTTAGATGAAAACTTTATTTATTTATTTATTTGCTTAGAGGCAAAATATTCTCATTTGGAAACAGAAAAATAACTTTGAAATATATTTTTGATAATGTTAAAATACTCAAATTCTCAGCATACAGCAAAATACAGCAAAAGCTAAAATCCCATAAAAAATTGGAATGAAGTCAACAGAAAAAGCCCTCCACCTCCACATCCCAGTCAGTTCCACAGTACTAAATTGTTTCAATCGTTCTCCCACCCCTTCCCTCAAAAAATATGGCCTGTTCCTGCAAAGCATTTCATTTTTATGGAATATATTCTCTTGGAGGCAATGTGTTTTGATCAACCAAAAAACCCCCAACATTTTACTAAAGGAGAAGCACTGAGCACTTGGAGGCCATGTCCACATTAGCAATCAGTGCAGAGCAATAGGAATGGCTCTACAGAGCATCCCCACCATCTCTCTCTCAGAACCGAATGCCCATTTGGGGCTGGAGTTTGATGCAATTCATGCTCTCTTAGGCCAAACCAAAGCACAGGAACTGGGAGAGTCACTTCATCACGCCCCGCCTGCCTGATCTGGACTAAAATGCTAATGAAAATGCATCATGAATATGAAGCTGACTCACACTAACAGAAAGTCCCAACTGCTTACATCATTAGCTGTTGAATGACATTATATGCTGAGGTGTCACTGACTGATGAAATAAGGTATCCAAAGCATCCTATAAAAGGCAGTGAGTTTTTTTCGTTAGTGGATCTTTGCTCAAAGACAGGGTATCAGCTGGATTTCTTAGTATTTTTATGTCTGGTTTTCTATCACTCTATAAAAATTGCTAATGGAACAAACATTGTTGTAAATCACTGAACAGAGTAACTGGGCTTAAAAGCAGAAGCGCACAACACTTCTTTCTAAAGCCTTTGCTACACAGCACTGGGCTTAGACTGCAGTAATCACTGGTATTTACATCCAGCAGAAAACACAGAAAAAGATCCCTTTTTCTCAAGGCATACAATATATGCTAAATAAGAATGAGATCAATTTCATGTTAATTACTTTATCTCATTCATTTGCTCAATTACCAGTCGACCATCATTCCACTTCTGCCTCAAAACTAAAGTCTGGTTTTTAATTCCTGGTAGCTCTTCCAAAACTAGTATAACAAACTGAGCAAAAGCCTATTCTTTTCATTTGCATGTCAGCAGCAGCACTGCTAATGAAGATTAAAGCAGTTCTACAAAGTCACAAAAAATCATACTGCTCTAAAGGAGTAACTAAAGGCACCACTTGGAGCCTACCATAGACCTACCCAAAATAACACAAATTTTTCCTAAGTTTCAAATTTTGAAGAAAATTTGCAATACTAAATACATTTAAGATGATGACTGCATTACGAGAAAGCACCTTAAGACAATTTATTTCAAACTCTTGAATGTTGTATATGTGCTTTCTCTTTGAGGCACTCTCTTCAAAGGCAGAAAGGTATCCTTGTGTGGATAATTAGCAAGTTTGAATTGTTTTCTAGGAAACGTTCATGTCTTCTGCTGTAACGGCATTCTGTTAGCTCCTAAAATTTAGTGTTCACACAGCTTGTTATGAAACAGTTGTAAGACCCATTAGCTAATGCCTTCACTCTCCGTGCTGGTGTGTGTGACTTCATCAAGAACAGTAAGACTTTAAATCATGGCATCGTTGTAGATTTATAAGATCAGGGTAATTAACAGGAGAAATAACGAGGGGTATATGTTGGCATTATATCACAGACCTCCTTTGATAAACCATGAAATGGTGACTTTTTTTGGTAATTTGAAGCATAATACTAGAACTGTATACATGCATAAAGTAGCGTAAAAAATAGAACTGTACCTTTTCTTATTTCCTTCAGTCAAAAGACACTACCATAAAACCAGTATGATAACTGTAAGAAACTGAATTGGAATTATTTCATTAGTGAAGTTAAATTGGATAGGTGTGTGAATAAATATTTCGCCTTTTGAAAGCTAATGTCAGATCAAACATTAAGAAATTCTCTTTTGAAGTGTCATGTTTACTTAATGGTCTTGGACACCTTCTAGAACAACCGCTTCTATTGCACAACATATTGAACTTTTATATCTAAGTTACCAGAATGAAGAAAAAAAAAAAAGTTGAGCCTAGACTGTATTTTTTATTTACATCTTTGATCAGATCTCCTGATCCCCAGCAAGCAGGGCACAGATGCCAAAGAAACTAGTAGCAGAGTGGATAATAAGCTAGATGTCATTCCCTGGTGCAGAGAGTATTTGGAAATATAAAAGAATTCTTAAAATCACAGGTCTATGGCTAGCTGCAAAGACATCAATAGATACAGTACTTCAAAGTGCTGAGTTATTAAGCATATCACACTTAGATGTGAGGAAGCTGGAGTCTTGCGCGTAAGATGAAGCAGCATCTATACGTAATAAACATAAGTGAAGACTGATTGAATTCAGCAAATGCATCTCCAAAAATCATATTCTTGAAATACTGATCCTATGCAGCGTTAAAAATAGTTTCTTGATATCCTTCTCTAAGCTAATTTGTACCCAACATGTCACTTCCTTTCATCTAAGTATAACAAATACCTAACTGAACACTTACCTGATTTTTGAAGCGGCACCAACAGTTTGTGGAGTTCTTAGTGAGACAATTAAATAGAGGATGCCCCGTTGTCTTGCCGTCCGAGTGGGGGACGTTTTCTTTGCTGGTCTGCGTGGACACATTCGGCTCCCTACTCCAGAATGGAGTTGCACGGGCACATTCCCATCGCCTTCCTTAAGCATAAAGCTTAATACACTTGGAGCTTCAAATTCACTTCAACTGTTGGGCACAGCACAAATAATCCAGTAGGATTAAAGTTTTAACCACAGATTGCCTAAATCTGAGTTGCTTCTGCAGGGCCTTTTCCCTGTTCAGGCCCCTTCGGTGCCCTGTCTTCTTAAAATTTGAAGATATAGTTAATGGGGGCTGCCTGCTTAAAGTGGGTGTCCAAGAGTCATGCTTGTGAGCGTATCAAGACAAAAGAAATGATGGGATTTAAAACTAAGTTAGGAAGGAATCACACTTCTGAGGCTTATTCCTGTGGAAAAGAAGGGAAACGCCACTCTGACACAGTGTCACAGTGTCAGGTGTGTCACACTTGCTTGCCGGTAACATAGCCATTTCTTTGTTGACATGTTGTGTGATGATAACTTGATGGTGATGACAAGTCACCATTTTGCTGCATGAAACCATGTGGCTGTCACTTGGAATTCGTCTACCCTAAGGTATTTACTAAATACAGTGAAGCTTACACATGTCCCCTGGTCAGCACATTGAAAAGAAGTCAAGAAGCTTACTCATCCAAGAAATGCAGCGTAATTAAACCCTCCAACTAACTCTGAGCAACCTCCTACACCCTAAATGATCGGGTTTATGAATTTTCTTTTGATGAACGTGTGTGGTTCTTTCCCCGCCCCCCCCATCTCCCCCCTTTTGGAATAATCCCCTTTTTTCATTTCACATATATTCAGTCATGCTAGGGGATCTCCTGCGTATTTCATACCCTCAATGTGCCCTATAGTTTTAACCTATCATTTCCAGCAAAGATTAGAATTATTGAATCTATTTATGCTTAATTACTGTTTTCTAAAAGAACTTGGCTACATGCACTGACTAACAGGCAAGACGATCCTCTTCCTCTCGTTATTATACCTTTCTGATTTTTTTGTTCCCAACAAAAATAATTTTCAGCATTAAGGGTGAGGAACTGCCAGTTTATGCTGATTGTAGTCGAAAAATAGATGAAAATCCAGGCAAGCACATAAAATGACAAGCAGTGAGAGGAGGATGTGTGCAAGAGTGGTTTTAAGCCAGCTTCACTTTCCCCTTGCCCAGCACTGCCCAAAGAGGCTTCTGGCCCCTGATGTACATTTAGATGCCCGAAGTATCTAAGCAGCTGCAAATGGGCTCAGAGGAGGAGACCTAATTGAGGGTATCCATGGCCAAAGCAACTATCCATGCCCTCTTTTCTCCAGCTATCCTCCCTTCTTGAATTAAATTAATTGGGCTTCCCCACTCCTTTGGTTTAGGGTGGTCCGTAGAGGTTAACTGTGGAAAACGGTACAAGCACAACCCGTGGTGGAGACCTTGTTCTCTACCAATAAATTTTGAATGCAAGCAACTAATGTAGTCCTTCCTTTTGCATTTAATGCAGTTGCATTAAAAAGGAACTTCTGTATTGCCTTTATTTGTCATTATAAAGAGTCCCGGGGCTGACACGTAGATATCTACCTTTCCCTATTTTTTTCAGCAAGAACAATCTTGACCTGCAGAGTAAGATTTTCTGACTTTAACATGGGACTTTCACAGTCTACATCTGACTTTCTTTTATCCACACGGGACTAGTATGATTACACTACTGGTAAAGCAAACAAACAGCTACAGACCTGAGCGATGTCGGCCCACCAAGCACCTCAGTGCACCTTCATCTGCAATGGCCAGATGAACCCCAGGAGATCCTGAGTCTGGGTTTAAAGCCGCAAATAACGAAGCCGGTCAGTGGGGCTCTGAGGGACCTGTTGCAAGAGGGGGCATACCGCAGAAGCAGACTCGCAGAGCATCAGCCCTCTTGGTTCACCAAACCGTCGACCAGAAACTCACACCACAACATAAACAAATACAGAGAGAACACAAACTGGGAAGAGAATTTGAAAAAAAATCTTATAGATTGTGCCTCCACCGACAGGCAGGGTTAGGCAGTGGAACAGCACACAGAGTTAACCGGAAATCTGTGTGTGCTGGTAGCAATTTATTACTGGATTCATTATTCTGCACGGTTTTGCCCTTGCAATTACCGCAACTGACTCCTTTTTTGCTTTATGCAGTCTTTTTATTTGTCTGTTTTTAAGTCTGAGGTTTGAATCTGTTCACACCGCCTTTGTTTAAACACATCCCTCATGCCTTCAGGTGTGTTTGTTGATCCCTTGAGCTGAAGTTAAAAAAAAAATAAATAGTGGTGGATTAACAGCACGTTGCATCACCTTCAAAGAGAGTGGGAAAGCACATCACCTCCTCGTAGCCTCTTGTCCCCAGATCCCTTTGGGTTTCTGCAGCAGCTTGGCAGGCTGATTTCACTCCCATCCTCCTTTCAGCCTGATGGGTTTTCTGCTCATTAATCTAAAGGAGCTGGCGGTTTAGGAGGAAAAACTTTGATAGTGATGTTGAATGGGCAAGAATTTAAAGCTGCATTCCTTGAAATGACTCCAGATGAAGTAGCCAGCGTGACAAGTTATCTTACTGCCGTTTGCTCTGCAGAAATCTGCACTGTGTCTGACAGCGGGTACGTGTCACACAGAAATTGCCCTGCCAGTGGATGCTTGAATTAGATTTTGCCCAGAAATACGGGATGGCTTTTGATTTGTGATCTTGAGAAATCAAAATGCTGAGTTGCTGTTTAATTTAAATTAAAAAAAAAAAACAACAAACACCCCACAAACATTACAACAATTTTATATCCTCTTCGGGAAATTTAATTCTAGGATAAATTTCACGTGTCCCACACAGGTCACCTACTTTTGCTTCTAGGCAATGACACCTTCAGCAGTGGTATTGCTGTGTATTGCCTAGCAGCTCCTCTTGCTTTTAGGGTCCAAGTAGTAGGTCTCAGGAGGATGAAGCATGTCCCAGCATCATCCTAGGGTCCGCAGGGCACAACTTAGTGGACACTGTTCACCCTCTATCTGAGAAAAGGATTAGAAAAGTGTGGCTAGAAGGAAAAATGCAACCTTTCTCTTTTCATGCAGTGTCTGAAAAGCAGAACTCAACTTAGTAAATGTAGAGGTTCACCTCAGAGCTGGTCACAGTAGGTCCCCTTTACAGACAACGGGGAGCAAGGCAGCGCACAGCGGGGTCTAGGGCATGGTTTGTCTCCTCCTAAAAGAAATGCCTGGAACAGTTCAGATGACTCACGTCATAGTTCTCTCCACTGACCATGGAGACAGCCTAGGCTGACCACCTCACATATGGGGATCTACACCACACGTTTCCAGAACTCAGCGTGGGGAAGCAGCCTCTCACTCTAAACACATGGGTGCAACAAGATAATGCTTCCGAAAGCCTTTTGCACGTAGCAGCTCTGGGTCCAGTGTGCGTTGTGCCTCTCACCCGCGCGCGGTTGCTGTGGGTGGGTACTCCACCAACACCACACTTGATATCTTGGTCTTTTATAACCTCACGGCTCACTGCTCCCGGGTTGAGGCAGCAGTGTCAGCACCGCTTCTCCCCAAGTGAGCTCCATCCCTTCCAAAGAGGGCACCGGCTCCCACTCCTCTCCTTGCCCCCCTCCTGTAGCACTTGCTGTGCAAGCAGCAGGTGCTTCGCAGTAATACCTGAAAGCCTTTTTCAAAAAAACACTGTTCTGCTGAATTTAGCATTTTAAGGTCCTTCCGTTAGAACAGAAAAGGTTACCCAAATGGTCTGGATGACACCATCATATGTCTCCGTGGATCAATATGTTCAGGAATTCATCTTCACATTGCACTGGGTAACAGAGTTATTACCTGAAGTGAGAAACCTCTGCTGTTTAAAGAAACAATTGCTTAAACCTGCTCCATTTTATGACAGTTAGGGTCCACCCTCAGGCTTTTGGCATATTCCCAAATCAGCCTTGAATTGGACAACCTTTGATCAGTTCCACGGAAAGCTAATGACACATAATTGTATGTTATGGCCAGATACTGGGGTGAGGACAAATGTAGCATTATAAGGAAGCAGATGCGAGCATGACTTGGTTATTTTGTCACTTCAGTGACAGAAGTGGAGACAAGCATCAATCGCACAGTTACTGTAAACCTGCACTGTTTTTTCAGACGATGATTATAATTATAGATATGAGCTTCTTGGAAGATCAAACACCACAATTATGGGATGTTTGTCATTGGAGCGCTCTTTGCAATAACTCACATACAAATGTATGCATCAGTTTGAATGCTTGGAGTCTGTCCAAAGACCTAAATGGCTACTATCACTTCACACTTTAATTTCACGATTATAGCAGAATGCTCTTGTATGTAAACTTGACTCTTCCTAGTGTTTTTGCTGCAGTCGACAGTACTGGTTCACTCAGCTCATTAGACGGTTTTCAGATTTTTAGGATTTGATGTTTAACCAAACGCTTTCACTCATCCAAATGTCATCTCAAGCACCAAAAAGCCTAGCTTCAATTGCTATTTTTCCCTTCTCTGCTGTAAAAAGTTGGAATCAACTCACACTGTGCCTTCCATTTCCAAAGGCTGGGTAACGCCATTAATTCCTGACCTGTTTCATCCACAAGCAGAATTACAACTCAACACAGAAAGGGGAAATTTTTTAAAAGGGATTTTTGTGCAATTTTTATATGATCTCTCTACAAGAAGCCTTTTTTTTTTCATAACAGTCCTCTCCATGGAAATTCAAGCCAGACCATGCTAATCTGGTACCCAGTATGAGTTTGCTAATGTCATAAGAATGTGATTATTGAGAAGTCACCCACTGCAACTGTATGCATTCAGACAATACAAATAAACGCACGCCCTTCTGCAAATGTACTTCCACGGGTTTCTGAGCGTGCAGCAGCAAGTGATTCACTTCTTATTATAAATCATCAGTGCAGTAACCTTAGGACATCTTAGAACATGGCTCTGAAGTTAATGGGTTATGGAGTAAGAAGCGAGTAGGTTATACATTTACCATTCTCCTGGTCTGTAATAAACCTGGCTGGCCATGTTAAGTCATGTAGAGAATTATGTTTCAAGACTCAGGTAAGTTTTTGGAATGGGCCAGTATTTATGTGGAATCAAAGGGCATGTCACAAAAAGCTATTTTCCCACAGCCACTTATCTTCAATTCAGCATTGCCCAGCTTAACCTCTGGGCTATCACCCATGTTAAGAATTACCCAGGATTTTAGTCTAAGGAGAGTGGATAAGCAAGTTTCTATTGAGAACTGTCTTACAGAAAGGATGCAGAGGGAAAAAGCAAGAACTTTGCTTCTTCACAGACAAGACAGACAATATAATCCTTGAAAGCTTTTGCAAGTTTGTCTTAGTTTTCAACTTTATATGGCTCCTCAGTATATCATCTCAAGAGCGTTGCCATCACTGAGATGTCTTCAGGCTGGGATTGAAAGAGTCTGGATTATGGCAGCACAAGCAGAGGCAGGAAAGCCGAGGCAGCTCCATCCTGCACTTCTCGCAGCCCAGCAGCTGCTCTCCTCCCCAGGAGAGCAGGTGAAAAACTATTTGCTCTAAACTCCAGGTGAAAATTAATTCCCTGTCATGCCCTTTGCAATCCTCCTCGTTGAGGAAGGCCCCTCAACGAGCAACACTGTAGAAGTGGGGTGAATACAAGCACCTCTTTCATTTTGTTTGCTGAAGTATTAAAACAAGTACAGGGCTCCCATGTGAGTGAATTAAACCTCTGGAAAACACAACTTTGCATCAATCTGTTCAAGTTTACCTGCACATGAAAAAAACCCAATCTTGGTAAGCTTTGTTGAGTTTTAGTTTTCAAAGAGAGAGAAAGAGAAAGAGGATGAGTATTTAGACCTATTGAGTACAATGTGAGTACTCACAGGCTGCAAAATGAGAGATTTTTGTTTACCCAGGTGAGAGAAAAGCAGGAAATTGCCATATTATGTCATTTTCCACCGAGGAACCGCCTGGTGGACTTGCTGTTTCCAGGAGGGCGTAATGTTCCTAGAAGTGGGAACGGATTTAGATTTTTCTCTCAGCATTCCACTGTGAAAACAGAAACTGAACTTCTGCCAAATTCTGTAGAACTATCTTTTTATAAAAAAAAAAAAATCATTATTACAATAAGGTCATGTTCATCTTAAAACCCAACACTTCCCATGCATGAAATCTCAAATGCTTGTTGCTTATTGTCTGCCTCATCCCAATATTTTACAAGTGTGCAATAATGATAGCTTCCTCTTTCATGCCGCATTTGGTACAGAGATTTCAAAGCATTTTACAAAGAAAGGGAACTGTAATTATGCATGTGGTAGAGATGGGGAAACAGAAACATTGAGAGGTAAAGCAATTTGCCCAAGGTGACAGGGCAAATTAGAGGCAGAGCCAGGCATAAATCCCGCGTCTCCTGCTCCTGGTTCCTTGCTAACCACAGCCTTGCTTGCACTTGGCGATGGTATCACCAGCTTGCAAGAGCGACAGCAGTAGGAAACTGCTGTGGGGGTACTACAAGATGCAACCCAATGTGAAATTGATACAGGTCTTAATGAGGGCCCACCTGCAATCCCTCTTGGTCATGGGGAGATAACGGATAAATGGGAACTGAGCTGCAAGGGGCTTGCAGGGTGGTGCTAGGGGCTCCCCACTGGGTCCCTCATGGGTAGGTAGGGGCTGCTGAAATACAGAGTGACCTCTGTGGTTGCTGCATGGAGGAATCTCCTCTCCATTATTAACCTCGTGTTCCTGGGGATGCATTTCTCCACACGCATTTTGTCCACATCGGTAGCAATCAATCAGAGTTGCTGCTCACGGAGACAGAGGCCTCTGTAGCAGAGATGTGGGGTTGGTTTGTCCCACAAGAAATCGTGCCTTGGGGAGACTTGGTGGCAGCCCTTGGCACCTTGGTGCGCAGCGGAAGGATTCCTGCTCTCCCACAGCACACGAGCATCTGAATTACACCGCTAGCTGTGGTTTATTTGGCATGTAAGATTGATTTTAAATTATTTCCTGTATATTTGCAAACCCAGCAAGTAGTTTCCCTCTAAAGTGCACCAGCTGTGACATTTGGAAGGTTCTGTAATTTCAAATGAGGCGCTAAGAGACTACTCCTTTCAACAACTTTTTTTTTTTAATGAGGGTGGGTACCTGTTGCAATGAATCAATTAAAGCTCTTCTGACACACTAGATGTGCGTTGCCAGACCTGTTTCACAGGTTTCTCAGGAGGGAGGATAACATGTGACAGCACACAGAAGCCAAGAGTACTGGAGAAGATCAGAAGCCTGCATGAGTGAGCTCAGCTTTCCAAAATATTTTCTTAAAGCGCTATTGGGAAGACCACTGACCTCTCCACCAGACAGCACCATGGTGGAGCAAGAGATGCTGCTGTCGTGTGCTTATCCTCAAGAAAAGTGTAAGTGACCAAATATGATTTTGTATAAGAAATGAAAACAGGACACTGGAGAAAGGAAATGAAAGAAATGATCTAGCTACTATAATTGAAACGACAGAGGGAGTAGAGGGGAAATGCTAAAATAAGGAAATAAGGAAGTTATTAACTTTGTATTGTGGGCATGCAATTGAAATATGATTAGTGTACTTACAAGCAAAAGAAAGGATGCTTGTATGAAGAACTCTGATACAAAAGCATCTTGAAGAAACTTGCTTTAATCTTTGACTTTCCGCTTGTGTTTGCAAAGCGCTGCGGCGTGGGGCTGCTTGTGTGGCGGAGAATGTGAACAATGAGCTTTGATTTAGTAACTTGAGTGGCAGACTGGAGTGCTGTGAAAGCATTTTCTAGAAAGACATAGTATGATTAAAAGCAACGTTTTTCTTTTTGACAATGCAAAGCCTTTTTTTCCTAAGGCATCAGCAAGCTTTCTAATACTTTATCCAAATGTCAGCTGAGAGTTACGGTACAGTGCAAATATTCCCAAATCCATCCCTCTTTCCCCAAAGGAAGCTGTCACAGAACTTCTTTGCTAACCAGAAATTTTATTTTTATTACTAGAAAATGTAACACAGACAAGAAAGAACAAAAAAAAAAATAAAATTTGTACATGTTAGCTTTTAAAATTATTAGGAATGTTTTACAAGACTTCTGAAAAACACCAAGTCAGATTTCCAGTGTGCCAAAGGCGAGTATGACAGAAAAGTAGAAATGTAGCTGATTACAATAATGAAGTCGGGTAACTAAGTCTGGACTGGACTTGTCTGAACAAAATATTAAGCAAAGCTAGAAACGGAACTAGTATGTCCTGAAGCCACTTCAATACGCTACCAGTACAAAGTTCAGTGCAAAAAACCCTTCTCTCTTTGAACTCAAGAAACTTTGCCTTTTGAATGGCCTGGCTTGTTTTGGCGACTTCACGAGGATGTTATTTAAAACTTACTCCAGATTGAAGGATCAACTTTGTTCTGGACATAAAAATGCCACTTTGTACAGAGTTGGATATCAAGACTGGAACAGGACAGGGATGTCAGTAAAAATGCAGTTTACCTGTGGAGAGGTGTTTTCTATTTTGTCTTTTTGTATGAGATATACTCCCTACAAAGTCCCATACGCAAAATGTGGCAGACAGTTAAAAATCGTCCTTAGGTACACTGTCCTGCTGAGCTCACTTAGGAGCCAGCCTGCTCATAACCAACTGACTGTAACAGAGTTGAAATGAAACCTGGAGTTACAATATCTAATGTGCTATAAAAAAAAACATGTGATGCTTTACTTTCTGCTGCCTAGTGTTCTATTAAAGGTTTTTAGAAAGCAGGATGACAATAATTTATTTTTAGCTTTGCTGTAACCTAAGCAATAGAAGTGAGTGGTTTTCTCTTTCATGGACTGATCTTTTTTTTTTTTTTCCTTTTCTGTTGTTCACTTTAATGTTAAAAAGAAAACAAGAGTCATACTGGGCTAAAATCATCCAATTGCCTTTTATGGAAGATATAAAAGGTAACTGGAGCTCTCAAATTGCTCAGTTTTGTATATGAAATGTAACTTTATATTGTGTGTCATTGTTTTTGCATGTGTGAAAGAGAGAAAGGGAGATTTCTCCGTCTCAGTTTGCCCCTCAGTTTCGCAGAAATGTGACATGCTGCACCATAGGGGCTGAAAAATTTGCATGGAAAAATGAAATCAAACCCAAAATAAATGGAATAAGGAAAATATTTCCAAGATATCCCAAACCCAAAATATGGAAATAAATCCACAGGGGGAAGGAAGACAAGTAATACCTCATGATGGACAAGCTGGTTCCTCTAATTACACTTTCTGGTGGCACGCATCAGCAGTGACACCCCCCCCCCTCTCCAAAGCCAACAGAGTTACCCCATAGGCTGAAGAAAGGACTATGGGGAGGAACAGCCTTGTTGCATTTACAGTATTAACCACTTGCCAGGGACAGGTAGTGCATGTATCTGACATATTAAAAAGACAAATTGAGCACTGAATGGGCCCATTCTAGCTGTAAAGGGTCAAATTGTGCCTCACCAGGTGATGCATTTCAGCTCAAAACAAAGTGCTTTCTTGGACTGGTCCAAAAGGTCAACCCACTGCAGATCTTAACTTATAAATAAAAAAACCTAAGGCTTTTAAGAAATCCTTTCTTGCTAAGCAAAATGGGCATGGTACATCTTTGGGAGTCTGCAGGTACTTGTTGGGAGCCATTGGCTTTGTACCTGGTCCTAAGTGACGTCAACAACAAACTCAACACTTCGTACCTGAACCTATGGTCTATCTGTCCATGACAACACACTTCCATGTGTCTTCTGCTTAATGTAATTTGTCTCCCTAAATGTCTTTCAAGGAAAAACTACGACATTTATTGCTTGGGGTTTTTTTGTCCTCCAAGACACGCCAGGATGGTTACAACATTGAAAAATTAGCCCATAGTTAGTCATGGGACATGTTTTTCATAGGTGCATGAAGGTACCATGCTGTAGTGCCAGGGTGTTTGCTCCAGAGGTGAATACTGCTCTTTTCTTGAGAATATTAGCTGGGGTTTGCTGTGATCTGTCACTCCGTTTTACCAGGCAGTTGGGGCAATCTACTGACGACTAACAGCTGGTGTGAGGTATCTCTCCAGGAGGCTTGTCTCATGACAGATATGACAAGACCAGGAAGACAAAATGTCCTGAAACAGCAGCACAGAGGTTAAGATCCCACCATCTCTTGCTACTGTTGTGGGGTTTTTTTTCCTGTCTCAAAAACTATTAATTGTCAAAATGATGCTGTGGGAGGTGTATGTATCACATGTAGGCACAGCTACCTAGCTAGGCTCAGCACACCACCTTCCTCATCAGTTTTTTCAAAGCCATACAAAAAGTCCCTCTCGGCAGAGATGGTTTTCGAAGGAAAATATACTAAATTAGCCATTACAATGGATTTTACTCCTCTTAGAAAGCGAAATGTATGTAATGCGGTTTCTTCTGGAATAGTGGTAAACAGACTGCTCAACTATGTGACATAGTCCTAGATGTTCCTAAATAGCTGTGTGCAAATGTAAATTTCAAAGGAAAATAACAAAAGCTTTTTGCACTTCTCCCTCTGTGTTATTGTTTACTTAAATAATGGTTTCATAATTTTTCATGTATTTTGAATATCTTCTATTAGTCTACTCCTTTTGGTAATATTTGTATATTCCCAGAGCCCAGATATATATATATATGTATATTTTTATAGCTCTAGAAGACCATATGACAAAAACACAGTAGTCTAAGCCTTTACAAAAAAAAAAAAAAAAAAAGGCAGGGCGAGGGGGAAAGTAAGTAACTTTGGACAGAACAAAATTAGTCTGAACTACTTTTTTTAAAATACAAGGAACTTTTGTGCTTGCACTTTAATTATCTGTCACACAATTAATAACTACAGAAATTATTTTTTTCAAACTTTCCAAAAGCCAATCACCTTTAAGTTGAAACCAAGCAAGGAAATTTTAGCCCAAAAGGATTTGTGTTTGGGGTGAGGGGGTTTTGTTTGTTTGTTTGTTTGCTTGCTAAAATTTGATGCTTATGTTTTCCCAGCCATGAAATGTCAAACATACGCTTTCAGGACGGCTTAGATTTCAGATTTGAAAAAGCATTCTAAAATTAATATATTTAATTACCTCTGGTCAAGAGCAGCATTGTGCTATTACATGTGTGCTGATGTGAAAATGTGGGAAGTCTCTGTCCTCCGTATGTCTTGAGTAGACAAAAATGTGGTGATTGTCTAGGAGGAGTCTTTAATAAATCCTTCTCTGGAACAGTTTTCCCAGACATTTGCTCATGCTCAGCCTCACTTCTCTGTTTTCAAATCTAAAATCTTTTGTTTGATCATATCAGAATGCATTTTTTTTTTAGACTTTGACCATTTAAACAAATGATCACCCTCAAAGCAGGAGTGGTTCCTTGTTAAAGACCTCACTGATTCTTTTTTTTTTTATATCACCTACAAAATTTGCCAGTAAAGACTTCAAATTTTTTTTTTGTTGTTATTTGGATTGTGGATTGACATATTAAATCATGTCAGACTAAGAACTGGTGCCAGGTGGACCACAAGAAAAACAGCCCCAGTTATCTCCTCATGGGCAGCTACCTTTTAAAGATCTACCAGGGAATCAATTTTTAATCCACCTAACGCACATCCTGTAAGTTTCAGTTAATGCACATTTTAAATCAAAATGTCATGCGGTGTTAAATTGAGTGTCTCGGAGAAATCAAAATATACTGTCCCAATACAGTTACTGTTCTTGAGCAGAGCTGTCATATTGTCAAAACAAAAGATTTATTGAAAGAAATATGTTTTCCAGGGAACTGTGCTGCCTGACTGTCAGCTCTTTTGGCTCTGATTTTTTGATAACTTGCCAAATTAGCACATCAGAGTATGTCAATCCCATCGATAGCTGTAATCAGCTAATAGGAAATAAAGTCTATATCACTCCTTAGTTTTTGAAGATCAGAAAAGTCCAAAGGAAGAAAAAATAAACTGAAAAGAAGCTGAAAGTAAGACACATGGTCTTCCTATGCTCCTCATCTCAACCTCACATCAGAAGATATTTCCATGTGAATGCCTCTCTGTTGACTGATCTCTGGAAGAAGGGCTTATGCAATGCAAGGGTGGAGGCCAGGTAGAAATACAAGGAGGACAATTGTACCAGTCAAAGGTTACTGAGAAGTGTATTTGGGGAAACTGTTCCAGTTATGCTCACTCTGAATAGATGGGCCACTAAAACTGCTTCTCTGAAAAACACATAAAGCAGGTATAACCAGTGCTGGCTGCTCATTTTGCACGCAGATGATCTTAGTTGTCCCAGAAATGTGCCAGGCTCAGCTGGAAAAGGACCTGGAGTGAACACCTGAGCTCTGCAGGCTCCTCCGGGGGCCTGGCAGCTGCATAAAGGCTGCTCATGAACCCGGAGGATGCAGGGACTTTGCCCACACGGCATCCTTGTGTTTAATGTTTTGCTGTTCCTGCTGCTGTGGTAACGTGGGTGGGAAGGCTACCAGCAGCTGGAGGCGTTCAGCTCCCTGTGCAGGAAGATGAGCTCTGAGGGACAGCGAGTGGCTGGCCTAGGCTAGCTTTGCAAGGAAGTGAAATGATGTTGAGAAGAAAAACAGCAGAAAGAAGTTTAAAACGGATTTGAAATACCTTTGCCGTACTGCTTAACATACACTTTGCGTCTCAAAGGCACATACATCTGCAGTCGGTCCACTGAGTTCCTGGGTCTGGAAAGGTTCCTGACTCTTTGGAGAGTTTTTCTCCATCGCATCTGTGAGGTTTCTGCTGCATGGGATTTCCAAGAGGGAGAAGCTCTACTGCATTGGCCACATGGAGCTGTTGGTAGCGAGGTGTCTGCTTATTTATGTTTATCCTCACTACCCTATAGCATGGCCTTGCCTCTAAAAAAACAAATCCCAATTCTGCTATCATATTTTTGGCCCAGTTATGCTGTCCACTGCATCACCACTGAGTTAAGTTGTAATGGGGTAACTGAGAGCAAAACTTTGCACGGTGTTTCCTTCCAGAGGGATGTCTAGCTTGGAGCACTGCAGCCTGCAGGGGACTCTATCCCTTGCCGCTCATATACAAAGGAGCTAGGGGTCAAATTCATACAAGATTTTCTGACCTGGGACTCGACCCAACTGAGACGTTTAAGACTGAAATCCCAACAAAGCTGGTGGTGATTAAGTTCAAGGATTTATTTGCTCTTAAGTTTACCAGGAGCTTGGAGCTGTACTTCTGTGCATGTCCTGAGTTGTCCCAATCTTGGTGGAGTTGAGCGAACAATTGAAGGCTTGCTTTGTGCATACACCTAACTAAGCCTACCATAGGAACAGTTGGTCCCACAAGTACCCTCAGAGCACACTCAGCTTTCAGGGACCTATTTCTCCCCGTGTCACACACAGTGGCTGTTGCTGTTTGCTGCTGAAATGCAAAACTCCTCTCCTCTGCCCAAACACCTCGTGGTAACCTGATGATTCACTTAGAGGACTTGGAAATTTTAATTCCCTATTTGAACAGGGAATATTCGAATATATTTGGACCCCAATATATTTGGGTTCAAATCTATTCATCCACTTGAGAGAGAGCCTGGCCAGCAGAAGGGAGGCTACTCTGGCAACAGGCAGCCCTGCTCCAGCCATGCCACCAGCCTGGTGGTGGTTATGGCACTCAACCCAAGCAGAGCTGGAAAGACCTGGGTTTTAGTTCCCCTGCTGGGACCTCTTTTCCTTGTAGCCCACATACAGCTGCCACTGGTTAAAGCACAGAAAATCAAGCGTAGGCAAGGACCAGAAACCCGGTTGCCCTCACGCCAGGTGAGTGTCCCGAGCATGAGGAAACACGACTCGGTTGCTTAATATGCCTTTTTTTCTCTTTATGGACTAATGAATCTGGAGTTGTTTTCTGCACAGTTGCAGCTGGAGGATGAGGAGCGTATCCCTCCAGCCCACTCACACTGACCTACTTTAGAGCTCCTAATTGCATAATCTCAGGGGAGCCGGAGGGGGGGAGATTGAAGCCCCCCTCCCACACGCAGTGTGCAGCTAAAGCAGGGAATCACGCTTAGGACATCCACTGCCCAGGTTACAGCTTTAGCAGCAGGGTGTTAGAATGTGTGGCAACCGTGACAAAGGAGGAACATAAAAAGAGGAGCAGGAATATTAAAAGCATAAAGCCTGTTCAATTCTCTGCGGTGGGGGGGAAGAAAAAAAAAGGGGGTCGGGGAGGAAAAAACCAAAAAAAAGCCCCAAAACCCGTATTTTCGAAGGAATCGGTCTGCAGGTCCCAACCAAATGCAAGTATCAGGTCTGTCAGGTGGGTTTTAAGGTTCCTCTCCCCACCCACACAGACAGCTTTATTGGCCAGGTCTAAGCAGGTGCACGCTAAGCTGCTTGGGGTTTTTATTGCAGGTACCTAACACTCTTTGTGCACTTTATAGATCTATTGCTCAGGATTCAGACTCTGCTCAAAGGGCTGAGGTCTTAAATACGGGGTATTACAACAACTTGCCCTGAGTCACCTAAGCCCTTTATTGAATCTGGCCCCAGTGCATTTTTCAGGCTTATTTGCAGAGCAGCAGGTATTATTACCAGCAGTAACTGGGTTAATAACAGGGCCTCCAAGAGAGAAAGAAAGCAATTTGTAAGACCTGTGATGCTTTGACTGAAACATGTTCATTATCCGTGTTCCCAGTTATGTAATAAGCAGAACAATAAAAAAAAATATGACTTCTCTTTGCAGAAATCTCTGCGGTGCCTGCTGCCTGTATATGGCCACTGTATCCTGTTTGCTCAGTCCTTTCACAGTTACAGATGCCTGGAATGTCCTCAGCAGAATGCCCCTTGAGTTTTAGTAACTATGCATGGATTAAAAAAATAAATACAGCAAACTCAAAAAAAATTTAAATTAGACATTTATCTTCATTGTGGACAGACAGTTGTTGTTGCACCCTTGAAGCCTGACAGATGTAGTTTGCTGGCAAGTGGGTGAGAAGAACGAAATATCTTAATTCATGCTGGGGGGAAGGGTGAAGCTTTTCCTCTTCAGTTTGAGAGAGAAAGGTCTGAAAACTTTCAGATTTGTTCTTAGCAGCTCCATACATGACATATGGTCCTTCCTGAGCTTTTGACCATTCCCAATGTGGGACTCTGCCAAATGAAAGTTAAACAAAAGTTACCCTTACAAAAATATTTAGGAAGCCCTGTTTTAGAAGTGAGTGCACATGTTGGCTGTGACTCAGAGCACACCCACACACTGGGTAGACAGATTAGCATCTAAACCACTAGGCAAGTTCCAATTCTTGCTCAGAAGGTCAAAAAAGCCTGGGAAATGGCCATTGCTCCCTTTCTCCTCAGCACAATTATTTTTTTCCAGATTACAAAGTCATTTTGGATGGCACAGCAGCAGTGAAGTCAACTGATTTATTGTCATAAACAACTGTGTTCCAAGTTGGGAACTAATTTTGTCATTTCTGGACAAAAGAATAAAGAGGGGATAAAAAAAACAAAACAAACCAAAACCAAAAAAAACCCCCAACCAACACACCAAAACCCAAACCTTTTCCTTTGGATTTGTTTGTTGTAACATTTATTTCTGGTCCACAGAAACCACTGGGATTTGTAAAACATTCGCTAGGGCTCCTTGATAATAAGCTTGTTTTGTCCAGAACTGGAGAAGGTCATTTTTTTTTTTTAGTTTGTTTGTTTGGTGTCGTATTATCAGAACACAGCAGCTCAAAAGACCAAGCCTGACATATGCATTTCACTTGGTTTCCATGTACTGTAGCTGGCGTGTTTCCAAGCCACCTGTGAATAAAGTCCCTGCAGCTTCTCTGGTGTTGCCCTGAAGGTAACGGATGCCCACCCCCTCTGCCCTCCTTCCCACGCTGAGAAGACATAGGGATGGAGTTTGGGGTTGAGCTAATGGTACTAGGAGCCGTTATTAGCCCAGAAATTAAGTTGTCCTGAATTTTGAGGTCCCGCCTATCCAGAAAAAAAAAAAAGTTACCAACCAAAAATTTCCATACTGATGCAAGTTTTATGGCTTGTTACTAAAAAGGGTTTAATATAGCACTGGAAGTTTGTGGATTGTCCTGAAACCCTAGGTTTGTTATTTTCTAGAAACCTCAGACATTCATGCAAGCTAGAACATGAGTAAGAATATTTGTGGAATCAAGACAAAGGCAATAAAGCTCAAAGCTTCTAGAGATGAGAAAAGTACATAAACAAGAGAGAGGTATAAGCAAGGTCAGAATCAAAAACAATTTCAAGATTTCCAGGCATGGTATCAAATCAAAATCTGATTGCAAAGCGAAGCTGGCTAGTTAGGCAATACGAGACATCAAGTATTCTAAGTTAGCTCCAGGGTTTTTGTCTGTGCCTCATTCAGTACTTTTACTGTTGTGGTCCAGATAATGAGGAGGCAGATAATATACGGTGGGCATGCAGAGCGACAGCAGACTCTGAGTAGAAGAAACAGTTTTTCATTTTTCTTTTTAATGATAATGAAGGAAAAGGGTCAGAACGTCACAGTGATGTGAATTTCAGTAATATAGAAAGAACCTAGAGCTATATTCACGGCTGCAGACTTGCTGTGGAGGACATACAACAGATCTACAAGATGAGCGGCTATTATTAATGTTGCAGTTGTACAGGCAAAGCAGAGATTAGTTAAATCTTTATTAATAGCTAATCCCTTGCAAAACCATGGGTGGAAATGCTAACTCACCTTGCTGGCTTTCGGTTTGGATTTCTCTTCCCCCAGTACGGCTTTTCACTGAGCTGCCCATTGATCTCTGTGCTTCGGAGACAAATGGCTTTACAATCCCCTGTTATGAGAATCCTCTGTGAATGTTAAAACCAGCAGGAACAGTGAGAGAGAGAAAAAATGAATGGCAAGGATGAGAACGCTTTTCTACCTGTGTTCCTCTCGCTGGTGCTGTCAGAGGTAGTCCAAGAACTTGGGCTACAGCTCCCGCTTCATTCACATCTGTAAGACAAGCATCTTCAGAAGTGTCTAGAACAAGCTCTCAGTAAAACCTGCTTTTCTTCTGCGTTTGCAGTGCCATTTCAACAAGCTCGCTCTTGTTCTCTCTTCCAGAGGAACCATCATGTATTCAACAGTCAGGGTACTCTTGCCAAAACATTTTTCTTGTCAGGGTTATGGTTTTGCAAGATGAAATGTCAAAGAATCTGTATGATTAATCTTTTGAACTTTTCCCATTAATAAATACAGAATTCTCTCTGGCTTTGGAAATGTTTTTCATTAACTCTTTTCCTTCAACACTAAGTGGAACATTTGAAGTTTATCAGAATTATTTGGGAGACTAGTCCTTATTTGTATTTTGCTTTTTTATTAAAAACAAAACAAAACCCAGAAAAAAACCCAACACCTTTCATTAAGAATATTTTTCAGCTTCATTCAATTTCATTTTATTTATTAAATAAATGAGGGCAGCTCCTTTCCTCCCATCATAGTCCTACAGGAAGGAGATACCCAACCTTCCTACAGGCAGTAGTTCACGCTCAGAGAAAGCAATATTAGGCAATTTTGTTACGCTTCATTAAAGAGAAATTACCCAGGGAAAAAAAAAAAAAAGAAACCGTTTTTCTGTAGGAGGTGCTGTGCTGTCCATGGGGATCACTGGTCCATAGGGACCATTCCTGCCCTGGAGCTCCGGAGTTCCCCAGGCGTGCAGGGTGACATCTGCCACGGTCATGACACGGGACGGGCTGGCAGCGCCTGCCTCCCTGTTGTTTTGTAACCACCTGAGATGACAGGAAGCTGTCGGCCATTAAGTCTGTTTTAATAGCTAGTAGTCACAGCTTCTATGACAGAAAAGCCTATGGAAAATGTGGTTCTGCTCTGCCATTTCGGATTTTGCCTGTGGCATTTGTTTATACATTGTGGGAGGGCTCAGGCAAGTTGTCTGTCTTCCTTCCACATCTCAGTGTCATAGTTTGTTTGCTGTTTTTTCCCCTCACCTTCCTAGTTAGCTTTTTTCTCCCTTGAAATGCCAGCTTCCCCTCACTGTCGATCAGAGACGGCCCCGCTTTTGGCAATTTTATGGCAAAACTATGATATGTGCGGTGGAAACTAAACAGATTGTTCCCTCTCTCCTAGCTCTTGCTGTGAACATATGATATACACGTGTAAAGTGAAATCTTATTTTTCCACTCTATGAAAAGCAAGAAATAGGTGTAATATCTAAAATAAAAGAGCATTTTAGAAATCTGAAGCGTACTCTTATTAACACTGGAGCATGCCATTTTCTTAAGTGTATTTGATTCCATTAAGCTGGAACTGATGACACATTTAATGCCCCAGGTCTGCAGTGGTTTTTTGAACAATAACTTTCATTGCTCTTCTGGTATTATTGCCTGGATTTTTAATGAGGCCAATGAAACTGGATTCATCAGATTAATTTCTCTGAAGTATTTTGTTAATTCTAGGAAATGAACAAAAAGTTATTGTATAAAAGAAATGCACTGTGTATCCGAGATTTGAAGCAGAGCATATTAGCAGTAATCAAGTTCATGCTTATTATCTTTACAGACCCATAGGTGTGCGTGATGCTTTGTAGGCAAATATCATGACAAGCCTGTGCTTTTTTTTTCACTAGGCAATAATCTATCAGGTGACTCATTCCATCAGCTTGATTTTATATGCTCAGATAATCTAATATTGAAAACCTGGAAAGAGGCACCAGGCTAGTTACTGTGATGAGTAAGCAAACAGCCTGCACCAAATGCTTTTAGTGAAAAGGCAGGGCTGTTATTCTAATTTCAGATATATTATTTTGTATTTTCATGCCATATATTTTTTAAAAGTGGCCACCATGCATTTTACTAGACTAAATCCTGCATAACCAAGGGAGGAAAACAGATCTGCAAGGCATTGTTGAATCAAGTACGTCCCTACATCCACTGAGAAAATGTCAGTGCTGGAACAAAACTCTCGCAAATTCTTCCCACTGCCCCATAGCCATAGTCCTTTCCTAAACTGGGGTGCAGGTGTTTACAAAGTATGAGGGTTAATTCCTAACAGAGTGATAAGGGAGAGAAAGAAAGCTAAAAAATGCCAGCAGAGTGCATCTACTTGGCAAGTTCTGTGAGCTTGAAGGAAGGGCAGGTATCAAATTGGAGTTGATACACGAGCTTCTTCCCTCCAGAAAGATGCTTGCCCCGTTTTCCACTGTCACTTCTCTGCACACAACGTATCTGCTGTGTTTTGTGTCAGATAAAATGAGTTAAACAGAAATCTGATTCATGAAACTGGAATCCTGAGAGGATATGCTTCCTGGCACAAGCGACTCCTCTCCTCTCTGGTCTGAGTAGCACTGACGATTCTGCTGGAAAGAAATACTTAATAAATAACATACTACGGGCTATAGAGATGTGTAGGTGTAGTGGATGTTACCATGGTCCCCTGGGCACAGTGGCAGCGCAGCTTGCATGTGTAAGTGAAACAGGGCAGTTCCTAGCCCGGCAGCTCACATGACTCTGCGCACATGGAAAAATTGACTTTATAAGGACACAGCAAATTTCTTCCTCACTTTTTGTGCCACTGGAAGATGCGTCTGGCATGTCCAAGAGGGGTGTAGTGATTTTCCTGAGTCTGAGCCATGAGACATCTGCTGGAGCACCAAAGGGAGGAGAATTTCTGCGTGCAATTGGAGGTGACGGATGATAACAGCTTCTCCAGGGCTGTGGGCTCTCCGCCGTGGGAGGGGACCGGGCCAGGCGGGCAGCTGGGTCCCAGCCCAGCTCAGCAATACCAGCTTCAAAACAGCCTGTGCTGGCTTCCTTCCTTGTATCTTTGGAGTTTCACCCCCATGCCACCACGTGCCTGCTGCCAGCCATCCTCCACCCATCCCACGGTGGAGGAGCTCATGGCTGGAGACCCTTCGTACATCCCATACGCAGACTGACCAGCTCGTGCCTTGTGCTCCCCTTTGAGTCTCTGCAAAGACAGGGTCGGGGTGTTGGCTCCATGCTGATTCTAGAAAAGCTCTGGTAACTTGTGGTACCTCCAGAAAAGGTCCCCATGAATTTCTTTGTCATCTTCAACAAAACACTTGTAGGCCATGCGTCATGGGTGGCAACATGACATAATAAGGCATCACGGGTCTTTGGTGTAATCCACTGCCAGCCAGTGAGTGTAAAATGCACCGAGCTGCATAGGTTTTTTGAAGTTATAAGCTTAGCAAAAAAAAAAAGCTCTTCTTAAAAACAAAGGACAGGGAGTTGGCTGTCCAGTGGTTAGAAATTGGAAATGGATTAGCAGCTTTTAAGAGAAAATCCACCGTGTCTGCAAAAGACGTGGAAAAAAATAGGAAAGAGCAGATAAAGCAAACAGAAAGGACAGGTGAAAGATAGCACTTTCATTTTCTGGTTGGGTGCCAATTTGCAATTGCTAAATATTAGCAAGGTGAAAGGTGTGAATTACAATGACAAGAGAGTCATTAAGCCAAATTCCAACAAATATCTTCAAACTTTGCCTTGTTTCTGATGTAATATAATCTCATTTTAGATCTATGTTTATGTTTATAGGAGTGAATTAACCCACTCGGTAATTGCAGACTAGTCTATCCTGCTTTTGCTTACAATGGGGGAATAGTGTCACGGGGCAGTTGCTACAGCGCACTCAGTACACCCTGGCTGTTTATGTCTCCTCGCAGAGGCAGTCGCACTGCCACTTGGCTCTTTTCTGCCCCTAAAATGTATCCCACTGATTAGCAAACCCCCGCAGCAAACCTGCATAAGAACCACTTGCGGTGGAGATATTTGTTTTAAAGAGAACATGGTGGGGTGGGACAAAAGGCTACTCCCAAAAAGACTTGTTTCCTCTAACAATGATTTTAAGGGCTTTTGTTTCAATTTTTTTTTTTTCTAAAATGGCATTTGGCTTAACACTGTGTTTCCCTCAGGCTTGCAGTGCAACCTCTGGTTTTTTTAATCCCTCCTTTCAACCCTTCTCAAAAGTGATCTTTACTCTTCTTCTGCCTTGGACTGTGTGACCACCTACTGCAACCATTCCTAGTGAGATCCCAGTACTGCCATACCCTCTCTGGCCGGTTCACAGAAAAGCTCAGCTGTATTTGAAGGTTTAAGGTCACTTCTGTGGAAGGCAATATCAGTGATTTACTAATAACCTGTGAACAGTTTCTTCAAAGCATTACGGATTCTTCTACTTACATTCATGATATGTTATAGCAAAGGATGAAACATGTTCACTTCCCTATCTCAGAATATTTCCTTGAAAATACACATACATTTCTTTCCACCAAGATCTCTATCACTGACTGTGAAAAGCCTGCTGTGCGATGGGGAAGCTTTTTCTTCTCTTCCAGGGCCTGCCTTTCTGTAGTTGAAACTTCTCCATAATACTCACAGATCATTCAGTGTCTGTAGATTTCTAGATCCAAGATGTAGCAACAGTTTGGGATCATCTTTTTTTCTTTTTTTTTTTCCTTTTTTTTTTTTTTCCACTTCGGTGAATTGTGGGAAGACAACATCCTTTTAGACCATTCCCAGCTGAAGGCAATTTCTCAGTATTTGGCTTTCCTATTTTTTTCTTCAGGGCCTTATCCTTGTCTCTGTTTTGCTGTTTCTTCTTGTTTCTTTACAGCTTTTGGTTTAACCTTATGCGTTCAGCCAGGAGACCATAGTGCAGGCAGCCTGAACTCCCCAACACAGGTAACAAGTTGTTGTCTAAGTGGTGGGCCCGTAATGTGAGACTCTGGTGCAGATTCTCCGATGTTTAATAAGATGTTTATTTGTTTTTCTACTATTAACGGTGTATTAATAGTGTTTCTTTTCCAACTTTACTTGCCAGTCTACTTTCCTGAGACTGTAAGAACTGCAGAGCTTTCTGACAGATTTGATCAAAACTAGATTCAAAACCAGATTCAAAACCCTCTGGGGGTGTGGGAAGAGAGGAGGAGGACAGGCAAGCAGAGAAGCACACTGAGAGCATGGTAATGTAATCCTTATTTCCTTAGGACACCAGATCAAAGTGTATCACAGATAGCTTTCTCCTCCTCCACAATATTCCAAAATAAAATTCTAGTGAATCTGAACAAAATGTCAAAATTTGAGTTTGTTGAAGGGAAACATTTCAATGAATCCAAAACAAAAGTGATTTGGAACTGACTTTTGGAGAGTTTGAGAACATCGCAGCCTTCTGTTCTTAAGTAAAATAAAAAATAACCCTCTCCAAACCCCTGCAGCCCTGTATAGGAAAAAACCCTTTACTACTTTTTTTCTTTTTTTCCTCTTTAATCCCTACTAAGTACATAAAGGAATCGGATTCATGCATCAAGTATGTCTGATCGGAAGATACGCATTTTCAATTATTGTAACAAAGCACTAATTGCTCCTACAAGTTCCAAACATCTGAACAAAGGCAGGTCTAGCAGATGTTTTTTTCTTTTCACATCATCTCAAACTTCTTGACTAATTTCTTATCCACTGGCCAAGATTCAAAGAAAGCACTTAGATGAAAAGCAGGGAAATACAAAATCTTTAGCTTATGTAAGTAAAGGGATCAAGTCTTTTTTTTTTTTTCTGATTATAATGACAAAGACTGTAGCTGTTCCTGTTCATCCATGTTTCCAATGCAAAATCATTCTGGGTGTTGCTCTTTCTAACCAACAATGCAATTCTGCTGTTAGGAACGGAAAGCTCCACAACTTTCCCAAGTAGGGGATGCTACTGGGGTTTGGGGTTTTTTTCTTTTTTCTTTCCACTTTTGGACTTCAGTTGAAGGTGATTAAAATGAGAATGTCCATGTTTATCGGGAATCCAAAGATTCTGAAAAAGGACAAATATTTCAGAATGGCAGAAAAAAATGTTTTGGAAGTAATCAAACTGTTTTGTTTATGAATGAAATCAAGCTTGAAAGTCCACTTTCCATGGCTTGCATTTGGCTTTTAAGATCCAATGAGAGGAGGGACCAGCTGAGAGATAAAAGTCTGGAAACCGCTGGCTGAGTCAACTGGGATTTGAGGCTTTCAGGCTCTCTACTGCAGAGTTTAAAGCTAAGTTTCAGTGAAGCTAAAATCCCAGAGTTACCGGACCCTTTTTTCTGTGGCAGGAACCTGAGAGGGATTTTCGTTCCATGTGGCAAGGCCGTGCAGGAATCCAACTGAAAAACCACAAGTATTACAAGCGCTACAAGCTGTGGGGGCACCATAGCCCATCAGGTGTCTTCTTGGGATATCTTGTTTCATTGACAGCTTTGGGTGATTTATTTTTCTAACAGTTAAACTTTGGAGAAACATCTTAGTTCTCAGAAATGGAATTTTCCAGTAAAAACATTTTGTTGGAAAATCCCCAATCACCCTGACTTTTGCTGCGTCTGTCAGACATGTTCATTCTTTCAAGGTTGGGACAGAGGATTTTTAGGAACAAATAGGGTGTAGATGTGGTGGACTTGAAGGAGGTAGAGGGTTTATTACTTAGATATCTGGAGGTTGCACTGTAATGCGTGCTGTCCTACAGGGTGCTACAAGTACCTCTTGTGTATTATACAGGTTTAGCCACATTTTTGTGAGCTATTATTAATGCTGACTTGCAGCATACGCCTTTGGAAGCAGTACAGTCAATGCATACCTGCTTACAGTGGGAAACTAAAAAGCCTCAAATTTCCTCTTGGCTGGTTCCTTCCTCCTACGCCCAACTCGGTCCGTGCCATTCAAAAACAGAACTTGACATCAAGTAATTTTCTATTGTTGGAAAAACACTCATAAGAATACCCACATCCCCTTGTTGTAAAGGCATTGGAAGGTCGTGGAACAGGTAAATTTGGAGATTGATTCTTTTCAGATTGCTTGCAAATGTGTCATCTCTATTTTTTGCCCTCATCTAATATTATTTTAGCAGCGGTAGCAGGAATAGGCACCTTAGCCACTTTCTAATCAAATTAACCAGGCCTCCTCCCACTCAGGTGGAAGTCTGGTTGGATTTTCCAGCTTGGATTTATACCCTATGGACATGAGTTCAGAGGCACTCTATCCGCTCTCACGGCTTTAGTTGCCTTGCTGCTGAAGCAGAAGTACTGCAGTAGTTAGCAATGTTACTTTTGCATGGCTGCACAAAGATGGATTAGCCACCGTACGAAAAAACGGAGCTCTTTAATGCAGCCAAGTTGACCAGACTTGTTATTAAATGCCAAATCAGACTTAAAATCAGCAGCAGAGAAGAGGATAGCAGAGACTGGCAGGTTGAAAAGGAAAATGCCTGATGGATTCAGGCTGGGCTCATTTTAGTATCAGGAGGAGACACGTGGAGTTTGAAGTATCCATAGAACCAGCAGGTATCCAACTGCAGTCCTCCTTTGCACCGACATCGGCTCAGGCGCTCTGCTGGGATTTATCAGTACAGCTCCAGTTATTTCAGTGATGCTTTGACATTTCACAACAATGAAGGTATTTTTGTCTAAGGTACATTTCATCTCACAGTCTTAATTTTGCAAATAGGAAAGATTATTTTTAAGGAAGCGCTTATAGCCCAAAGTCTAATTTCTGCTTTACTGGTGTAAGCAAGAAGGAAAAAAATCAGACTTTCTATTTTAGATGCTTGTGTTCTAACAGCTACTTTGTATCTATTTTTGTACTAAAGTTATGCTAATTTCCAGCTTCATTAATTAATTGGTGCCATGAGTGTTCCATCTGTAAAAGATGAATTTTCTCATGATCCCTTTGGAAACGGTTCTTCTTAAACCACCAGGTATTTAAAGCCACCTTCCTGTCTGAGATGGATTCACTTTGGGAACAATCCCTGCGTAATTAAAAATTATTTTTGGATTTTTTATTTATTCATAATTTTCTAACACGGATGAAACTCATTAGGATGCGAGACTTCATTTATTAGAATATCCTTGAGCAGGAGAAATAGCAGTAAGATTCATTTCATTAAAAACAAATGTAATCCTTACAGTAATCGACCTACTGTTCACAGCAAAGAACTTCATTAGCCAATGTTAATTTGAGGCAGAAACCTGCAAAAGTGAAAAAAAACCCAAAACCTCAAAGTAAAGGGTAGTAACTTTCTTTTGTCCTTCCTTCCCTAGTGGCTTTGCCATTCTCCGGTTGTCTTTTCACATATCACACAAGATGAAGCCATGTAAATTAGCACTGGCTTCAATAAAGCTTTCACGGATTATGTTAGCTGTACATCTAGTCCCAGCTGTGGCTTTACCTTTGGGAAGATTGGTGATATTGTGGTTGTCACTGAACCAATGTCCAATTCATTGTGTAAATAAATATATCTCTTTTTAAAAGAAAAAGCAGCAGTTCTCTTAAGACTACCTTACAATTTCACACCAGTTCATCCTGAGAATCAAGCCATACAGACAAGGTAAAAGGTGAGGTGTGTTCTGCACCCTCCCTTCCCTGCTTTGCTGAAGAAATGCTGGAGGCTTCAGTGCCATCATTCCCTGGTGTGCACGTCACGTATCCTGTCCCACTTGCTCCCTCCAGCACCGGGGCCCAAGCTGATGCAGGGTAGGAGGAGGACACTCCAGGCTTCCTTGCTACCTAGCCCTGCCAGATTCATACTTTTAGGAATGTCCTTTCATTTCCAGAAGGCTAGGATCTGGTACAGAGCTAAATCCCAGTTTTCTGCTGCTTGCACCATCACCTTGCATTTTCCAGTTGTCCTAGGGATGAAGCCACAGGGTTACACTGTCTCGTGCAGCACCCGAATCATCATCACCCTCCGAACCCACTCCTCAAATTCACATATTGTTTACTGATTAGCACTGAGGGTAAATCTCAAGACCCAAGCCTGAAGAGAACGTGTCCCTAATACACAGGGTTGGAAAAGTCCACGCCAAGCCATAGCTTCCAGTCACTGTCAGGAGGTTCCAGAAGCCTCTATGTGAAGTAGCAGCCCAGCACGCAGTGATGCTTTACCTTACTGAGTGTGAATATTTCCAGTGAGCCAGACAGCTAAGCATTTCTTCAGTCACCATCCTTTCCCAGGACAGTATTTCAGATACTTACAGATGGCCTCCAGAAAGGTGGTTTTGTTTATTTTCTTTAATGTGATGTAGAAATCCAGTTCAGTGACTGCACACTGTGGGTATTTCTTTACCAACGCTTTTATATGGCTGCAAATATCAGTAGATTAACGGAAGTTCTGTGCGGAAAATAAAATTATAAATTAAATCCTGCCCTGATTAATTTTGGAGCTCCAGCTTCCAGAGCAGCAGGTTTCGATTCGTATTGCAAGGTGATTGGAAGCTGAAGACTTTTAGCACCATAAAGAACTGGAAAAAGCTAAAGCGTTTGAAAAAAAGTTGCACCTTACTCTCATCAGGCCATATATTGTGGTGAGGAGACACCGGACCCTGTCCTTTGATCCCCAAAACAGAAGCAGACAGCATGACAGACTTATGAGTTTGGAGAACACAGGTGCATGATGCTCTTGTGGATTTCCCTTTCAGCTGAGTACAAAACCGTTGAGGTTCAGGAAAAACTTAAGGAAAAAGAAGAAGTAAAGGACAGCATGTTGTAATGGCATCTTCCTTCAAGCACGCAGTCCCTAAAAGGCAATGACATTTACACCCCTGTTTCTTTCTGAACTTCAACAGCCTCTGGTATTGCAGCTCCCTGTGACTCACACGACTTATTTATCCCAAGAGGCATTATACATTTGATACTTCATTCACTTCTATTTTGGATAGTGTTACTATTAGCCTTTCAGTTTTACAAACAGCTGTATGCAGATGATGAGATATCCAGGCTGTTACTGCTGTTCTACATGCGTGTAAGGCAGTTCACCGCCCAGTCACCAGTCACAAGCCCAGTGGGGAGGCAGGGATCACCATGGAGGCATGGCCATCACAGTGGCGCTTAACATCAGATTTCATCACGGCTGTTGCCAGCCAGGTTCCCAGTTGGTTACTGGTTGATAGGGACGACTGGGAGCAGAGGAAGGTTGCTCGGTTTTCTCTTTGGAGACCATGGCTGCTCAGACGTGAGCACCCCATCACAGTACTTGGTTATTTGCAGCATGACTTTCTAGATGACGCCATGGATAAAAACTTCACAGCTCTGGGAAGCCACGGCTGGCTGCATCCATGCAGATCATTCAGAGCTCATCTACAGCATCAGCTGCAGCGATGACAGGGCACCCAGGCCAAGCGGTACTTTCCCGGTGTGTCATCTGGGTCTGCAAGCAGAGCAGAGCCCAAGTCACAGCTACCACGGGCAGTGCACAGCACACCCAGCGAAAGCGATGGTAAACCCAGAGCCAGAATTTCTTTCTACAGAAACAACCACATTTCAAACATTACTGTGAAACAACACTCGGTATGAGCTGACCGAAACCAAAGTTAGTCATACTTTGCTTTCCTTCTCCTTCTCCAGTGTCAGAACTGGAATAATACACTTTCTGCCACTGATAATGTTTCCTATGTTATTTTTTCCACATTATAACGCACTTTCATTCATTAGTTTTCTTAAAGAATGGAATGTTTACTTCCTTCCTGCATTTGGCATTAGTTAATGAAACGCAAGCAAGTGGTAACTAAATTCTCAATGATGCGTATCTGTTCTTTCCTTTTTCTAATTAAGGTTCAACACAGCTAAATGCATGTGGGGAAAATCTTATTCCTACACTGGAAACAAATGCAAAATTCAGTACCAAATGAATTCTAATTTCAAAGCTGTTCGTGGCTAAAAATAGGAGAAATGACTGTTATCTCAGAATCAACAACTGCAAGAGCTTAAAATTAAACGTGGTTCTAAAATCCAGAAGTCAGCAGGAGAGCAACCTTCAAACTGCTCATGTCTTGGAAATTAATCTCACTCCATATAAACAGACTTTGTATGCTGTGGTATTTGGGGATGGATGAAAACAAGTGCGTGGGAGAAGGATTAAGAAGAAATGGGAGGGAACGTTCAGGCTCAGGGGATCTTGAATGAGTTCTGTTGAAAGAAAACAGAAGTATCTTTGATATGGGGCTACATAAAGCGCCCATGCACTACCCCAGTTCCTTGTGTTTCTTTATTTCAATGATTAAGTAAGAATACAAACTATAGCTTCATTGAAGTCACTGACAAAATTCAACAGCAATGTTTGAAGAGCAATTTGTGAGATTTACAACTGAAAGATAATGTAATCCAATATGACAGAGATAAATGAGTTTTTAAACCCCATACTAAATTTATACAATACACCTTGTTTTGAGTAAAGAGGAGCTTGAAAATTTGTGCTTGTGTTGATCAAGTTCCAATTCACTTTGACTACCTTAGTGGAAGGTGAAAATATAACTAGAAAATAACAAAAAGTGTCATAAATTCTTGGTCAAGCCTGTGTTGATACTTTTTGCTGATCCAGCTGTGTTTCCTTAAATGTCACAAAAGAATTTTAGTTTTATCTAGCTGTGATGATTCTGATTTTTATGGCAAAGGACAACTTTATCCAGTGTTGGGGAGGGAAAATGGTATTGTGCTTCAAATAGATCTATGTAGCCCCTTCGCACTTCTAGAACTCTCAGGAAGAAGCTCTCTATTGCCTTCAGGGGACAGATGGATGGATCCAACCCCAAGCCCTCTATCCAGCCAGCCCTCATGCACATCGACAGCTGTATCACTGATCAAGGAGCCAGATGGTTAGCAGAGGAGGAAATGCCAAGGAGAGGCCCAAGGACTAAGTCAGCAGTTGGGAGAAAGCTAGGGAGCTAGCTCTTGGCTGGAAGAATTACAGCCATGGACACTGTCCTGGATATAGGCATGTAAGTCAGGTCAAGTCTTTACAAAAAGTAATGCATAAGCAGTTGTAACTTGTAGGTCTTGGAGCTTCTGCTCTCAGCTTATAAAGAAGACTGTTGTTTGGTTTGGTTGTTGTTTTTTTTTTTTTTCCAATATGCCTTATTTGGAGCTAGGATTTGAATCCAGATCTCTATGTTTTTTTAAAGGGTTTGCCTAAGCCACTGTCCTACAGGGTCATCTCCGAAGTGAGTCTTTGTTTCTCCTGTGAAAGCTGTTCCTCTTTGTGACTAGTATTTATTCACCTGAGAGAAAGGCAAAGATTGAAAGCTTGTATCTGCAAGAGAGTAAGAGACGCGCTCTTCAGAGCGGCAGGGGGGACAAACCCTTGGTCTTACCAGGAAGGTAGAAGGAGCAATAGCTAGCCTGGCAATCTCAGTGCATGTGGCAGATGCTGAACTGTGTGGCATTGCCTAACACGGGTGATCTATACATGACTGATAAGCTTCCTTAGACTTTACATGTGTATAAACTGTAGGGAGATAGAGACAGGACTATCATGTGTGTAACCCCCAATTATGCCCATACGTGTCCAAATATACTGCTATCATTGCTGGATCTCTGAGAGTGGAGAGGGTCACCATCACATGAGATGACACAGAACTGGTATCTGGGCTGCAGCACTGAATAATTTAGACCATCTTACCATAGTGGCTAGAAAAAATAAAATTAAGACTTTACAGCTTTCCAGAGAATTCCACCAAACTTGCACAAAGGTACTGCCTGTAACAGAAGCGATAGTAGCATTGCTCATGTCCAAAGGGAGGTGAAATCCCCTTTGTGATAAGCTTGTGTGTGCAGTTATGGGTGTATCTGTAATTATAGGCAATGAGGAAAAAATATGGCTTGCTCAATACCACACCTCCTCCCATCATGCCAGACACAGACAGGTACCTGCCAGATGATGGAGTGGTCACACTTGTATTCCTCCTCTTTCCCTCTCTGCTATTAGCTTCCCTCTCTGCTATTACCTCCTCTACTCTGCCCAGTCTCGGTTTTGAGCTCTGCTTGATGCTGAGAAGCCGACCACCTCCAGCAGGTCAGTACACGGCATGTATCACACGCCCGTTCTTCCGTTTGCCCTCATCTTAATTTACATTACTTCCTCTCTGCAGGGAATCTAATTTGTTCTACATTTTAAAGCTCAAACACACTTATAAAAGTGCATCATCATAACAAAGATAAGTAGTAAAAGAGACGCAGAGCATTTGGGGGCATCCTTGTAAAACAGTAAGCTGCTTTCCATGGAAAGAATCAAAAGTCTTGGAGATAACCTCAAAAGAAGGATCTGTGCAGTGGAATTGTTGCACTATATATTAGAAAGAGATTTGGGGAGACAGAAAAAACAGAGCTATGGAATTAGAGCCTCAGATATGGGATTTGTGTTTTGTGTTTAACTATTTTGGCTATTACTGCACATGATTTCAGTGTCAACACACCAGAAACCACAGGAACATAAGCAACAACAAACTCCCAGCTCAGTTTACCCAGGCTAATACAGCTGGGAGTTCCACTGTTTTCTTTACAGCTAATGTCACATAGTTAAAAACAAAAACAAAAAACCACCCAAATCAAAACCCTTTCATTTCCAGAAGTCGTAAATGATTATTACCATGCTGTAACCGAGTGTAAACAGGCTCCTGGCCCATGACTAAGGCTGGTAGGCTGTCCTGCAATGCAAACAGCAGCATGGATGTCTTCCAAAGGCGTTGGATGCAAAAAGGCCTCCACTGGGCTTGGAGTCCCGGGCATCCAGTTTCCAGCTTCTTGTTTGATTGGGAGCTCCAAGCCTGGGGCATTTGGAAATGGAAAGCTCGAGGGCTGCAAAGTCGGAGCTTTGTTGAGAAAAAAAGAAGCTGAAGGACTATGGGGGACACCCGGGTCCGTTTCCATGTAAAGGACAGACCTACAGCAAATGAAGGCATACGTTTCTCGGGAGGTGCGAGCCTTTGTGAGTACCACCCAACGTGAAGAGAGGGGCAGGATCGGCACTTTCTGTAGAAATGCCCTCTTTTTTTTGGTCCCTTTCCCTCCCGCCTCCCTCCTCTCCCGCCGGAAAACCCAGCGCAGGGCACGGACGGGCTGCGGGCAGCAGAGGGCGGCAAAGGACGCGTGGAAAAGCACACAGGAAGCTTTCCCTCGAACAGAAAGGGGAAAAAAATAGCCTAAAAAATGTACAATTGTAAACCAGGAAATAAGTGTCCTATTCTGTCAAAGCCAGGCTACAAGTGAATTAGTTTTCTGCAGGTTAAAAGCTAATTTTATTTTTATTTCATGCTCTCATTCCCTTTTTACAGGAAAAAACCCCAAACAAACAAAACCCTGCAGCAACATTTCCATAACCTCATGGACTCGCAGAAAGTGCTAGGGCTCTGAAAAATATTTTTTTTCTCTTTTTGAGAGTGGTCATTTTGTTCGTAACTTTCTTGTGTGCTTTTGGTAACTTCAGGACATTTTTACAGGCTTGGCTCTTGTGGTCTGACCCATCTCAGCTCTCTGTGAAGATTTTTTTTTTTTTTTTTTGCTGGGGATATTCAGAGTATTTGGTGTCATAGACATACATACTTTTAAAGGCAGTTTTAATGGGAAGGGTTTATGGGAATTACACTTCCTGCAAGTTTGTCACCAGAGTTGCTCCTGAGTCATGTATGAGTTACCTACCTGCAAATAGCACTCCTCTCTCCCAACCGGTACATTCACACACAAAGTTACTCAGAAATACCTACCTACTCTTGTTCACACCCTCTCTTCAGTTCAAGTGTTGACTTTACTCAACAGATATTTCCTTTTGCGTCCAAAATGAGATTGTGCTGTTCTTTTATTTCTGCTAGTACCAGAAACGGAGCAGGGCTCAGCAGGAGCTTGATCCTGTTCTTGTTAATCATCAAGCACTGTAAATTACTTGTAAATACAGGGTTAAAATCCTCATAATGCAGGCAGTAATGGAAACAATATATTTTCTGTTTAGAAAGATCCTATAGACCTTGCTGGTATACGCTGTGTGAGATTCCATGACCAACCACAGAATGTTTTGACCTCTATCAGTTTATCTAATAAAATATTACTTCTCTCCACCTACAAATGCTGCCTTCTTGAATTTTACCCTTCAGAATCCAATAGAAACGTGTAATCTTTGTAGCTACCTTGTACAGTGTATCCATTTGACTGGATGTCACTGGTAAGTAATGACTATGAGCCCCTCCTCGGTCTCCTCCACATCTCTGTGCCTCAAGTATCCAGATCATTTGTTTTTAGCATAGACACTGACTTTAAGTACTAGGTGTCAATTAAAAGAAAAGTTCATGATTACATCATGTGAAAAGTATTTTTGGCCTCCAAGGAAGCAGTATATTGACTCATCAGTATGGTCTGCTGGCCAAGTCTAGCTTTATTTCTTACACTCTAGTTAAAGTACTGAAAAGGCAAGTAGCCAACAGAAAGACAGGGAAAATATGGACTGACACAAACCTAGAAAGACAAGGTTGGCAGAAATCCACAGTATTTTTGGCTGTAAATGACTAGTGGCTTTCTTGGCTCAAACTCCTTCAACAACATTCAGGACACTCTGAGATTTGTTTCTTTTTAGGTTTTTCTTCATGCGCTTTTGGTGCCATCATAGGAAATGTTATACTACAGTTTCACGCATGCTTCCTAATTTTCTTTTTTTTTTTTTTTAATTGCCACACATTTCCTGTAATTTTCTCTCCTTACAATATTTTCCATCTGCTTTCCAGAGTACTGAGAACATAAGAGGCAGTTTTCTGAAGGGAAGGATTTTCTGAAGGTTTATCACCTCACCAGATTAATTGCCAGGCTTTTTTTTTTATAGCCATTTGACTGAATATAAATTGAACTAGGAGACTGTACCTAACCTGCCACCAAATGAATCAACATAACAAGCGATGCTTGCAGATTGTGACTCAATACTATTAATTCTGTCATTATGCATAGAAAACGTATCTTGAATTCTAAACATTTCCAGCTCCTATTAAGATTATAGAATTACATTTATGTTGGAACTATAAAACAAAATCACAACAGCCTCTCTATGGTGAAGGAGAAGAGCTGATGGGAGGAATGCTTTATGTTTGGGAGCAGGGAACTTTAAGGTGTCATTACTTAGATTAGACTTTCAATACAGATCCCTTTAGTAGGCACTAGAAATTAGGACAAATGAGTTTCATATAGTTTTACTTCAATTTCTTTGTATTACTGAGAGGTCTTCAAACTGGGGCAGAGTCAGATAAAATATCTCTCTCCTCTGAGATGGCTAATAATAGCAGTTTAAGGGATTTGTTTCTGAGCCTCACTCCCTGGCATCAGAAAAAGCATTCTTTAAATATAATCTATTTTCTCATTCTCAGCTAAATGTATCATCGTATTAAAAGTGTCTTCCCCTCTTCCATACACTCCAAACAAACATGCTGCAGTTTAATTTGGTTGATCATACCATCTTATATTAACTCTAAGATCAATTCCTTTCAGCAAAAAAACCCTGGAACTAAGTCTGGAGCCCCACTCATCTATAAGCCCAATTGTCTTTTTCCATTCCAGGTATTTTGTTCTGTAATGGTGTACTTCTGCAAATGATAAAATAAATTGGAAATACAGTTTGTGGGCAGGTATATTTTTCCACCTGCATTTTCACGCAGGCTATTAAATCACTAAATCTCAGCCTTCTGTGTAAAAGATGTTTGGCATTACCAGAAAACAGCAACACGTGCTGATGGCTTTTTAAAACAAGTAGATTGTACCATTACAAACACTTAAGACCTGGTTTCCCAGGCAGTCAGCAGCATAGAAACTTTTGCTCTGATTCAGCTTGACCAAGTCATTTGAATTCATGCTCAAGTTATTTCGTTGCATTAATCCTTTTCAAGTTGTCCTCAGAAGTGACTGACAGCCAATGCTTTCCAGTGCTCAGAGCCCTGGTGGCACTTTTTAAGCTCATACTCTCACATTGACGCCTGAAATCCAATCTGGAGAAGTGGCTTTAAGATATTGAAAGAACATGTCCCACAGTAAACTTCTGATACAATTGAGTTGACAGTGATTTTTATTTCCTGCATTTCATTTCTCACTCTGCAGTTTTGTCCCATGAAAAACACTTAAGATACTGAATGTCCTTTTCCCTGGAAATATAAGCATAAAGGGAAAAAGATGACGGATCGTTAATGCATTTGTTAAACTAGCCCTTCAGCTTACGAGTACTAAGGAATGTACTTCAACTCTATGGATACGAACAGTCCTCTTCAGCTTCCATGAGGCTCTTTATGGGCACAGAACAAAGCATACGAGCATGTGCAGTTTAGAGTCCCTAAGTACATACTGTGGTTTTTTTAACATCCACTTCAATACAAAGATATTATTTTGTCACCAGGGGGCTGCTTATTCACTCCCTCTATTAGAAAAGAAATAAATAACAAGATTTAAGAGAGACCAAAAGGGTTATTGATTTGTGGTATATACCAAAGTCTGCCTGGCTGAAAAAAATCGTGAAGATCAATCTTCATGTCATACTATGTTTTATATCTTTAGCAGAATATTATTTTCAGCAGTGAAGTACTGCATTGAAACAGGTTCTCTTTGGCACACAAAATAGACAAAAATATGTCTAAGGGATCTACTTTTATATGAAAATGGCATAAGTTTTACTCCAATAGTAAAAGAAATTACTGCTGTCAAATTATTTCTTCAAATAATTCTTTAAAAAACTTTATCAAGACCCTCATAATAAGCCCATCAAAATTTAGTTATAATATTTCACTTGAGACTTTTTCCTTGGCCTTAACTATAAAAAAGTAAACAAACAGTTCTGAACATTTACATGCTTTTGATGTGACAATCTGTTCTGCTACCATTAATATTTCAGTGTTTGATATTGAGTGTATCAAACAGACTTTTCCATCAAGTTTGATCTTGCCAAGATAATGGCAGTAGCAGTCTACAGTTAATATCCCACAAAACAGTTCACATTCTAAATACTCCTATTCTAGTAAGCACTACAAATTTTATTGAATTCTACAGCTATGAACAGTATGAGAGCAGGTTATTTGAAAATGAATGGTTTTAAAAATACTAGACTCTTCAGGAATATATGTCTAAATGAATAGCACACACATCATCCATTTTGGCAATTGTCTCAGTGTGCAGAAGAGACAACAAGAAATTTAACTGTGAGGGATCCCTGGATAGGCCAATGAAACCCCTAAAAGGCATGCACAGTTTACAAACGAAAGGATGCATCACCCTCTCTGCCACAAATCCCCAAAGACTCCCAGACACACGTGACTTGCAAGAAATGCCGACTTGTTGTTAGAACTCGTCACATAAATAAGCTCGGGAAGATTGCAAACTCTTCATCATTTGCTTCAGGCCTGCTGTATCTCTCCCATTTCTCTGAGCTGTGCCGCCAGAATTTCACAAGAGATGGGAGAAAAGATTGTTATGGATCTATGGTCTGTAACCCTAATGCTGGACATCAGCACTCTTGCCAGGGATGAATTTATTGAACATGCTAACTCAAAGAAACTCTCTGCATGGAACAGTTGTCTTCATATTGACAGGAACAAATTAGCCAGACCTGCACACTCTCATTGCATAATGGTGTTTAATTTCAGGGAGGACTTTTATCTATGAACGTCCTTTTTTTACATGTTTTCGAGATAAGGCTATATACACACCAGGTGATTTGAATCGCAACAAAGGACAAGTTAAATTCAGGCACAGTTAAAATATTCTCTCTTAATTACGCCTTTGGTGTCATTATAAGCAATGTAATTGGTGGTGTATTCACAAGCTACTGGAGATCTTATAAACAGCTTGTGCTAAACTAGGGATTGAACGTCAGCTCTATTGCTTTGACAGGATGAGCTCGGGCAATGGTGTGCAGCAGTCACCCATGCCGAGTGGCAAGCCCTGTGCACTCATCCCATGTTCACTCCAAAGAGTAAGCCAATTTATTTGAACTATAGAGATGAAAAAAGCTGTCCGGGCCAGGTTCTTAATAGCTTTTAAATACCAGATGCTTTCCGTGGTTTTATATCAGCAAATGATGCTAAATTTTTCCAGGGAAAGAAGGTTGCTTTCCATTTTATTTATTTTGAGAAAGAAAGCATTATGTTTGTCTCTATGGACTTGTGCAGCATGATGGCAATGAAGTTTGTTCCTCTTATCTCTTTAGAAGTATGCACATGTGGTGCAGGAGAGGGGAAATGGGAAAAAGAAGAAATAAGTTACCATTTCTTATCATTATTTTGAAATTTCCTTTCACTTCATAAATGTGCAAAGAAAATCTCTTGAAGTAGTGAGAAATACTTCTGCATATAAGCTCTCAAAAGCTACCTGTAGCAAGATATGGTGCCCCAAGCCCACAAACTTTTTAGCAGGCTATCAGAGTTACTTCCTCACTGCATGCAAATTGTGGCTGAAATTAGAAATGACCTTCAGAGACGGCACCGCAAATGATAGCAAGAACATTTGCAATATAGACTCTGGGTTTATGTTTCCGAAGGACCTTGTAAAATTCTTCACTTCCTTGCCTGTGCTGTTTTGGTGGCCAGCAGAGCAGAGGTCATTTTGTTTGTTTTACCCCTCTCATGACTTTGCTTTGCCAGACATGCATCTGTAAGACACATCACAGTTCTTTAAAAACAAATTGTGTCATATAGTAAAAAAATTACTTTAAAAGCATTGTGTCAAAGGCTATTTCTGTTCCCAGATGTTAAAATTGTAGCACGTCTTTGCTATTTTCTTTGCCTTTAGAAAGCTGCTGATCTTATATTAGCAAGTGAGCCTAACTTTACAATTGGAACAACTGATGAAATACAGTGAAATCAACAGTGAGGATGTTAAAGTAAATATTGTGCAGAAAAAGAAATGTTGCTATTTATGAAGCAGGAAAGGTCACGGGCTATAGAAAATAATGAATGCATTTATCTGAACCACTGTATCACAGTCAAATTGAAAGCCCTCTGATCAGTGAGTCATCCCTTTGCAAACATTTCTCCCTTACATCACTTGTAATAGAAACTTCTTGTGTAGCCTCTGCCTTTGTTGTCAGTGTACAAATCACCAAGGCATGGCTGTAGGACCCCATCATATAGCCCTTGCTCCCATTTAATTCAAGAGGAACCTTGTTTGATGATAAAAGTATTGCAGGAGGGAACTATATTTAAAACTCAGTGACTCATTCATCTTATGGCTTTTTTTGGAGTCCTTAGTGGGTCATATAACTATATATATTTCGTTCACGTTCCCATTATAGTTCTTACTTATAATTGCATTTCTTTTGCTCCAATTACTTATCTTAATAGAACAGCAATTTCTAACCCACTGTAAGCAATTCCCCCCTTTATTTTGTGGTCTGTTCTTTGACAGTTTTTTGACAGTCTAGCCTGAAAATTCCAAATAGTAGCATACCAGGTTACAGCAGTGTTTGGCATTAGCTACTTGGAGCTATTGACTCATAAAAAAAGCTTTGGAGGAGAAGCATCAGGAATGGTACAGTTCTGTTGTAGTGAAAGAACTGAATATTTATTTGCATAAAGGCCAAATAGCCTACTTTTACCAATTTAATTTGTCTCTTTCTGTACTTAAAATAGTCTTTTAGCAGTTAGAAGATTTCAAAAATCCTTTTGCTTTGCCATTTCCATCCAGGAAAGAAGTTACTATCTTTTTTTTTTTCTTTTCCCTTTTTGAACAGATATGAAAACTTAAGATATGTTTCAATAACAAACACATCAGTTTATAGAGAACCTTATCATGCCAGAACATCTTTATGCACAAGCATCAGCAATGAGATCAGCTCTGCTTTGAAAACAGTTTTTGTTAGCTATCGGGCTTTACAGAGATAGTAATGTTACCAGCGGAATTGTTGGTGATTACGTCATATTTGTAATTCTAGAATTACAAAAGTCCCATATGGAGTGGAAGGCAGGAAAGGAAGAACATGTGACAGTGCTATATACTTATTTATAGAAATGGTAGTTAACCCAAAGTACCCAAACTGTTCGTATCGGCAAGCTAGCTCCACACAGGATCCCCATGCATCTGAGCATCGAAAAATGCAGTTCCCAGTGGAATTAGATGCCTGGCGGCATGCAAAATCCTTGTTTTCTTCCAACACTTCCTAATAAAAATGGCAAAACTTCTATTTGTAATCCTTCAAAAATCAGCTTGCCCTCTCCCACCATCCTGAGGATCTCAGAGCCATTAGATGCCACTCTTACCACATGTTTAATCTAGAAATGCTGGCTTTGATCCTTTACCAGGAAAGCAGGAAATAATGATTTGACTTCTTTCTCTAGCTAAAGCAATTTGAAAAGGTTGCTTCTGCACCTGGTCACTCTGGGGAATGGGTCTCTCTCTGCTTGGCATAATTAGGAATGAGAGCACTTGACTGCAGTGCAGGGACCTGGATAACAAACCTTGTTCCTCTTTATTCTGGAAAGGAACGAGTCAATCTAAGGATCTAAAGTATGGACTTAAGAGTCCTAAATAGCAGTAAAACGCTTACATCCCTTGGCCCACTCTGTAGAGAAAAGCAATGGAAACATTCATAGCAGATTGAAGAAAACCAAGCCTCTATTATGCATGAACAAAAGAAATAGCCAGTGACAAATAACATCGAGAATATCCCCCCTCCAAACTATTCAAAAGAAGAAATTTCAAAGGCTGTTATCCCTTCCTCCTGTTTCCTCTCCTCACCCTCCCACTGCCTCTCATTACCCAGCAGACTTCTACTATCCACAAGCATTTACTCAGCACAGAGCCAGGGCAGACTAAGCCAATCTAAGGCCAGGCTGTGACAAAACCACTTTTCCTTCGCTCTGGACATGTTTTCCTATTTTTGCTTTGCAAGGACACCAGGGTCACCACAAATCCCATCACGAGGTGATTCAGGGTGAGGAAAACTAATCACTGTTGTCTGGGTAGCTTTGCACTGCCCTGAATTCTAACTTTTGAGAAATCATGTTGAACTTGAGAAATGGTTTTGCAACAAAGAGGAAAAAATCAGAAGGCTATGATTCTTCTCAAAACTGGCTAGTACTTTAAAAGGGTTCAACCACCCCGCAAAAGATAGCTTTGTGACAAGAAATATGTAACATTCCAATATTAAATGGGACCCTGTAATTGAGAACTTTGCTGGGAGGGCACAACTATAAATCTGTGAATGATTTTAACACCATTATTTCCTAATTTGGGAGTGCATGCCTTTGCAGGTTTAATGCTTTCTTTTACTTCTTCTCTATGTGTGTAATCCACAGAATGATGATAGCCCTTTCAGAGCTTCAGACCATTTCTCTCGAGAGTCAGGATAAGTATGAATAGCATGAAAGGCCAGATATAACATGGGTGTTTAGAAAGCCTACAGTGGGACTTGGACTGAATTTAAAACTGCATTATATCCCTTAGGGTTTACAAGGCAGCAAATCAGAGACTTTAGGGGCACTTGATTTTGATAATGCACAGCCTACGTTCCTTGAGTTGCACTCCTGCAGACACTCACGTATGCACCAACAGGGCTGTGAAACCATGGCTTAGGTAATACCTGGTCCTGATGGGAATCCAGAAATAAGGGACATAAATCCTAGGTGTGTTCAAAGAGCACACTTCCAGGAAACAAATCCCAACTTAACAGAGGTGCCTCTCTGGAGCACCTGAGGCAGCCATGTAAGACTGAACAGGTGTCTGTGTAGGGAGAACTTCCCACCATCTAGATGATATATAGACATATAGAAGACATATACAAGATATGTTTGGACGGCTCATAGGAAGAAAACCTCTCCAGCTGCTTTACATCCTAAATACCTGGAGCGCGAGACCTCATAGTTACTGAAAGTTTATAATTAAATTTAGAACAACTTCTCCTCCCTCCAAAACAGGGCCTCATTAGTATTTTCACTGTATATATTTTTAAAACATCAGTCTGGAAGTCAATTAGTCTAGTCGAGCTGTTGCCTTCCAATCCCCAGACTCCAGACCTAATTCTTTATGTCTTCTCCCCTTAGGTACGTTATAACCCTGTGTGCTACTGGACTGAATTGTGCTGAATGCGAAAATGCTGAGGCATTTGCACATTTCATTAACAACCTCTTAAAAGAAGTATAGTTAAGGTTTCATTTTTTGCATTAATTGTGACCTTCAGAAAGAAGCTTCTCTATTACTAATCTCCTGAAACATATGGTTGTCTTGTCAGGGGATGGGGAGTGAGTGGGAACAGGGACCTGATTTTTCTTTTTCCATTTTTGGGAGCATTAATGAACGCTGCTGTATGATAACACAGGCAAAAGGGAAGGCTATTTGTTCCATTTATGCAGGACACCAAATAGCGCAGAAGCACTCATGTCATTAATTGGCCTATATGCCATCTGTTGGAAGGTGCTTTTGGTTTTCACGATGGTCACAGCAGTATTAGCAGCAATGCAGTGAGAACAGTTACCCAGTTAAACAATCTGGGCAGAAATGGTTCACAGAAAACTAGTAAGTGTGGAGTTGTTCTTTTGTTTGTTTTTTTTTTAAAGAAAGTCTGATTGCAACAGATGTGCAGGTAACAACAAATTAGGAGACTGATTCAACCCCTCTTAAATAGAATGATTTGAGAGGAAATCAAGCAGCAGCAAGACAGGGTGATCTAATAGCAGCCAGGTTAGTTTGGCATGCATTGCAATGTAAATCAGAATAGTAAAATCAGCTTCGGGTTTGGTTTTTTTTTTCCTTTAGGGCATATATCAAGTCTCATCATTAAGATTTGTTGGTTGTCTGCTAAATTCAGAGCAGTGTTTCTCAAGGAACCAGGAAAGTGATGTGTTAAGTTTAAAGACTTTTCTTCCAGCTTGTTTATATACATGTGAATCAGGAAACCAAAAAAGAGAAGGCACTTATTCAATACAGGACACTAATGATAATGTATTGCAGCATATGATATTCTGAGTTCACTTAAATATCGCACTTTTCAAAAGAGTGTAAATGGTGCTATTTTACCTATTTTAGCCTGCAGCGCAGTTTCTATTCTACAGCTTGTATGCTTGCCCCTCGCTTTAAAGTTGAGCTCGTACTTTACTTTAAAGCTGACACAACCAGTACAAAATTAAAACGGACAGCCTGATCAACAACATTCCCCACCCACATCATGCAAATCAATCAACCAGAATGACAAGAAAAGTGCCCAACACTCCCTGAAGGCTCAATTCCATATCTTTCAAGCTTCAATTAAAGCAGCTTTCTTCAATGTTCCATCTTGAATTCAAATGACACAGAAAGTAAAACGGGCTCCTGTTATACTTTAGGGAGTGGTAATTTTGAAAGAAACAAAATATATTTCGCGGAAAATTAGCATAGTGCCACATTGTTTCTCTTGTGCAGCTGTATTGAATATATATACTGGGTTCATTTAAATAAGATCCATTTAAATATGCTTTTCATGGTTAATTGCTAAATGTAAAACATTTGCAAATTTTAGACAAAGCAAAAATTATTTGACACTTCTTTCCTATGAATCGTATTTTTTTAGATTCAAAAAGATATATCCTGAAGTAGGGAAATACTGTTATAGGTGAACGCAAGAAAAATATGTGAGTTATAACAATATGTTTCCCTTCATCATAATTTAGAATAATTATGTATTGCTGATAAGAGGAAATCATTAACTGGCCATAAGGAGGAGTAAAGGTAGACCAAGCCAAAAAGATAATTTGAGATGTATGCTTGTCAGTGACAGAAAGGCCAATATTCGTGTTAATACATATTCACCATACTACTGATCAGATAATAAAAGTAGAGATAAAAATTATTACTTAATTTTCTATACGTGTATGCACAGAGTAATTTCCCAGCAACTTACTTAATTTACAACGTTCTGCTTACATTTAAATAGTTGAGTTGATTGTACTTTCACTGTTTCCCTTAGAAATATCTTTTTACAGTCTGGTATATTTTCACTGTTAAGGAGTGCAACATTGTAGGTACATCCCCAGTGTCAATTTTTCCATGTACCCCTCCACTCTGTTAACCAATATTTCATGATGCATATTTCACAAATCAGCACATAACATGACTTGCTTCATACATGCCTGTAAGTAAATGTAGGCATTTTTGACAATCATCTCAGCCAAAGTGTAGAAGGAGGATAACATCCGTGAAGACTGTGCAAGCACAGAAATTACTTTGGCCAGACCAGGTACTGGCCAGAACAGCTGAGAAACATTCACTGCCAGTGTGTATCCTCCTAGTCTGTATTCACTTTAACCAGCGTTTTGTGATAGTGCGAACATACCTTAAGTTACTTAGGGTTTGGGGGTTTTTTTTGAAAGTTCACTGTTGGTTTATGTTTTTAAAAGACTGGGACTTCAAAATACATCTCATTGTATTTTGAGATACATACTTCATTGAACTTGAGATAAGGATGGTTGTTAGAACTTCAGTATCTTTGAAAGTGGAGTGAAGCTTCTGTTGTGCACACATATGTGGATCTATCTACAAGGCAGAGTGACCACAATATCTACAGCTCAGGCTGCCAAACATTTTCCTCATAAAGATCAAGTTTCAGTTACAACTGTGCCAAAATTTAATTATTTGGGATGAAGTTTCCCATCATGAGCTTCTGCCTCAGGCTGAACTGAGTTTATGCATAATTTAGCCTTTTCAAGAAGTTAGGATAAAGAATTACTAACTAAAAACAAACACACAAACCCCCTCTTTGTAACTATCTATTGAGAAGCTTTAGCATGTCCATGATTCTGACAGTAAGGAGTCTTTTACTGACCTGAAGGAAATCCTCTTAAATTTGTCTGATTAACTTCTGAAAATCTGTGTGTGTGCACACATATATATATATACACACACACACATACACACACACACACACACACACACATATATATTTATTCATTAGAGGCTTGCTGGTCTTGACAACAGAAGCCTAAAGCATCTTCCCTCCACAGGTCATACAGACTACAGACATGGGCTGATAGAGGCCTCAGGAAGTCTTTTTCTCTACTCCTTCCTAAAAAGGGATCAGTGCCCAGACACAGGATATTTACTTAAGCCGCACTTAAAACATGCAGTGAAAGGTTCTGCCATTTGTCTAAGTAGCTTGGTTTACATCTAGAAAGATTTGTTCTAACATGTAGTTGTAATCTTTGCTTTGAATGAAGCTGTTTGCACTTCATCCCAGCCACAGGGGATGTTGTATGCGACTGAAGACAGCTGTTGTCTTGTGCCCATCCCCAGCCTGTCCAAATCTTTCACTTTTCCCCATTAGATTTGTTTGCTAAATCAGTTATTCATACTTCTGCTATCAGAGATGTTTGCTGCTGCAACAGCATTCTGGGTGATGCTAAGGAAGTCACTCCAGCAGGACTTTTTTCCCCTGATCAGTAACAGAGCGTTTTCCTTGTCTGAGCAAACTGAACAGAGGTTCAGGTTGTGATTTTCTTTATTTAAAGAAGTGCTCAGAGATGTGACTAAACACACAGGAACTGAGAGTAGAAAAACTGTGTCCTAGATGTCTTCAGCTGGATACTCAACAGGATGAGAGTAGCCATCCAGTGTAAGTGTTAACATGTGCAGTGAAGGCAGCTGTTGAGACATGCCGTGAATGGGAGACAATCCTGGAAAAAATAGTGTGTTTATGTAATTACAGAAAATAATAATGCCTCTGCCACAAAGGTGAAATTACAGAGACAACCTTTATCCTGTTTTGTGGTTTTTTTGGAGGGGAGTGGTGTTTTTTCTTTTTAATTTCAAGCTGTTATTTTCATGGAATTAGTATTTTGACCACATTTTTGATTGTGATAGGAAAATGACTTACAGGTAATGAATTTATATTTATCTAACTTAGCACAGTTTTAAGAAACAGGTGATGTGTGGAAACATTCACATACAGAAGTGTTTTTGAAACACGGCTGTTTTGTTATTAGCCGATATCACATTTTGTGGGAGAGATCATCTATTGGTGGGAGAAATTCACTAGCGCTCCTATGGTATCCTGCGTGCGGCAATCATAGCTATTATATTCCTTCTTCTCTTCCCTGCTTTTAATCAGTATAGGATTCTCTGCCTTTCCATACAACCAAGGAATTTGTGAAAGTGCTTTCCAAGAACAGAATTTCGGAGCTGTAAGTAATTGTGTGCAATAGAAAGCTACTGTTTGTTCCCATTAAATCTGCAACTCTCAGTCAACAGGGTGGGGGATACTCTTCATCACTGGTATGACTGACAGTACTTGATACAATAGATAATAGTTTTAACACATAGGAAGACTGGGATTACATATTTCCTTCAAGGTCCAACAGTATAATTTCTGATGTTGCAATGAAAGAGTTGTCTAGCTGCACAGCTTTGGTCCTACTGGAAACGTAGGAACTGTACAACGAAATCAAATGCCTAATACACTTCGTGTTTCATCTCTGGAAATCATCAGGTGCTGACTGTGATTAATCGGAATGTATTGTCAATCATGTAACTAAATTAATGTTCCCATAGACTTACATGTGACTATGTGGAGGGCAAGATGCGGGAATCTTTAATATGGGGAGCAACAGCTTAGCCTTTGGCCAAATGTTACCTTCATGTACCTGTTATGTAGCACATTTTACTGCATTCCCTCTAAAGGAAGAGGTTATGACTACCTCCCACAAAGTACTTTGTTTAGAAAACACAGGGTATCAGTTTAAAGGAAGTTTAACTTCCTTCCATGGCACACAAAAATGTTAGAGGGGTCTAATCCTCACTCATTAAGGAGAGGTTCTGGTGGAAACACACTGAACTAATGAGCTGATCTGGGATGGCAATGCCAGTGCTTTTCTACAAACTCTATCATTCCAGAATTAATATTCTCACACTCTGGATGAATGTTACAGAGTTAACAAATGAACTTATGCCCGCTCTGAGTCTCAGAACCAGTCAACTAGAATGAAGCCTGTTGACTTTGAATATTTCATTAGGATTTAAATGTGTGGAAGATTAAGTCTGCACACCTTTTATAAATGAAGAGGGATTAGAATATTAGATGGCTTCATCAGTCAAGTCTTTTGGATAGATCACTCTTCAGGGTAGTGTTTATGAATGTAAGACAGAGCTGCCCAGAGGAACCTGCAGGAACTCTGAAAGACCCTGTGAATCAGCCATGCTGAGCAGCAGCGTGCATTGTCCCTGGTGGGAAAACGTGTGATATAGCTGTGCTCCTCCCAGTACTCAAATTTAGATAGGCAGTACTGTATAGACATGCACAAACTGGGTCCCATTCTCCGGCCTTCACTGCATCTGGAGTTGCTACCTTCAAATTACTTTACCCAAACTCACCATCAGACTGGTGTACTGAGAAACAGCTGACTACTTGAGCAGCATGGAGCAAGCAAGACTGCAAGAGCCAAGTTGCATTTTGGAAAGTTACAGGCGTACTTATACTATGCAATGCAGCACAAAGGTCCCTAAATTAAGTTTGGAAAGGGAAGTTTTGGAATTTGTAACAATGTCAAGGAATGTCAAGGAATGTCAAGGAATAGTCTGATACGCTTTTCTCTGGCCCGTCTGTGGTTTTCTCTGGATCTGTGTCTGTTGCACGGAGCTTCTGGCACAGCAGTTCACTCTCTCCCTGCCCCCACCCATTGTACGTGTTAACAGAGATGTCTGAGGACCAAGTCCAAAACAGATCAGGAAAATAACATCCAGGTTTCACACGTTTTTGGAGAGGTTTTGTGCATGCTTTAACCTGGACTGTTCCATTGATCTCATTTACAGTTGCATTAGCACAACTGTGACATGAGGGCAGGCACAAGCATCTGGAAATTTCTTTAACCGGCTTTGCCACTGGAGAAAACATACCACCGGATTGCTTGGCCACTGAGGTATTCAGCTTCAGTTAATTAGCTCTGCTGAAAGGCTCCGTTAATTAGCATGGGTGTAGAGTTGCTCTGACACAGTTATACGGGGTCGCAAGACCGGAGCTAATCCCTCTGCAGGGTGCTGCACTGTGTAAGCTGGGAGGTGAGAGGAAAGCAGGAAGCATGGCATGCTTTCCTCATGGGGACCTCAGCCCTGGCCTTGCAGTTGGCCAGACCTGTCCACCTGCCACCAGGAGCAGCGATGGGGTGGGATGCGCTATAAACCACTTTTTTGACGATACTTCGCATCTCTCCACACTTGCCTCGTCACTGACCCCGGCGACAACGCAGGGAGACACCATGTTCCTCGTTTCCTCACACAGCCTGTCGGCTGGCCGGGGCCTCAAGCGGCTGAGGCAAGCCTCCACAACCTCGTGCTAACCACAGCCGAAGCAGCGCGCCAGAACTCCTACCCGCCCGGCTGTACGGCCCACAGGCCGGCCGCCTCCGGGGGCAGACCCTCCCTCCCCTCCGTCTGGGACAGGGGCCGAAGCCGCCATGGTCGCCGACCAGTGACCGTTGCCCATGAGGCAGCCCCGCCACTGCGCATGCGCGCAGGGGGCTGAGGGAACCGCTCACCCCCTTCCGGAAGCGGCGGAAAGTGCCGAAGGCACCCGAGCGGAGCCGAAGCGGGCAGTTGAGGACGGTCGGGGCGGGCGGCTCCCGGCCGGCTGCTCCCTCTAGGGGGCGGGCGCGGGCGGGC
>VYZM01013525.1:128503-141043 GCA_013398915.1 Dromas ardeola
CCTCCGCCCCGTCGGATTTCAGTGTGGCGTGAGGGCCCGGCGGCTGGGCAGGTGGGCACCCTCGGGCCCCGGGGGGCGGCGGGGAACGGGTGAAGGTCCCGTCCCGTCCCCGCTCGCTCCTCTGCTGACTCGTCTCATAGGGCTGGTTTGGCTCCTTCCCTCATCCGACCTTTTCGTCCCCCGGTTCGTTGGCGGAGCACCTCGCCTCAGAGTTTTTATGGAGCCCGTCCCGGCACCGAGTGGTTAGGGAGGGTGAGGAGAGGGGCGCCGCCGGCCCTGCCCGTGCCCCTGCCCGCACGGCGGGACGGACGGCTGCTCGGCGCTGGCCTGCCAAGGGATCCAAACTTGAAAACCCGGAGCTGAGTAGTTTGCGGTGCTGTGGCAGGAGCTACCTCACCTCAAAGGCTGCCGGGTCTCCACAGCGGTTACTTCCAGCGTTTTGAGTGCAGAGATAAACTCCGATACATAATATATCCATATCCGTAATATATCTAACATCTGTATAATACATAAAGATATGTGAAGTGTGGAAACAAGTCACCTTATTGGCGTTGTGAAACAGATGCAACGGCAGTGAAAGACAGTATTTCTTTTAATGTAAAATTCCCGTTCATCTTAACGGCATTTCTCATTTCCTCTCTTCACTGAGATTATCTGAAGTAGTTAGTCAGCCTCTCCTGTTGCACCTCGCTTTTCTCTCTTTTGAAGATACGGGTTGGGTTTTTTTGGGTTTTCCCTGCTGGGATGGTTGCTTCCCTCGTGGCTGTACAGCTTGTCGTACAAATTGCTCCAGCTCTAATAGAAATCAGAACAAATTAGTGCTTTGATAATATTAAATACTGGTATTGCTACTTTGATCATCCAAAACTGTCTTTTTGGTAGAAATATATGTTACTGAAGTAATAATTTTGGAGAGTATTGCATAGAAAATATATTTATAAAAAGTGAGTTTAGATGTGTAGAATACTTATGTAGCTTTGGAGGGAAGTTGCACTTTCACTTTTTTTTTTTTTTAAAATTTATCTGAAACTGATCTGTAGAAGAAACAAATTGTCCCTATTACCTGGACGGTTTTGATCATAAAGGGAACTGTTAACAAACAGGAATGTGGGGAATAAAAGTCTGCTTAATGACCATATCTGGAAAAACTTGCTAATAAAATACAAATACTAAATTTTTACAATGCTTACATTCTCTCACACTGTCTTGTAGCAAAAATGTCTTGATGGATTGGTGACAAATGTCTAATACGCTATTTTTTTTTAGTTCATAAGAAAAATGTAATATTTCACATATTTCTAAGTACACTTAACAAACCAGCTCATTTGTAGAACCAACTTATGTTGATCAGATTATTTTGTTTCATTAAACACTCTTAATTTTGCTGGCAGTAGATTCCTGGAAAAACACTTGTCATCTCTCTCTGTGATTTAATAAGCGTTTCTTATGTGTCCATTCTCACCTTTTTGGCATGTTCTAAGACTGGGAGAGTTAGTTCATGATTCCAGGACAGAAATTTTCAGTAACATCACAGTGACATGTTGTACTGTACAATACTTAACTTTTTACCCCTGTGTCTCCAAAATACTTTTAGTACAAACTAAGACTGTAATAAGACTATAGTTAAGTGAACTTCGTAATTTAATAGCATGTCCAGAAAGCTCCATAATTGCTTCTTAATTTATCATTTTGTGTTATTGGTGTAATATGCTTAACGGAGAAAATGATAAAGAAAAAGCTAGTGTGGTAGTGACATCACCTTCTTGCATATGTTCATGACTTGTCACATGATAAATCTTGTTTTCATCCACTCCAGTGGTCTAAAATAGCAACTAATTTCTAAAGATCTTTGGTGGCTTTTTTTAACAGTCAGTATTATAATAATGACAGTTGTCCATACAGTTGTCTCAGGGGAGACCTTATCATTCTCTACAACTCCCTGAAAGGAGGTTGTAGAGAGGTGGGGGTTGGTCTCTTCTTCCAAGTAACAAGTGACAGGACAAGAGGAAATGGCCTCAAGTTGCTCCAGGGGAGGTTTAGATTGGATATTAGGAAACATTTCTTCACCAAAAGGATTGTCAAGCACTGGAACAGGCTGCCCAGGGAAGTGGTTGAGTCACCATCCCTGGAGGTATTTAAAGATGTGTAGATGTGGTGCTTAGGGACATGGTTTAGTGGTGGACTTGGCAGTGTTAGTTTTGCGGTTGGACTTGATGATCTTAAGGGTGTTTTCCAACCAAAATGATTCTATGATTCTATATATTTCTAAGCTGTGACCTACTTTTTGTACTGATGGGTAAATAATAGCTTTACATAGGCACAACACTGAAAGTGGCGCATACAGAAGGCATCAATATTATAAATTCTACAAGGTGGACTAAATGCAGGTATAGTCAGCAGTTCTTCTATTTTGTCATTTTGTGTGTTCACAAATAATATTTACTGTGCTGGCATCGATTTGTTCATTACAAACTGAGCAGATAAAAGTAAACTGAAGCTTAATGATGATGAGGACCATTGTTACTAACCATATTATTTTGAATATGGTAAATGTGCATTGTTAATTTTGTAGGAACCTTGTGGCATGGTTTTTTGCTTGTGGTTTGTTTTTTTTTTTTAATGTGAAACAATTCCATAAGCTTTGTAATCAGGAAGTTGAGAACTGGTTGCTGTCAGAGGTAACAGCATGTGGTCATCTACTGAAAAGTTTACACTGAAGTGGAAAAGTGAGAGATCAACATTTTTCAGTTTTTTCCTAGAACTACAGCTTTGGGTATACTAAGCAAAAATTATTTATTTTAATTCCCCCTAATATTAGTTGGTGTTAGTTTCTAGCATTGGTTTCTCTTATCTTCTGGCTGCCTACTCGTAGCAGTACAATGTATGTTTTGTTTTATGGTGTGAAGTGCATGAGGTCAGTTGGGGGGGATTTGGCACAATACTGATGAGCTCTGGCTGCATGCAGCTTGCAGGTGTCTGGCTTGTGGTGAGAATCCGTAGCTCTGACGTTTCAGCCCCTGACAGGAGCATTGGGTACCTTGGGCTAGAACATGGGACGGCTCTCACTTGCCAAATCAATCAACAGGTAATTCTGAACTGGGGTTGTCTCTTGAGCCCACAGGAACAGCAGAGTTTAGGCAATTTAGTCCGGGCTCCATGGAAGCGTCAGTATCAGCCAGAAACACTCTGCCTGCAGTTTTGTTTTGGAGTTGGATGCTTTTCGTGAGCTATAGTGTTTTCTTGTTACCAAGGCCTAAAAATCAGAAGGTGTCTACCTTCACTTACCTCATGATAAGTGTGAATTAATAGGAGGTAAGTTATTCTGTCACGGTGTTTACTGAGGGGAAAGAGCAGGCGCAGAAGCAGTTGGAGTGGAGTAACAGATGTACTGCAGGTTCCATCCTGACTTACCTTGAGATAATTTACTCTAGTCTCCCCATACCCTAAGATACCATTGCCTTCATATCAGCATGTACTGAACCTTACCGAGTTCTTATTTCTATTATTAGCATTGTAATATGAAACTTAGTCACGTGCCCTGTATAGGACTTTGTATTCCTTTTCTTTCTTGTTTTCATATCCCTGCATAGAAAATACTTAATTAAATGATAGGAAATCAGATAATATAGAAACATTCTCCAATAGCTTACTTTATAAAGGTTTTTTTGGTCTTAATTTTTCCTCCTGTTGGCAAACTGCATTCAAAATCTTGAAGAGCCTTCCCCCAAATGAAAATGCTGGTGTTTCCTTAAGTAATTTGGTCACTTGGGCTGTGCTGAAATCACTATGATGCTGAAGTCTGGTCATGCCTGTCTGCTAGATTTTATGTTTTAGATTTCTAAATATTGCACAAATAATGGCAACAAAGGGTTCCTGTCTGCTGGGCCAGGAAGATTCAAGAGAAACTTCAAAACTTCATAGGTGCTTGATGCACTGCTGTACTGTCGTTCATCTGACAAGTCCCACGTGCTCTTGGCTTGCAAGTTGGAGGAGTCCAAGCAAATTCTGGTCTCTGGGCATACATTTGAAATACAGATTCTCCATCTGGCACTTTTCAGTAAGATGTGAGGTATTTTTAAATCAGTTTCTGGAAAAAAGTTGGAGAAGATACAGGCAGAAATATATCCACCTTTTCACCGTTCTGAGAGTTCCTCTGGGTTTGGCTGGCACACTTCCATGGTTTGAGGGCCTTCTCCTCTTCTCACATGGCCTTGCTATCTCATCTCGGCACACATCTTTGTCCAATAACACCTCCTCTCCTTTTAATAAATGCAGTTCTTCTGTCCAAGAATCCTCACCGTTGATTTAACAGGAGAGCGTATCACTGCATAAGGGATGCGGTAGGTCTCTGCAGGGTGTAGACCCTTAGTCTGAAGCCAGCATGTTATCCTAATTGCCTCTGTTTGAAATGAAGATCATCAGGATTGTGCTAATCTGATTGATTTCTGTGACTGCGTTTCCCCTTCTGCAAATCTCTCTTCAATATGAAGATTAAAGAACAGTAGGCAAGTAATGCAGATTTACAGACAAAACGGAAATCACAAGAAACAGTGAAGCTTGAACATGGTACAGGCTTATGTTAATCTGCCATATTGGCTGAAATTTCATCAGTTCCCTCTCTTGGCAAGTTTAGGTTTCATACAAGCGCTTACAGAAGTGTATTTTGGGGGGAGGGAGAGTGTCCCAAGCTTTGAAGTATGACTGAAAGCCCTGCAGAGGAAACTGTTTTTCAGAATCTGGAATTGAGAGGAGCTCTTCAAGCTAAGCGATCGTAATCCCTTTTCAAGCAGAAGGAATTCGGGGCTTTTTGAAAGGTGTTGCTTTGCCAAAAGTGAAACAGATACTTTTCCTTGCATCAGGAAGTAGAAATACAGCCAAAGTAGTATGCTGCATGCTTGCTGGTATTGACCAACTCAGTATGTTTCAAGAGGTAATGTAGTAACCCTTGTCACAGGCACCTACTTTCTGTCATCTTTATCAATGAGCAGCTTTTATCTTCCTAATTCACCTCAGTGGCCTGTGTGCTCTGGAGCTGGTTAAATAGTTATTCTTAATCAGTGCTGTGCAGTATTGAGGTAGTAACTTACCAGTCATATGGATCCCTTGTTTTTCTTTTTAGAACTTCCCCACTAGGATTTAGTGGTGTTGCTCATAGAAATTAATGAAAAATGGGAGGAAAACCCAGTCCTTCATTCAAACCTGTACATGTGTGTTATCACAGTAAAGTTTTACAAGGGGTTAGACAGGTTTTTCGTCATTCGAGGTGAAAACAATATCAACACATTTTCAAGTTCTCTGCAAGAAGAAGAAAACTGGATGTAGGGAAAGTGATTCTAACCCTGCTCTGCTCTTCTATATAGGTTAGGGGTGGACCTGCTGGAAAGCAGTTCTGAAGAAAAGGATCTGGGGGTCTCGGTAGACAGTAAATTATCCATGAGCAAGCAATGTGCCCCTGTCACCAAGAAGGGGCCAACGGAATTCTGGGCTGCATAGGTAAGAGTGTGGCCAGCAGGTCAAGGGAGGTCATTCTCCCCCTCTACTCTGCACTGGTGAGGCCACAACTGGAATACTGTGTCCAGTTCCGGGCTCCCCACTTCAAGGGAGACAGGGAACTACTGTAGAGAGTCCAGCGTAGGGCAACAAAGATGATTGAGGGACTGGAGCATCTCCCTTATGAGGAAAGACTGAGAGAGCTGGGACTCTTCAGCCTGGAGAAGAGAAGGCTGAGGGGAGACCTTATTAATGTTTACAAGTATCTAACGGGTGGGTTGAAGGAGGATGGAGCCAGGCTCTTTTCAGTGGTTCCCAGTAACAGGACGAGGGGTAACGGGCACAAGCTGGAACATAGGAAGTTCCGATCGAATATGAGGAAAAACTTTTTTACAGTTAGGGTGCCAGAGCACTGCGACAGGCTGCCCAGGGAGGTTGTGGAGACTTCCTGGAGACTCCCCCGTCTCTGGAGACTTTCAAGACCCGTCTGGATGCAGTCCTGAGTAATGTGCTCTAGGCAACCCTGCTTTAGCAGGGGAGTTGGACTAGATGATCTCTAGAGGTCCCTTCCAACTCTGAAATTCCGTGATTCTATTGTAATGTAATATGAAAGTAATTACCTACTCTTCCTTTACGTTCACATAACCTCTCAAATAAGCTAAAAGATTTCATTTCTGAAATAAGGTGGTCAATATTGAAGTATGCTTTGCTTCTATTTTTTTATTTTCTGAAAGAGAAGAAATGGTGTGAAAACATAAAATGCTTCAACGTTTGTAGCTGGCAAATGCAGTTCTGATGGTTTGGTAGCAGCTTTAATTTTAGTGATTCTGACAGATGCCAGCAGTACTAACCAAGGCTGGATGCCTCAGTGATGTGGTATAAATATCAAGTAAAACATAATGTGCACAAAGTAAAGCTTCCTTTTAATTTTTTGTATATCGAGAAACAAAAAGCTCAGGTTTTTTTTTTAAGTCATTTATTATTTACACTATTAACCAGATACTATTTTTTTTAACTTAAACAAGACTTCAAAATATAGCTGTGGAAAAAGAGCAGTTGTAAGCAACTGAAATCAAGCGAAGTATTTCAGTACTAAGTCAAATGCTGTTTTGTTTGCACTTTATAGTACCAAAGTAGTTACTATTTGACATCTTGTTCATTGATTTCTCACTGTCCTCTCCCTCCACCCCCAGACAGATTTTAATCTGGTGTGTGTAGTGTTATGGAAAGTAAGCGGTTCATAACGCCAAGCTGTGATGAGTAACCATGGCTATTTCCCTAGCAAGTTATGTGATACTTACACTCTGTGGAATGACGCATTTTATGAATCAAAGCTGGGAGCCTGAGCTGTGACTTGTATACGCGTGGGTTTTTGTGCTGTAGTGTTGTTCTTGTGTTGTTTTGCCTACAGTTGTGTGAATATAGATCTTGTTGTTCAACATGGGGCATTTCCCAGGGACTGGCCACAAGTATGCAGGGGTCTCACCTCTGGTCTTTCACTGAGTTTTGGTGGTTTCTTTTCAAGCTTAATATTTTTATCCCAAGTATTGCATGTATGTGCAGATGGCTTCTATTTCTACATCTATATGCTTTTCATAATTTTGGCAACTTTCTGTTTTTTTTCCATATTCTTACATAGGTGGGGAAGAACTGCACTTCTTGAACTGTAATGGTATAGGTAGAGGCACAGCTTTTGATTGTAGGCAAACTTGGACATGTACCTGAAGTTAAGCTCATGCAAGGATTTTTTGATTGCTGTGGTTGCTTCAATGCTAGTGGTTTGTCTGGAAGAGGGTAACTTCTTGAATGTGTTCTAAATAACATATTAAAAAATCTGTAGTCTACAGATAAAGCAGGTCCAGTTGATCAGCTAGCACATGCTAAAGTATAGCTTGCTTTATCTGCATGTTGTTATTTTTGAATGTGTTAGTCCATGTTTACTATAGGAAAGAAAGGCATCTTTGAGCAACCTAGTGATAACAAGTTGTCCTGTTTGGCTTTCAGTGGTTGTTATAGCATGGGACAGTTTCTAGTTTTTGCACATACTTCTAGCCATATATATATAACAGTAAAGATTTATTAAATCACCTTGGAAACTTGTGTAAAAAATTTCAGCTAACAACCTGGCCTACAGTGTGGATTAACTCCATAGTTATGGTATAGGTCAAACTTCTGTCGTGTCCCTGGCTTCTTAGTTTTGGGTCCAGTATGTCAATGGATTTTGTTGGTTATCAGAAGGCTTTAAGGAGATGAAGTTCTTGAACTCCGACAGTTTGATATTTCACATGATGCTCTACTGTTGCCGAACTCAATTTTAAGTCTTGATTCTCTCAATTCATTTATCAATTTATGTGACTGTTTTAAAACAGTCTTCTGTTAACTCGAATGATATGTAAAGCCCGGTTGCAATTTCAGTCTCTGTTCTGCTCATTGCCACCTCCAACTGGCTTTCTCAGATGCATGGTAAAAATAGTGTCAGATTTCACTTGATGGAGACTCATTGGTGAACTTTATTTTTGGGAAGAGCCACTCTCAAAATCATCTTGTACATTATTTAGGATTAGTTTGAAAAGAGATCATGCCTTTTGGGAATCTTTTTACAGAAAGATCCCATTTTATTAAGGATCATAAACTTTTTTCACCTTCAAAACATGTTTCTGTAAATAGAATTTGTTTTGCATGGCATCTGAAAAAGCTGCGAAGAATTTAGTGATGTGTGACTTTGAATATCTAGTTAAGAACTTACTGTCCATGTATTTGATAAAATAATTCAAGAAAATAGTAGAACAACACAGTTAAGGCTGTCATCGAGATATGCAGCATTTGATGGCTGTTTTTTCTGATTATGAAAGCTAGTGATGTAATTGCATATTTTTTTTTCCAATATATAATTGTGGGGAACGATTTTGGGGAGAGGATTAATACTTTACATTTTACTCCGAAAGTAATAAGCAATTTGAGGTGTCACTGAGAAAATTCACATTTGTAAATATTGGACAACTCTTTATCTGCAAAGATAACTTGTGACACTGTACTTCGTGTATATTTAAATTAACAGTAGCTTTTAGTAAGACTGCACCCAGGTACTTTTTTATATTTACTGCCATGTAGAGCTTTTTTTTATTAAAAACTAAAAAACCTTCAGCAACTGATTCTTCTTGCTTTCAGATTTGTTTGACTTTAGCAACACAGTTGTTCTTTGAAGTAGTTGCCAGAAAATTTCATAAGCTGAGGGAAAGTCTGTGGGACCGCGCCAGTCAGGGTGCACTACTGATGTGGCAAGAGACCAAAAATCCCTGACAGATTTCAGAACTCCCCAGCAATACTCTTGTAGTAAAGCAGCTGTCTTAAATGTAGCTTTCTGTTCATTAAATTCAGTGGATTTTGAAGTTATTCTTCAGCTTTGGTTATATATGTTTCTTATTCATATTGAAAATGCACACCTGGAGAAAAAGATATCTATCTGAAGGAAGCTGGTGGTTTGGCACCTGGGACATGATAAGGCTCCAGGATTAAGGGGAACACAGTGTTTCTTTGGCAACTAGGAAGTGATTCAGTGTTTAATAATGGGAAAGGTTGTGGTTTTTTTCTCTTAGGCCTTTTCTGAGCAGATATGACTTTATTATTTTTCAGATAAATATTTAAACTTTTCATTCATTCTGTCCTGACATGTGATATCTTTTTACCAAAGGTACCAAACAACTGATGGAGCGTGTTGTTACTATTCAATTAAGAATCACTTAATTGACTAACAGCATTCTGCTTCTAGCCAGTGCACTGTGCGTATCAGGTAGTATCTCCCTGGAATGAATTGGGAGCATCATACTTTTGTTGTAGCTGAATGCATATGCTTGCAACATTATGCTTCTTCACAGTGTGAAAAAAACACCTATCTGCCAGCAAAACGGTAACAGACAATTTTTATTAATAGCATGTGCTTTTCTGGTACATTATTACACAATAATTCACCACCACAATGACACCCACCCCAACTGGCTGTTTACAAATACGCAGTTGAATTTCTTATAGGACCTTTGATATCTTGTTGTAGTGAAACTATCTATGCGCTTAATGTTACGGGAGAGGTATGTGTTGTGGTGTTTCCCTTTTTGACACAAGCTTCACATGTTTGGTAAATGCTTAAGCACAAATAGGGTGCTTTGAATACTTTTTTTCCCCATTTCCTTGGAGATTTAATTCCTTATCAGTATATTACATAACATGAAGGTGAATTTACGCACTTAATTTCTAACTTGTTAGGTAAAGATGGGAGACTCTGGTTTTTTCTTTTCTATCCAAGTGTTTCACTGAGAATTCTAGGAAGAAGTTTGTGGCCTCTTTCCAAGGATTACTTCTTTTGTTACCCAAGTGTAGAGGAAAACTGCTGGAAGCCCTGCTCCAGGTTTTCACTGTGGCCTGGCTGCTGAAACGTATTCCTGCCTCTCTCATTGGGGGATTTTTCAGTTGTGGTTGTTTTTTTTTTTCCTTAATTATGAAATTCTTGCATTTTGATGTGATGAAAGTACTACACTTAACTCTGTGTTCTGTAATGTAAAATTAGTTATTTCTCCTTATCAGTATGAACAGAGGATCACAACTACAGAGTTGTTTAAAATCTGTGGTTAATTGGTAAACTGTAATGACATCTTAATTTATATTGAGCTGAATATATTGGCTTCAGATCCTGAGATAGCGGTACATTTGGTTTTGCAGTAAGTGTCACTTACCTAACTATACTTGGTTTCTAAACAGATATATCTGACTTGTGAGCAATCTAAGGTTTTGTGGCAAACAGCATGATTTAGTGGAATATGAAGCTGGGTATATTCAGAATAGACCTAGTAATAAAGGTAATTTGTCACTAGAACAACTTGCTGTAATTTGTGTTGAATCCTTGATTCTGAAAACATTGATAAGTAGTTGTAGAGGCATTGTGGTGTTTTTATATAGGAAACCAAACTTAAAATGTTACCCGTTTTCCTTAGATTGTGAAGGAGGACTCTGACCCTTATTAAAAGGAGTTTTGATGGGTAACGTACTTTTCTAATAGCATCTGCTGAAATTTGTTAATGCATTGAACTCTGGTCTTAGCAAGTGAGCCTGTTGATTCTGATGTACTGGGGTCTAAAGTTAGGTCTGTCAGTGGGTACTCTCAAGAACAAGAGATTTTACCAGTTACAAACTCTGTTACTTGTTAACCAGCGCTAGGGTGGTCTGTGTTTGTTTTTTTTCCTAACTACCCAGGAAGTAAATCTTTCCCAGTATAAGAGAACTGGTTTAAAATTTCTGTTTTGGGTGTCAAAGCAAGCAGCCAAAGACAAATACGAGCTGCGTTAAGCTGGTATGAAGAAAATAAATCTGCATGTTGCTTAGTCTGCCAAGTGCCCAACACTGTAGCTTTTTTATCACCTCGTTTACCAAAGGCAAAGGTAGTTGTTTGGGTTTTTTTGGTCCCCTGTTTTTCCCTCTGCCTCCCATTCCCCAAACATTTGTAAACACAAAACATTAACTGAAAGGCCAAACTTGGTTTACGTCCCCTCCATTACTTAATTAAGTAAAATTACTTCTAAGCGCAAGGTAACATGCTTATGCTTATAACTTTCTCTACAGAAGTAGATTGTAGGCCAGATGTAACAGAAACTCTGAACAAAGTGTTCCTGTCGGTGTCACCTCGATTGAGTGGATGGTGTCAGTCCTGTGCGTATTGATGGTCCTCAGCTGCCAGGTGCATGCACCCAGAATTGTGTAATGGCCTTTTTTTGTTAGAGATGGCTTGCATCGTTCATTGAAGCTCGCTTGCTTTTCTTTCTGGCAGTGAGGAGAAAAACTGGCTTTACCACCATTTGTTGTAAGTTATAAGGCAAAGTTGAACTCTTAACACAGGTAATAAAAAAAGCCTGTTTTACTGGATTGATTAGACGGCAGCTTCAAGGTGATCGGCGAATGTGCCTCTCGCCAGTAGATAAGGGTCAGACAGCTTGACAAGCCTGGCTTTATCCGTCTCCTTCCTTTCCATCCGTTAAGATCTTTTTTGGCAGTTGATGTGTGACGAGTAAGGAAGGTGAAAGTTTCTGTTTCATCAGTACTTTTAACTTTGATGTCCCATCAGGTGACATAAACCAACGTTGAATCAAATGAATGTTCAACTTCTGAGTCTGTTTTGTTGTCTAAATAGCATACTGATTGTCCCTACTCCAGTAACGTTCAACTCTGTTGGTTAGTTTCGACACATTTTATATAAAAAAAAAAAATAATTGAGATGTCTTTAAGACATTAAGCCATGAACTTTATAAAAAGGTTAGTGCCTGCCCTAAGGATAGGGCTTCAGTGTGAGGCTCAGCAGGTGTATATATTGTTTTGCCCACAGGGTAATGAGGGAGCAGGTGCTTGACTTGGGTTCCACCACTACCTACATTGCCTCACTCTACATCCTCTAACTAATGGTTGGGCAAGACAAGAGGGGACTGGTGGTAGGGAAGCATATGTGGGACTCAGAGTCTTGGGGCTGGGAGCAGAAAAGAGGAGGAGCTCAGGCTTGGCAAGGTGGCAGCCTAAGATCCTAAGGGTTGAGCGTAGTGCAATGTACATGATTGGGGCATCCTGGCATGACTATGCGACTCAGTAGGACAGTGAACAGTGCCAGAGGTAGCCACCAAAAGGGATCACTGATATATTACCAAATTATTAAAGAATAAATAAATAACTTGAGCAGTTACATATAATATAAACTGTAGTTAGTCAAAATAAATATTTTGCAGACATTAATGTCTAATGCCTGTTGGTTCCTGCTGCATTGCTGGTGTTTAGACATGACAGTTATCTAGTGTTGGATAATTTCTACAGTACAGATATTTCAGTCTTCATACTTAGACTATGTTATTGGACAATGTGATACATTAGGTTAGTATGTTGAAATTTGAAGATGAAATTGTTAGTGTACTAAGCTACCTTTTTATGCCTTCTTGTATTTGTGGGGTTTTTTTTTTGTGTTAGTTTGTATTGGTTGTTTTGGTGGATTTTTTTGGGGGTGTTTTTTTTTTTTTTCCAATT
>VYZM01013525.1:145571-195912 GCA_013398915.1 Dromas ardeola
GTCCCCCCTCTTAAATTCTTTTTTTTTTTTTTTTTTCCTGGCTCTGATTTAGTTCCTTAGGAACAAACTTTATTCATTGTTTCAAAGATGCCAGTTAACTCCCCTCCACTGTCTTATCTGATTTCTTCTTCCTTCAGTCTATGCTTTGTTCCAACCCATCCCATTCTGGTTTTATTCATCCAGTACTTGTTTTCATGTCTGGTCTTCTGCTTATTCTACCTGAAACCCCCTCTACTCTTCAGAGCTTGCACTAATCATTGAATCAATTAGCCCTATCAGTTCTGATTTATTTTTTTCATTTGAACGTTATCTGATATAATGCTTTTTGAAATTTATGAAAAGGGGAGCCTTTTCTTCATGACTGCAATAAGAATCAAACGAGGAGGTGTTCCCTTTATGACTTCTCCTCAACGTTTTGAACCGCTTCCCAGCCAGAGCTTGGCTATGAAGTTCTCTTAAACTTCCCTTTCAAGCATGCTGCTGGGCTTATCTGGCCATGTTGCATTTGCTGGCTTGGGGCAGGCAGCCAGCCTGTCACTGCATTCAGTCCCCAACAAAACTTCTCTGCCGCTTAATTTTGTCTAATCTTGCAAATTGTCTGTACTTCGAAAGGTTTCATATTCTTGTTGTATTGCTTCGTAAGGGGGACTCTGCACTACTGCATGAATTTACTCTGTTCGAATATTCGATACCTTCCTTATCAATTTTGGTGAAGTTTTGGCTAGATTTGGCAGTTAATTCCCATTACATGCAGAAGTTGAACCCCCACCCCATTTTTGCAAGGGACAAACTTGCTTAGCTGAAATTCTAGGTTCTATTAATAGTAGGAAAGTGTATATGGCATAGGCCAGAATTTGTACTTTGATTCCAAAGATCAGGTGGGGGTTAAGTGCATTCAGCATGTGTAAATATTGATGTCACATTCAGAAAGCTCTTGTGGGCAAGCAGACCACTTACCTGGTTATGACAAGGTACATTTTGCACTAGGAAAGCAATTAAGATTAAATAAACTGAGCTGACTATTTTTTATAGAGGTGTAATTTAGGGTAGGCAGTCTGGAATAGGGGTCATTACCTTTGTTACTGATCAGCACAAGCTTAAATATTAGAAATCTATATGAAGGTTTAGCTAATAGCTTTTAAAATCAAGCTGTTAATCTACTTTATTCAGTTACTGAGGTAAAATTAGCTTGACAACATTGTTTGAAGAATTGATTTCAAATTAATTTCTCCTTTAAAGCTCTCATGACAGTCAGTTCTTTCCAGGGAAATGGGCTGTTTTGACATTGATTTGCCATATCACTTGCTTTTGGTCAATTGACTAGTCTTAAAAAAAAAACCAGAAACACGGTATGGTGTTTTCAAGTAGTCCTTGTTTTGATGTCTTTCCTTTAAAATATGTTTCTGGTGTATTACAGGGTTGTGAAAGAAATGCTAAAGAAAGAAAACATTCTGGACTTCTGTCCTATTTCTCAGTCCAGCTGTACTATGATCATAGCTCCAACCTGATAAGGTGCTGCAGTCAACTCCCTCTTTGCCTCTCCCAGCCCTTCCCCATTAAGTTTTGAGGAATTTGCCTATTGGGAGTCATTACTTGTTATCACTGCCGTGCAAAAGTGCCTAATAGTGGGGAAACCAGGAGAGAGATACCAGATCTCAGCACTGTAAGCAATGCTCTCCCTTTTTTGCTCCTATTTCAGTATAAACTAGCAACGCTGGCCCAGTGCCTGCATTCCTCTGTAATCGGTTGCCGCAGCATGCTAAGATTGCTTTGAGGGAAGTAGATAAATATTCTACCTGCCAGCCAGGAATACAAAAGCTGAAATAGGAATGATTGGGGAATGTCAGGTCTACTTGGCAAAATTTGGGGTGTGTGTATTTAAAAATGCCTGGCATTGTCTCATGTATTAAGGGATTTGAAACTTAAAAACCAAACTAGCCGCCAAGTTTAAAACTCTGAAAAATAGCAGCAGTTGATATATAGTGGATAATAGAGATGCGTTCTCAAACAAAGAGGTTGTTTAATTCTGTAAATTATGTGAGCCTGGCTGTGCATGGGAGCTTTAACAAGCTTGTGGATACAAGGTTCAAGAGACTTGCATTACTTCAGGTAGCAATAAGAAGCTTTGTTATAAGTGCTCGTTTGTTGGATAGCTGTGTTAAAAATGAGCAAAAAACCCCTAAGTGGGCTTGAGTTATTTGTGAAGGTACTGTATGTCAGTAGGAGAGTGGGGAAAAAAAAAAAAAAAAAAAACAAACAAACAAAAAAAAAAAAAAAAACCCCACAAAAATACCAAAAACNAACAACAAACCCAGCAAAATACCAGAAAACCTTAAAACAAAACCAAACCCCAAGCCCAAAGGAGTACTCCACTCAAGAGCAAGCAGCTCTTTACTAAGTCACCTTTCCAAAATCACACTCTACCCGCTCCATTTTACTCCCCCAAACACCAGTCATGGCTTGCGTGGCTTCTGCTTGCTGTGAATGCAGGCTGTCTTCCCTTGGCTTCTGAGGGGGATCCCCTTTGCTGGTCCCAGGTTTCCAGCTTCCCAATGTGTTCCCCTTGATTTGGGGTTGGACACTAGCTGTCAGAATAGAACCTGCACCTGTTCACATCATTTAGAATCATAGAATAGTTTGGAGTGGAAGGGACCTTTAACGATCATGTAGTCCAACCCCCCTGCAATGAGCAGGGACACCTTCAACTAGAGCAGGCTGCCCAGAGCCCTGACTGTAGCCACTGGAATAGGCAGATTTACCTCTTTGCCAACACCATGAAGTAAATGCTCACACATCTAGAAAAATAAGTGTATCACTTTGGTAGCTTCGTGGCAGAAGGTTTAGCGGATGTTTGCCGAAAAGTTGGCCCAATATTCTCACCCACCCTGTGATTGCAGAAGGGTGTTCTTGCCTGCTCTGGTCCAGGGAGGTGTTCCGTGCTGCCCAGGACCTGGCTGTCCAGACAGCCGACAGCCTGTGGCTAAACTTAGCATGGAATCTGCATCATATACCAACCAAGTGGCTGCTTTTTGCCTATTTGGGGGCTTAAGTGAATTAATTTGTTGAAAGGAAGGCACTGACCAAGAGAGAGCCACTGCTGCATTTGTGGTGGAGGGAAGACAGAGGAGCATCTATTTTCAATGAATGCTTTTTGGAGTGTTTTCCTTGTGCTACGGCATGCTGGGGTCATTAGGTGCGTGTTAATCTTGTAGGGTGGTGAAAAAATTGCCTAACAGGGATGTAAAGATGTAAATGTTTAGATTTTGCTGGTCTAAAGCATATACAATTTAAAAGCTGATGGAAAAACAGAAAGCACAGATTGTTTGCAAGCTAGGACATGTCCTGTCATATGTTTACTCTATTTTTTTTCTTCACTGGGTGCTTTCCTCCTTTTAAAATAAGGGCACCCTAGCATGTGCAGGGATTGGAAAAATAGCTAGCTATTTTGAGTGGCAGTTACTCTGTTTTGTTTGCCTATTTTCTTCGTGGAGGAATAGGACTTGTGCAAAAGCTGCATGCAGTTAGTGCCGCTGCAGGTCCTGGCAAACATTTGATCTTATTACATAGAAGATAACAAATCGTTGTGATTCTAGATGTTTTGAAGTCTCCGCAACAATCCAAAAAGAAGAAAAAAAAAAAGGTGTGCTTTGGTAACTTTAAAATATAAATTAGTCAGCTAGTCATGAAAGGGGAAGAAGATGAAATGAAGATAAAGAGGAAGGAATAGCAGAAAACTGTTCTTCCATGACAGTTGTTTACAAAGTGCAGATGTTGGTAGGCTGGCTTTTCACAGTGCCTGTTTGCTTTTTCTTCTTGAAGACTTAGAAAATGTTATGTTTATAAACTTTCTGGAGAAGTTCTTCTCCCCTAGTCCTTTCACATGGCAAATAAACTTCATATGTGAACACTTCCAGTTTTGCTAATCTGAATACGTAACAATTATGACCAAAGTATCAGGAGGTGTTTTAATTTCATCATGTTGTTTAGGTTCTGGCTCCGAGTTACATAACTCTTGCTACACATTTTCAAGCCCTTTCATGTAGGTTAAGAGGTAGAACTTTGTGTAATTCCTTCAAACAAACTAGTTTTGTGAGACTTTAGGGTCTTTTGAACTTATGTTGTCTTGAACAGTCCTGGAGGATAAACTGAATACGGAAAGCCAGAGTGTCTAATAGGAATTTTTTTTTTCTGTCCTTATAGCTTGAAGTTAGGTTATCAGTTTTAAGTTGCCTCCATAACATAACAACTTTTAATTTTCTGATTGCTATTGTGTCCTTCCTTTTTTTTTTTTTTAAAGGAAGAATTGCTGTGGTTAGGTTATTCTCCCATCTTTTTCAGAAGTATTCTGTGGTTAACTGCACGATTTTCAGTGCTTTGTTCCAGATCCCTTTGGGGACCTTTTGGGGCTGTAAGCTTTATCTCAGAGGAAGTCCTCTGTCATGCTTGAGGGAATATATTTTAAAAGCTTGTGGCAGAACATGGATTATAAAATACATGAAGCATGAATGTATAGACAACAGTTCCAGGAAGTTTGAAGCTTTAATGTCTGAAAGAAAAGTCTGGCTGCAGAAAGATAATTCATAGTAGTTCTAAAGAGTGTTTTTTGTTCATTAACACCATTTACACGATAGGCATTCTTCTGAAATCTGGATGTTTCTCCAATAGGAATGTTTTCTTGCAAAAAAATACGGGTTGTTCTTTGTTTTGGTGGTTTTTTGTTTTTTTTTTTTTTTTTCTTTTTTGCTGCCAGTAATGAAACTTTTTCTTCCAAAGTGTGAATGGCACAGAGTCCTATGTTGTGTTGAGAAGCAGATTGAGTAATGACCATCAATGGAAAACACTGGGTAACAGTGTAGAACTTTAATTTGGGTTTGTCTAGTATGAGATCAAGAGTTCTGATCAAAATCTAGCATGTAATTAAAAATTACTTAATAACCTGTTTGAGTTTGTCAACCAAGTACCATTTGCAGCAGAAAACTTCTGTCATCAGTCTTGGTGGCAGTTGCTTGCCTGCTTCTGAGGTCTGTGAAAGCAATAAAAACTGTTTTAGCTAATGTGTGGACGATACTAGAAATCTTTAACAGTAATGATGGGCAAATATGCAGTTTTGGTTTTGATGTTGGGAAACCTGATGTTGCATGCGTGTAAACTGGTACTAATCGCTTTATTTTGTATCTGAATACTTCAGTCGAATCTCAGGCAGCTGGAGATCCCAGCACTCCCAACTTTTCACAATTTTATTGATTAAATGTGTAGGTGAGGTAGACATTCATTGAGAACACAAGATTATTGTAATGTGGGAACTTCACCAGTGCAGGCTTTGCATACTGCTGTGTGGGATGTTCTGAATTTGCTCCTCTTGCTCTTTATTTTCTATTTGCTTTTCATCCCGTTTTCGAGTAGCAGGTAGATTTCACAGTCTTGATCCACCACTCAACTGTGCCCACGCAAGAAAGAAACCTCAGTCATCTGTAAATTCAGGCGTTTTCTCAGGTCTTATAACAATGTATCACTGAAATTCATGTGGAATTTCCATTTTCTTGAACAGTGGAGTTAGCTTTCTGTGGCATTAATACTCATGGCCGTGATTAAGGTGTTTGTTCTCCTTCTCCCCCCGATTGCAACAGATGGCAGTCACTGCTGCAGCAGCATCTGACGTAGCACATTTAAGCTCTGTTCAGTTCTTCGGAGAAGCTCTTTCCAGTCTGCTATGGAAGTTGATATCATGGAAACAACAAACTCTTAAATTGTTTATTCACAATCTAGTTACCTACAACATGCTGCCTGGTCTTTCAAGTTTTTAAAAAGTATTCATTGGGAATTACTTTAGTCATGATCCATATTCAGGTTGGAGAGAAGTGTGACCTGTTCACAAAATGCCCTTAATGGCATCAGAAATAAAATACAAACATTTAGATTCACAGCCTTGTGCTCAATCTGCTACTCTGTTGTTCTCTCTACAGACTGCTTCTTTCCTGCTTTTTAAAAAAACAGCTTAAACTTTTTTCACTCTAAAAGGTGATGAAACATGAGGTACAATAACATCAGACCCATTTGAAATGTTTGGTAACTGTAGCTTTGACATGAGGAATGTAATGTGTTAATTGGAGGCAAAAACTGTAGAAAGAGGTCTTTTATTGGGCTGGTTAATATATAGGAAAAAAGTTACTTTGGACATGCAGTTGATATAAGAGGAAAGGCCTGTTTTGGAAAGCTGGGGGTTTTTTTAACACACCTGTGGGAGGTATTATTACCTGCAAGCCGTGATGTTATTTTTTTTTGTCTGTAGGCCATCATGCTGCATTAGCAAATGAAACGTTGTTTCAGTGTAGATTAGTAGTCTTTTGACTGGTAGATAGTAACTTTCAACTGTTGTCCTCTATCAGAAAACAGCATGCCTCACATAGGGACCAGGACATGGGGACTTGATGCTTCTCTGACATTCTCAGCAAAATTTTGTCACTGTGACTTCTCAAAAGTGAAATTTCTATGTATTTATTTATTTTACACTAGAGGAGGTAGAGATTAGTATTGACCTGCAAGTCATTTGTGTGGGTAATCCCTGTTTTACTTCAACGTTTTTTCTGTGTTTTTAAAATCAGTAGAAGTAGTACAGGCAGTTTCTAGACTGCTTGACTAGTATCATACTATGAATACAGTAAAACAGTAGAAATTCCCCTTTAAAATTATGTTTTGAATATATCTGTTTCAGTCCTTAGAGAGTGCTTTTGGTTGTTTGTTTTTCTACATCCCTTCCTGAATCTCTAATGCGGACGATTAAAATTCTGCTTAATTATCATAACTTTACTTGGCAGTAAAATTGACATGATGGTTCTCACCTGTCATACAATAGTTTCATGAAATACAGTTTATTGCCTGCTAATGGAATATGAGGTCTTTTTGTATTTAAATTTTGTTACAGTAATTAACTTGATACCTGAGGTTTCAGAATATTTTAGTAGCTTGTCTTTGTAAAATTCAGTGGTGAATGCTTACTTACTTGGTTTTGAAAATTTGAAGGCATAAATTACTTATTATATATAAATTAATGGCATTATTTGGTTACCCAAATGCTGTAGGTGTGGACACAGCTTCATATTTGATTATTTAATTTTACAACATAGCAGTTAGTTTTTGAAAATAAAAAAATAAAAAAAATGCCTTCATATACTTCAGTCTGTCCTGAACTATTTATGCGTAACGTTGGTAGTTGGGCACTGCAATGCTCAGCTTCCACTTTGACTCAGCTTCTCATGTTCTTCCCACTCTTCAGTGTTGTTAACATAAGACACTATTAAGATGAGGAAGGTGAACTTTGACTTTCAATCTGCAGTTTCTAATTTGAGTTCATGCAATGTTGTTTGTAGACCCAGAAAGGCACTATCGGGGAAATAAATTAGTGACAGCTCTTGCATTCTTTGGTGAGATGGTTTTCTTTTGTGCCATGGTGCTGTTTAAAGCTGAGGCAGGCAATAGAGGAAGCCGTAGAGTTCCTGAATTCTTCAATTGGCACGGTGCAGGAAATGGAACAACGAGCTGTTATTGACCTGAACACACTGTCTTAAGGTGTTATTTTTATAATTTTTTTTTTTAATAGTCATCATAAAGATCTCTTACATGAGCAATAAAAACTACTGAAAGTGTTAGTGTTACAAATGTGTCTTGCTCTCATCTGTATTTTATAGTACTCGAACAGTAGAGTGAGCAGGTCTCTGCTATTTCTTCAGTTGCTTTTTCCTCCTATTTGTTTTTCTTCTCTGGCTTACTCTGCATGCACTAGATGGTATCTCTGTTCTAGTGCTAATCCAGTATCTGAGGATATGGATGCTTCACGCAGTGTAAAATGACACATTGGATCCTACCATGGCTTGGCTGCATGGTTTAATTCTATGTACTTAAAGTAGCATCGGTGAAGTTGGAATGACCAGATTCACACCCTTGAAGTCTGAAGGGTCATTCATACAATCTGGTTTAATCCTTTACAAATGTGACCAAAATATTTTCCTCAGAAGTTGGATTAAAGGATTTTAAGAATCCGAGTACTGAAATCGATGGTCAGTATTGTTTTTCTAGTAGTAAGCTCTTCTAGAATTTAATTACCTTTAGGTTATCTCATTTCAAGATTAAATTTTCAGATAACCAGCCTTGCTGTTGAACATGTTGCTGAGAGGGTAAGATAATTCTCTTTTTTTCCCCACATGTAAATACTATGACTATGTAAAGAATATGACTATTTTGGCCAAATAATCTCTATTAACCTATACTAGCAGCCTGTCCTGCTTTATTGCTAGCCAGTCTGTGTCCTCTTCAGTCTTAACAGCAAGAACTGTTGGTATGCCTGAAACTGTGCACATTTTAAGGCTTTGCAGGCAAAAATCTGTAGGATGCAGGTAATGCAAACCTTTTGAAAAAAGGGGAGGGGGAAAAGGAAAAAGGATTTCGGAAAAGTTGAAGTAGAGTCTTTGTAAAACTTGTCTGCCAATGAACATATATAATATGTATACAGAATAAACACTTGACATGAATATTCCTTTTTTTAAGGAAAATTCATTGAATTAGAGTTATTACTCTGTCACTGTAAGTGCAGTCTGCTTTCTATAACTTAACCAATATTATAATGTATAATTAACGGTCTGAAGAGAGTAAAGCCTTTTCTGTTACACCTATACAGTATTTTGAGGGCACTGAGTCAGTCATTGAGTCCCTCTCTGCCATCCGTCGAGAGACTGGATGGTCCCCAACAGAAGTGTTGTCCCCAGTGCAGTTGCAGAATTAAAGAGTGGGTGGCTTACTCTGCTGCACAGCTTATCTGCACGAGGTACTTGCAGCTTCTCACAGTGCTTGCATTACCTTCAGTGTGTTATTGGCTTAGTGGGATCTTAGGACATGTCGATCAAGATATAGTGTAATACTGGAACTAAAATTTAGGCTTATTTCCTCTCCCGCCCACCTCTTCCAGTCCATCTTTGACATTCATGTGAAGTCTTGCTGAATCCAGAGTTCAAAATAGCTGGATTTCTCTTGAAAACACTTTGCAATAGGAATTTCCCAGAGATATGTTATAATGGAAAGCTAAATGAAGTGCAGGGAAGGCTTGCAAAGCAGTTAATAACTCGGTCTTATACCCTAATTAAGCACCTAACCTTTTGTAGTAGTGTGGGGATTTTTTTAATTTATTCAACTGCATATATTGGATTTTCTTCTTAGAGGCAGTGGGTAGGTACTTGATTTCTAGACATAGAACAGTCCAGTTTGTCTACTTATTGGCTTTTAAAAGTAGAATAAAAAGTTAGGTTCCAATTTTGTGGAGGTTAGCAAAGGAAAGAGTATTCAAAATTACTTGTGGTTTGTTTTTTTGTTTTTAAATCGAGGTTTTTTTTCCTTGTAACCAGCTTCATTGAAACTAAAATGCTTTCAAGCACATTCTAAATAAGCAAATAGAGATATCTTCATATATACAGTCTACCTGAAGGCTTATTTGTGGATGAACTCCAGCATAAAGAGCTGTGAGATGAAGTATTACTACACTTCGCTATGGAAGAATTTATTTTCTTTACTCTTCTGTACTAGTTTTGGTAAATATTGGGCGGGCAGTATGTACAAGAATATATGTTAGTATAGGTATTTTCATACCTATTTAAGGTATAACTTTTAAAATGCCTGTGCTTATTATTTTTTTTAATTTTTAAATTTTTTACTTTTTTTTTTTTTTTTTTAATTGGACTCATTTTCTGTGAAGAATCTCTGCCTGCAAAATCTGTTTTTTCTGGAAAACTTAAGATGATAACTAGAACGACTGAAACCCTGTTCATGCAATTGAACTGGAAGCAAAGATAAGAAAGCTGAATCTTTAATTTTTTTAATTTTGCTTTTAATTTTGAGGTGAAAAGCTCCTATTATAATGATATTGCTGTTTGTCTTAAGAGTCATGATTGGAAAACTTGCAGCTACTGCTTCAGAGATTGTGTGTGTGTGTGTCTACACACGCACAAAGTCTCAATGTGGATATTAACCTTTATTCCATCTCTAAGTAGGAAGATGCTGCAAGAAGTCTCTTATTCTTTGTATATCAATTTGGAGGTATTTTTACACCATAAGCTGTAATGCTTAATCGTTTAAGGCTTTCTTGCTTGTTCTTTATTTATAACTTAATTTTTTTCAAGTGAAGCAAAGATTCATCATGGTGTGATACTTCTGGCTTCCAAATTTACTTTCTATATAATTTGTGATCAATATGTCAGGAAGAGTTTGTGGGAAATAACTATAGATAAGGAGCAAGTGATAACCTGCACACATTGCTCAAAATGAAGTTTATTTTTTACTTTAGTTGTTGCTTTAGTAAGGCCCTGTAATTTGTATGGAAACTCACAAATATTGTATTGTGGTTAAATACCTCATGGGATTCTCCTGCAAAATATTAGAGTTTAATTTTTATATTAATGGGGAGACACCTAGTTTCTCATTGGGAATGTCAAAAAGATGAAGTGCTTCCTCTTCAGAAGTTGAAAAGAGAAGCTGGTTTTCATAGGTGTCGACTTAAACTTCACTCTTCTATTTGGAAAAATCTGGCTGGATAATTTAACCCTAATTAAGATGCATTGATGATAGTTATGGCTTTGAGGTGTGTAAATAATTCTTACGTACGTGGGAAGGATAATCAGAATATAGATTACTACAAAAATTTCAGGTTCGTTAGGGTTGGTTTTTTTCTGATGATAATTTGGGAGGTTATTTTAACCAGCAAATAGGGAAAGCTGATGCATGTGAGGAGTATTTGTGTTTATTGTCTTAGGGCCATACGTTGATACAAAGACACCTTTAATTTGTGATACCTCTTTGTTTTCCCATTTACTTTATTTCATGTCATTTATATAAAGCAATAGGTAATCATAAAATGTAACTGTTATTGAAAGGACGTACAAGACTTGGCCATATCTTTAATACCACAGTATTTTTCATTCATTGTCAGGGTGATCACTCAGACAATGAGAGTGGGTTAGAAACACTATCCTCTCATAAATGACATTCCCAGAGATTATGCAATATTTACGATTTTCGAGAGCCCAACATGGAACTATACATTTTCAGTCATGACTGTAAAGAAACTCTGAGAACTCTTAGAGTGTTATTTTTTGTTCTGCTTGACTGCCGTGTTATTGTTGAAGGCATGCATAACCAAACTTGCCCAGCAATGTGTTTAAAGTACTTGGAAAACATTAACTTCTTTCTGTAGCTGTATTTGTTGCTCCTGTAAGCCTGTTGCATGGTTTGATTATAGGATAGAATTCCACATGTTTGTATTATACCTTAGGGTGAAAATAACTGTGTTTTTGGCGTGGCCTTGTTTGGTTTTTTTTTTTTTTTTTATTAAAAAAGAACTCTCAAATATCTGGATTTGAGGTGCTTATTTTATTATTAAACTATTCACTTGTTGATAATGTTCAAATTTGTCTTAGAGGGTTTTTTTGTTGGTTTGTTTTGTGAATTAGCCTCCTGCCTGAGGCCGCAAAGCGGCAGCTGGTATTTGCATGGAATGGCTGGTCTTGGTTGCTCAGGTCTGGAGCCTGATCCCTGGTGTTTAGAGCTGGCATCTGGTTTTGCCTGAGATCTTGGTGACCCTCCTCCTACCCCAAAACCAGTTGCCATTGCAGGTTGCTTCATGTGCTTCCATGTATCCCTTTATATTGCACTGGGGTTGATAGGCCATTTCAGTAATCTGAGCTTATTTAAAATACAGCTTTAGACACAGGTCATGTATGGAGGAAAAGTAGTAGAGCAGGTGCTAATGACTCAGCTGCTCACCTCTCTTCTGTTCTTCCCTTGCCCTTTAGACTAGGGATTCTCAAAGCTGTTTCCTTACAGACTTACTGAGCATAAGGCGCGTTAAGCTAGGGCACGCAAAATGACTTGGGCTGGTGCCTGTGGTGTGACATCTGTAAAATGGCTCCTACCTTCAGGAGTTTACTGTCTGCAGGGTAACGTGTAAGGCCACGTAGAGGGTCCTGCTTTCTCTGCTCGGGACTCCCAGCTGGTGGCGGTGTGCTGGGGCTTGATTTGGCCATTCGAGCTCCAGTTGACTAATGGTTGTGGCGTCCAAACACTCAGCTGTTTATCCTGGCCTCGGCACAGTTTCCATGGTCAGCTGGCTCTGTCAAGGACAGCCTCAGCTGGGGCTCCTTGCACGCTGTAAACACAAACCGTGAACTTCGACTGTGCTACTGGTTTGATATCATATAAAACTGTAAAAATCAAGGAATTCCAAGTTTTTGTTAGTGAACTCAATGAAAATTGGTCACACTAGCAGGTTTGAATTTCTTGGGATGAATTTCTGAGTTACTATTTCAGTTGGGGCACCCAGAGTATAACCTCAAGATACTGTGAAGAAATAGCATAAAAAACAACTTTAATCTAAAACTAAGCACCTCTCTGATTTTATAATGAACAGCAGTATAGAAGTACATGTTGCTGTTACTTCTTGGATGGCTTCTATGGATGCTGGAAGACAGGTTCATGGCATAGAAAAGAGCAGGTCTGACTTGCTGGAGGACTGTGGAAGCTCAGCAATAACAATGCTTATTGTACAATCTCTTTGATAGCGTTCACGGTTCTCGTTATTTTGTGAAAAACTTCAAAATGGAATTTCATCCTTGTCACAGACAGCTTTAGGGTGAAATTCCTGTCATCTCTTGTGTCTATCTGACAGCACTCAGCGGAGACCTGGGCTTGGGTTTAGAGAGTACAGTATGGTTTATCAGGTGAAATAGTTGTTGAATTTCATCTAGAAATTTATACATAAGTGGAGAAGAAATGTTAGGGGTTTAAGTTATGAAGAACATAGCGGATAATAACCCAAAAATTAAACCTAGCCTACCATGTCTACCTCAAGTGCGGGCTAGGTTATCCAGATGATATGCTAGGCTTTCTACAGAGTGGGACCTTGGTATGAAAAGGACCTGTAATTGCATGTGCTGCTATGCACAGTCAGTTAAATAAAATCATCAGTTTGTTTATTCAGGTTTATTTTTTCACTGTTATGAAGGAGTTTGGGTTTTTTTGGTTTTTGGGTGGCTTTTTTGTTGTTGTTTCTTCTGGATAGTGAGCATATATATTTATATAAATGTTATTGATGCTATTTTATTGGCTTCTATATTTGAAGTTTGAGCAAGTGAGTAGCAAGATCCAGCTATATTATAACACTTGAATAAATAATGCTCTGCTGGAGAGTGATTAGGATTAAACATCAAAATTTCTGCAAGGTCTCCAAGCACGGCTTGACTTGCAGCACGTTCATCGTGCAGGGGCTGGGCACGATTCCCTTGATTTCTCCAGGCAGATCAGGAGCTGAGCCCTGGAGACTCCTGTCATTGTTGCTCTCTGCTGAAGCCCAGCTAAAGTGGAAGTAGAAGTAGAACATACTTAGAAAAAGGGAGTGGTAGAAGTCTAAGATAGAAGCAAGCGAAAAGTTCTTTTTTTTGACCTCTGAGGATGGAAAGGGGAGAACAGCCTGTGCAGTACAATTCATGTAATCACTTGGCTTTTTGGTAAAAGATGAACACAGTGCTGAAAAAATAGTTTAAAACTTAGCTGGTAGAAAGTTAGAGAATGTGAGATTGAAGGCTTTGTATACAGTCATAATCTGTCTTCAGCTTTTTGTATGTCCTTGAAAATTAGATAACTGCATGCTTTATTTAGCAACAACCATTCCTGAATAAGAAAGCCCATTTTCTGGATTTAAAAAAAAAAAAAAGACACAAAACCCAAACGTACTATGATTAACTGCAGACTGTATATCAAGAACAGTTTTAAAGCAATTGGAGTGTATAGTAGTTTATATGGAAATAGTGTTCAGAATTCACCTAAAGATCACCTCTTCCTTTTTTCTGTCCTTAAAAAAAGTAAAGAAAAGAAAACAAAACAAAAAAAACCCAACCAAACAAACAAAAACAAACAAGACTCAAACCCCACACCTTTAGGAGGAATAGGGAAATACTGCTGATCTCCTAGGAAAAAATGCGATGTGCTGGCTAAATAAATGAGTCTTGGCAACTTACAGTTTTGATTTTTAGAAAATACACAATAGCAAACTATCAATTGGCAGACCAAAAAAAAGTATGAGAATGTGTTTTTTGGATGCTTTTGTGTGGCTGACTTCTGAGTTTTCTGTGAGAAGGGAATTGTTTTAGCTGCTTTTAAGTATAGATTACACATCCTTATGAGAGGATGGATCACTGCACTGCTTTGTTGTCTTTAGTGCTCTATACAATTTTGCATCTCATAGCTCTTTATGCATTTCACATTTGCTTTTTGTAATGATGTGTGAGTAGATATGATGTTTCAGAATTTTAAGTCATTTTATTCTAAATTGTTCAGTTTCTTTAGTTGCTTAAAAGACTAAAGCCAGCCTTTGTTTTAAAGCAGATACACAAATAAGGGGAGATTGCAAAATAGTCCTGACATTGGTCCTGTCTAGCTTGGCCAGCAGTCTAGGAAACACTCATATTATGCAAGTCTCTTTGTAGTTAGCCTCTAATAAGTGAGGTATGATTTGGTAATTGGTATGGTAATTAACCTGGAAAACTATCCTCTGCTCCGCTTGCCAACTGGCTTTATATGCTGTGATGTTAATTGGTAAACTGATCCAGTGAAGAGAGGCTTGAAATGTTTACAGGCTTGACTGTATTTAATTCATCTCTTATTTCAATGAATGGCTTTTTTCTGTTTGGTGGTGGCGGGGTTGTTGTGGTGTTCTTTTTTTGTTTGTGAAAACTGGTTTTCAGAGTTTTGGTGTTCATGAAGATTTTTCCAAAAAAGAAAAAAAAAAACAACTCTGACAAAACAGCCTTTTTTTTTTTTTTTGTGGGATGTTTTTCTTGGATATAGATTTCTGGCTTCATGAATTTATGTATGCTAGGCTGTAAAATATTGACATGCTTTTAATGTTAATTCTGATTGCCTTACATATGGTGTTTGTATATATATTTCTGCATCAAAATGCCATTTGACAGAATGTGATCTGCATTAATTCAGGACTGTTTTTTCAGTTGACAGTAAGCATAATTGTTTTATTGTAGTGAAACTTCTATGGTAAATATAGAAATATGTACGAAATCTATAAGGAGGTGAGGGATTTACTACTTACAGATGATAAAAACTTGTCTTGATATTGCCTTTATGCTTTATAGTAGGTATTCTTGTTTTTTACTGGTTTAAACTAAGGCAATGGCCCACACTTAACCTAAGTACACATTGCAGGGCTTACCTGTTATTCTCTTTAGGATGTTCACATTTAGAACATGCAAGCCCCTCTATGCATTTATGTTCTGGTTTACAACGGGCTAATTTTACAGCTTATTCTTTTCTATAAGAATCATTTTTTACTATAGATATTTGGGCTATCATGAGGTCTTCATGATGATGTGGGTTTCTCTGTAAAAGCATAGATGAAACAGTAAATTATAAGAACTGCTATTAAACATAATTTTTGTTTTATAGGTTATTCAGCAATAGTTATGAACTCCCGTTTACGAGCCTTAGGTGGGAGGATAAATAACATACGAGCATCAGAACTACCAAAAGAGAAAACACGATCAGAGATAATCTGTAACGTTCACTTTTTGGATGGCTCAGTACAAAGCTTCAAAGTCAACGTAAGTTTGGAAAATTACTTTTTTTTTTTTTTTTTAAATACATAGAAATTTGTTTGAAAGCTGAAGATCAAATGTGGGACACTGAGGCATGGGATTTCCAAAAGGTGTTGAAGATGTAGCTTTGCCATTACAAACTGCAGAATTACTGGTTATGAAATGGATTTATAAAGTGATATTTTAAGTCAACCAACTGAAATGTCATAAAATCATGGCATGCGGATTGTATCTGGAAAAAGGTTCTTCTGTATGATATGGGAGACATGAAGAAACAGATCTGGTGATTGTTATCAGCTATGAATAAGTAATTCATATTTAAAGGGGACTCCCAAATTTGGATGTGCTCCTTCTTTTCTCCGGTCAAAGGACTGATAGTACTAAAAGGAGGAGGCCTTGTAAATTCCTGTAGTGTCAGTACATATTTTCTGAAATGCAAAGAAGATGTAAATAGTGAAGACATCATGGCTTAGTAGGACAGTTCTGTTCAGTCATTTGTACTTCAATGTAGTCTCTTTATCTGGGAGCAGGGGGGGAAAGGGGATTAAGGGAAGTTTGTACTCTACATTTTTACTGTATTTTATTCTGTAAATATTTTGTTTTATAACCTTCACATTAGATAATTTTGAAATTAAAACAAAGGAAATACCTTCGCTTCTCAATCAGTTTTCAGTAGAATTATCTGACCACGCAGAAAAACTGTGGATGAGTTTCAGTATAATCATGTGAAATGCGAATGATACTTGTTTTATCCAATTTACCCTGTTTGAGAAGCAGCATTTTTCTGAGGAAGCTGCTTTTGTTGGATGTCGCAGATTATGTAATGCTTTCTTATAGCAGATTCAACACTTCACCTGAAAACTGTATTTTCCGAAGTATTGTTACAGTTCTCTTTGCAGACTGATTTTATTTTTTAACTTTGGATATTTATTGAAATAGAAATTATTTGATAAGTGAACAGATGTTTTTCATTCTAATATATATGCAGAATTAGTCTTGTATTTAGTGTATCTTTTATATACTATATATGTATGTATATTTATATACCTACATGTGTGTATATATGTGTGTGTGTATATATGTGTGTGTGAAGTAGCTAACACTGGGGAGTGAAGTACCAGAGAGTAGGTATATAAGAGCGCAACACATTAGTATACAATTTCCATTGTTTGTCTCCAGCCTGCCGTATAGGATTGCCTTGTCTTTCAATGAGCTAGCATAATTGCCCTCCCCCCCGCATAAGGATCTTTGAAAAATGAGGAATTTAAAACTTTTTTTGAATTCCATGCATAGTAGTATATTCTTCCTTGTAAACAAGTGTTTACACAGCTTTAGGTTTAGTGCTTGGCCTGAAGTCCAGCACTGTACAAGTGAACTTTTCTTCTTATTTCATCCTTTAAGCAGTGAATGCAATATGATAAATGGGAACCATTTTGATACTCCGTACCCAGCTGACTTCTCTCCCTGCCTTCAGGGTACCCCCAGGGTATCCCTGCTGGTTACCTCCTTCATCCAGGAATCGGAAGGGTCTCCTTTACTGCAGCTGTAATGTTGAACTGCCGTAGGGCTAACATGGGACCTATTGTTGCTTTATTGAAACGAAGCAGGGACGGTGGCTACCCCACTACATTACGGACTACTGCAAGGAAGAGGTTTACCAGAAGATTTATGATGTTCGAGTACTGAGCTTTCATACCGGTACTGAGGGAGCCTGCGCTTATCTGCCAGGATGGCCCTTCCTGATTCTGACCTTGATGTCTGCCTAAGAACAGGCTTTGCTGCGCTCTGGTTGTGTCGCAAGGTCCAGTTCTCAAAAGCGTTTGAAGCCAGCTGTGGAAAATTTGTATTCAAGTTTTGCTTACGTTAACAGAAAAAATCAGCTTTGTGAAGTTTGTGCCTGACTCTGTGTGTGTTTTTACTTTAATTACCAACGTCATTCAGTTTTATGTCTGTGAGCAAAGAATAACTCAGGTCTGTGGTCAGTCCGGGAATCAGCTAGGCACATATTGCAGCAAAATAAGTTTTGCTCTGAGTGGATTTTCCCCACTAGTGAATTCTTTCTGTGTTTATTTAGAGAAACTATTTTTCATATAAACACATTGATTTATAGATCTGATTTTGCTCCATACTTTATTAATTTCTGGATGCCAGGTCAATTGGTAATTCTATATTTTTTAGAAATAAAATATGCATATCTCATGGCATGATTATCCATAAGACAAATTAACAGCAATGTAATTATAATGTAGTAATAAATTATTAAAATGAAGGTGCTTTCTGAAATGACTAGACATAGATACATTGATAAAAAGATATACAATGTCTTGTGAATGTTATAATATGTTTTTCCAGTTTTTTACTTTCTCAGTTTTTACTGTTACTGCTGATACCTGTTGAGTTTTTCTCTCCTGTCTGAGTTTGGGGAATTGGAACTGAACAGGATCACCTCTTTTAAAGCATAGGTTGTAATGTTTTCTCTTGAAAAGAACTTCAGCGTATCAGTGGGAAATTAAGGTTGGGAATTTTTCAAGGTTGTATGTTTGTGGGCTGGTGGTACCTCGTGATTTATGAAGGGTCTACGTTTGGATATATGTTACACTTTGAACTAATATTAGGCCGATATTCATGTATACATAAGTATGCTTTCCATTCATAGGCAGCATTATACTTGGCTAATACAAATAGTGGAAAGTGAATGGGGAAAAGCAGAGTACTCAAAGCTTGTCCTTCGTCCATTTAATAGCGTAAGTGGAACTGAAGACTCTTTCCATTCTAATGACAACAGACTGAAAAATGCTGAGTATTGCTTTGTCATGTAGCATCTATCTGAACACAGAATTCTTACTGCAAGAGGATTTATTTCTTTCAAAGGCATAGGGGGATTATATAGAAAAATAGCATCAAAGAAAAGAAACATAAGGTTAAGAAGAAACTTGAGAGAAATTTGCTTTGAGTTTAAGCAAACAGATATTCCTGAATTGTCACTTCTGGTATTTTGTTGGCAGTGCACAGATGCTCCAGACTAATAGGTTTGAGGTGGATTTAAATTTAATACAAAGATGATAGATTAAATAGTCCAAAATTACAAGCTGTTGACACACTGAAAAGAACAACTTACGTATTTTTAAATTTTGAACTAATACTAAGTGACATCTTTAAAATGATGATAGAACATTCATGGTATCTCCAAATACTGAACCTTTTAGAGAACAGGGAGTATAGAGATATGACTTTCATTCTGTAGCAACAGGATCTTTATAGAGCCCACACAGCTGATTTTCATGAAACTTAGCAAACTGCATGGGTATATGAAACTTAAAAAGTTATAGCTATAGGTCTCTCTAGTGTTCTGCTTAATGGTACTTTTTTTCCTCTCGGTGGTTGCATCTGTAGCAATGTGAATGAAAACCAAATATCCTAAAACTGGGCAAAGGAAGGAGGAGGGTGTATTTTGCTTATGGAAATGACCTGAGTGATTTTCTGTATATTGAGAAACCTGAAGATAGCTGCATAATTTGATTCCTGCAAATTTGTTCTTATCCCAAAGAATATCAGTAGCCCAACCAAGTGTAAATAAAGACTTAATTTCAATAGAGCACTGCCATTTTTCTTCTAGATTTTTGACTTTGGCAGGGTAGTGAAGTGATAGGCTTTTTTGTTCACTGTTTTTATTTAAAGGAGTTTATACTACAGTTTTGGTAAATCTGAAATTTTTATCGATGGTATCACAAAGAGTTAATCAGTATAACTTGCAGTATGTGCTGTTCTTACGTTATCATTATCAAGGAAGTTCACATGGGAGTACAGACAGACACATTCCACTACGTTGCTTACAGTCCAAACAGAAATGTATGTTAACTGTGCAACGCTGAAATCGCCTTTCTTGTCTTTCCCCCATTGTGTGTTTCAGTATTTAGATGGAACATGTTTGAATTCCAGGCAAACAACAGGAGGAGCACATAAGCTAGGAGTTGGAAATGTTCTTTCAAAAACATGTCTGCTTGACTGCACTTGGTACCGAGTGTTGCACTTGATTTTAATTATATCCAGGTTTTCTTGAACCTTCACAATAAATTACAGGTGTTTGAATTTTGTGATAAGGTTAGTTCACTTCTGTCTCTGATGTGACCCCTTGTCTTGTTCTAAGGCTATAATGCATAAGCTTTCCACGTGGGGAAAATGTTAGTGGTCATTCTAATATATACAGAATGTGCTCACATACCGTGTTTGGGTGTGTTTAATAGGTGTATATTGTGCAATAATGCCAATTTATTTGTAACTTTTGGTATAAACATGCAGGACTTTTCCATTATTGGTCTACTTTGACTCATTTACCAGGAATGACCACCTGGGAAGTATGCCTCTCAATTTCCAGTGAATTGACTTTTGTGAAGGGATAAAATTTACAGTGTCAGATCACTTCTGTATTGCATTGTCTTTCTGAGTTGACGCTTATGTCTTAGTAACTGTGGTTTTTGCTTTTAGACTAGTTGGCTTTTAGTAATCATGTCTCTTTCTAGAAATAAAATGATTAGGCAGTAATAACGAAAAAAGTTGCACAACTTGAAATTCAAATTGTAAGGAAAGTTTTTCCTTTCCCACCATCTCAGTTAAGCTGCTTCTTCCAATATTTGAGAAGGAAAGTGATTGTTACAATTAATACCAACAATTACTATTGGTATGTTTAAAATAATGGGCAGAGATACAAGTCTGAAAGATGCTTTTTGATTGTGGGTGCAAGTTTTATAATTTAAAACCACTCATAGTAAAATGCAAGGATGCAGAATTGTTGGATCGCTGTCGCTAAGTTTTCCTGGTGGATATTGTTTGATAATACAAGACAGTTTGCTAATGTGAGTCCCTGCATGTTGAAAGAACTGCTGTATGAAGTTTCGGATTGGCAACAAATATTTAGTTTTGTATTGAGGCAGATCAGTATACTCTGACTGGAAACTAGTAAGACGGTATGAAATTTGATCATGCCTTTGAGGTAAGTGAGAAAGTGATCTGACCTATAGCAGGCTTGTTAGTCTTAGCCCTTTGTGAGGCCTGACTTTGTAATAAATGCTGAGAGAAAGAATTAGTGGAGGAGAGATTTTTCCAAAGTTAAAACTGGAATGACTAACCTTATGTATATGTTTGTTTTAAATCATTTTTGAGGCAGAGAAAATGCAGTGGGTCAAAACTCTGTGGGCTTGGATAAATATTTTGTGTGACCTTTATATAGGAAAATACTGTGCTGGAGTGTATGGAATCCAGAAGAGTTATGGGATGGGCAGGGAGCTGGCTCAAGAAGCGGCAGTAGAACTTGCTGAAAAGGAGATGTTAAACAGTGCAAGGACATTAATAAAGTTCTTGACTGTCAAATTTCATTAACATGTTGCTAATGAATCTTTTTCGGTAGATCAAAAATGTAAGGTTTGAGGCATTATTAGCAATAAAACAGATACAGGAATATGAGGTAGCAGGTAGGTTATCTTGAACAAGGAGTAATTGCAGTGAGGGAAATCAGTAGTGTAAACTAATAGCTTTCATAAGATGAGGTAATTTTTTTTTTTAGCTCAATTTTCAGTTGTAAACAATAAAGGAGGAGAACGCTGGTATTTTGCAGGCTGAGCTGCTCATGTGTTACCGTTCTTAAAAAGGTAAGCGCTATTATACACCGGGCAGGAATCTTCAGCCAGTGTCAAGGAATTATCAACAGTGTTAGTCTTGGCATCGAAGCCACCCTCCAGCAAATGTCAGGTGTGGATCCTGGCTACTCACAGACAAAAGAGGGAAGTTCCAGTCAGGCAGGCATAGAAAGCACAACTAGGATGCTCTGCAAAAGTCTGGACCTAAAGAAAGAAGAGACTGTTCTGTTTATTCTAGCTAAACAAAATCTTGCGTGCTCTGAATAAGAGCATCAGGTGAGTAAATCAATTCCAGGAAGAGAAAAGGACAGAGTTAGCAGAAAAGCAAATAAATTGGCTGTATGTAAAATTAGTGTGGAAATTAAAAGAAAGTGTAGCGCTTTGCTCAGGCTCGTAGGCATATGGGGACCAAAGGACACAGGCTGTTTGGTGGTGGATGACTATTACAGACTAAATTAGGAAAGGATGACCTCAAACAGCACGTGAAGGGCAATGGGTATTGTGTCTGAAGTGAGACTGAATTTGCAAAAGCTTAGGTGGTGCTTACTTGGGAGGTTATCATTGCCAGAAAGTGGGGACAAAAAGGAGAGGGACAGGGAGATGTGCTATGTATTGCACTGTCCTCTTAAAGTGTCACTTTGTACCACTTACCTTGTAGTCGTTAACAAGCTGAAAAGGATTACTTGCATATTTACTCCTCCACTCCAAAGAATTAAGTGTCCTCACTTACGTTTATGCAGTTCTTAAGACAGTGGGTCTTGATCACTCCAGCTTCTAGGCAGTACTTGATATTAAAATAACGAAGGGGTTCTTTCTCTTCAAAATCATGTAGCTTACAAGAAATTAAACTTGACTAATCTAAATTCCCCAAACATAGCAGGAAATTTTTGTGGTGCAGGCAGAATGTAAAAGGTGTTAGTTATGACTGCTTTAAATATTAATTTTTGGCCTATCCAACATAAGGTGAAATACATTTTAAGGCAGATTTAAATGGAGGTGAATGGTCTGTGGTTATGCGTTGGCTGATGCAAAGCTTTTAACAGTTCAGAGTAAGGACTGGTAAATGTCATGAAGATGAAATAAATGGAAACTTCTTTTCAGGGTGTAAACAAGCAAACCTCTTGGAAATGTTTCTTTTTAGTAGAAAAAATGTTAATATTCTGAAGATTATCTTAAAAATGTGTGTCACTGTAACAGAATAGGCTAGTGTGGAAAGTGCATGATTTTTTTTATCTTGCTGTAGAAAGGCAAGAGCTTTATTAAGAATGTCGTAACTACTTGTTGTAATGGTTAACAAAGTTAAGAAGAACTTGGTTCTAATGCCCCGTTTAGCTGGGCAGGGTTCATGTTGTTTTGCCCATTTCCTATGGTGGAGGGGCGTGAAAAATTGTAGTATTAGAGTACACTGTGGCTATGGACTATTGGAATGGATGTCAAAATTCAAAAGCTGTGATGTGAGGTGCTTAGCCTGCCTTGCTTTACACCTAGATCTCAAAACTGTTTATGTGAAAAATAGATTGAAGATTGTGCAGCGTGAGTTGAACCTTAACTTCATTTGTAGATGTATAGGCCAAAAAATAATTCAGGTGTTTCTTAAAACAAAGACACAGCTGAGTAACTATACATTTTCTCAAGGAAAAACAACGAAAACTTTCAGCTTCAGGAGTTTTAACAACTGAAGAAGACTTTATCAATTTAAAATTATGTTCTGTACTTAGCTTAGATTTCTGGAGTGGTGCTTGGTCTAGGCACTGTGGAGGAAACTTTGTGCTTTTAATACCAGAGAGCAAGAACTGGAGCCATGGAAACATAGTGTTGGAAATTGCTTTTGATAGGAAATATGGCAAGGAGGAAGAGAAGGAAATAGTAGTTATATAGATGGAGGAGCAGCTGAGTTTAGGGTTGGGAGACCCATGGGAACATTGCAAAGAGAGAACTGCGACTGCTGAGCAAGAATATTCTGTCAGGAAGCTTGCTTGTCTTTACAGGGAAGCAGTGAGAAGGCTGAGCAATTCATGCGTGCTGACGGAGAGGGGGGATGCAATTGTAAGAGGGTGGGGAGAGAGAAGGTGAAGGGAAGTAACCGGAATTGGGCTGCAGGACCAGAAGCATGAAAAATGAGAAGGGAATTAGGAGATAATGCTGTTGCAAAGAAAGGAGCCTGAAGGGAGTCAGAAGTGTTGAAATTCAGAGAGAAAATTAGCAGAAGAATCTGCCACTTTTGGTCTTCTCCTGCCCCATTTGCAATGAAACCTGAGATGCCTGAACACATTCTTTCAATAAAGTGTATGTCTCATCCCCTGTAATAACTGCTTTTGGTCACAATATAATTTCAGTTGCTCATTTAGCTTGTGTAAGTATGCACCATAGGTGTGCAGTTATGCTTCTGAGTTGTGCAGGTGTCATGTGATATCACTTGAAAGCATTTTAACATTCTGCTTATAAAAACACAACCCTGGGGAAACGAATGTGGTATGTATAGTAAGGCAGTGCTAAAGATGGACGTACTCACACCAGGAAATGCCCAGTATTTCAGAGGGTTAAGGTGACATCTGCTGTTTTCATAGGGCCCTCTTGTGTACATATATGGATAATCTCTGATAGCAAAGAGCAGAGCCCGCCTCGGTGACGGTGCTGGGCAGAACTGTCTGATACACAGGGCTGTGTGTGACGAGGAACGCTTGGTTGCATGGTCCTTTCCTGTCCCTGAGACTTCTGTTTCAAAGCTGGATCTAGGTTTATGCTATTTCAGAAAAAAAAATTGAGGTCGATCAATGCTGTGGTTTGAATATTTCAAGGAACAGTAGCCTGTTCGAAAGGAGAGGAGTAGAAATGTGCAGCAGGGGAAGATGGAGGGGACAGAGCTGCTGCTTTTGATGGCCACACAGATGTACAGGCCTGAGTGGACTCGCATTTATAGTGAGACCTCAGCTGTTAGTTGTGGAAGTTAAAGATGGGTGACTGTTGGAGGGGAAAGGGTAGTGTCATACATAAAACAGTCAAGTGTTGCCTACATTGTTTTCTTCATATATGACTTTGCTCCAAAAAAAACGGGCACAGGAGGGCAATAGTTGGCTGTTACCTTGTCTTGCCTTTGTAGCCTAATGTAGAAACACCGAGCATTCAAATCACAAATGAGCTACCAGGAGTTCTGCTCTAGCAGTAGGAAGTGTTGGATAATATTCTGTCCTCCAAAATAAGGTAGTCAGGTGGATATCTTTTGCTTGAATCTTTGTTCTTCTTTTCACATCTTTTAAATAGGAAAAATGCTTTTATGAGATAATGGAAGACTATGGAATATGTTACTATTTAAAGCACTCGATTTACCACCGTGTGGTTGCCTGTTTTGTTTTGTTTTTAAAAAAAAAGGATAAATCTGTCTTATGAACAGGACTTAGTGTTGTATAATAAACAAAGTCTAGACAAAGAGAATTTTATGAAATACTGTGTTTTTGGCTTAAGTGAGCACTATTATGCAATGAGTAAGACTGGGGCCATCCACAAAAATGTGGTCACTATCGTGAGTCCTTTGTTTCAAGAGATTGTTTAAGAAATTAAGAAGTCTGTTTAAGAGACCAAAACGCAATTAAATCAGAACTTGATTTTGGAGAAATTTGTTTCAGAACAAAGTGTTTGTCTTTTGCAGTCTAAATAATTTTCCTCTGGTAAATTTTTCTTTTTTTGCATGTGCGCAATTTATTTCTGCTTTTAAGAGTGAGATTTGGAAGATCATGTGAAAAGCTAGTTTGCTATAATAGACAAGATACAAGCAACCCAGCTTGGTTTTTGTTCTGTCCAGCAATTTAGTATATAAAAATCTAGTCCTAAAGTGCCATACAGCTTTGCAAGCTATTTATTAGGTATTAGCATATTTAGGACTGCAGTCTTGTTTGAGGGGTTTTTGTTTGTTTCTTTTTGTGGTTGTGCATTTTTAATAGACTTGGTTCACAGTATTCTTTGGCAGAAGTTGGCTAATCTGCTCGCCACAATGCCATGGCATGGAGATGCTTGTTTGGTTTGGAGAAAATTATACCATGCTTATGCTTCTGGATCTCCGCTGCCTGTGTAATTCCCCAGTTACACCAGTTCTTCTGTGATACCTGTCTTGAGGGATGTCTAGGTGGAAAGTGGGGTGGCTGAACAGCAGCTGTGTGGAGGCTGAGGGGCAGGTGGGAATTCAGGCTGAAGTACTGGACCTTCTGGCTGGAGCACAGCGTTCTTGTACTTTTTTTCCCCCATCCTAGTGTATACTGACTTTGCCTTTTGACAGTTGATGCGGAAACAGAGCGGCTGCTTTGGTGGTGACAGCAGGGGCCAGAGCAGCCCCATGTGGCTGTACGCCATCCTTGCAGCCTACGGCTCCGGAGAACGGCATTGCTTCGACAGGCTGTGCCCAAGGGAGAGGTTGTCTGCTTAAAATTAAGTTGCTGGACCCACCTCAGGGGCTTGAGTTCATGTCAGCTCGTATTACGAGATTTCACATGCCTAACGTATTTTGGAAAGAAGGCTCTTTAAAAAAAAAAAAAAAAAAAAGAGGATTTTTTCATCAGAATAAACTTCTTATTGCTGAGAAACTTTGAACCAATGAATTTTTTTATTCATGAGATCTTTTTTTTTTTAAATAAATTATTTCAATTAATTGTATCTTAAAATGTGTAAGTTTTGCAGAGTTTCACTTCTAAAGTTTTCTTGTTTTCAGAAACAAGACACTGGACAGATTTTGTTGGATATGACCTATAACCAGTTGGGAGTGACAGAGAAGGAATATTTCGGTTTACAGCAAAATGAAACTTCAGTAGATTCACCTGTAAGTATAGTAAATAATAATTGTGTGTGCATGTATATATGTGTTTATATGTATACACGCATATGCATACACATGTATGTATACACACATATACATGCACACACACATAAATGTACAGTATTTATTTGTAAATATTTTTAATCCATCTAATAGTTTTTCATTTCACAGCGATGGCTTGAACCAAACAAACCTATTAGAAAACAGTTGAAAGGTAAGACTTGTTTTTAATATCTTGATTGTAACTGCATAGTCCTGCTGTTCTGTGTTCTTATGACTAGAATAAATACAGTTTTTGTAAATTAGTGCACCCAGATGGTAGATTTTCTTTAAGGCCAAGTCTTATCTCTGCCAGTCTTTTCAGCAGAGCTTTCTACATCTCTTACTGCTATCTGAGTGCTAATAAGACCTGATAGGTCACTAACTTTGATGCTGTAATGGCATCTAAACCTGGCTTCTAAACAGTGTTGGACATCATGGATGTGAAAGCAGTAGTCATATCATGGTGGCAGTAAATTCCTCCTGATAGGGAAGATAAAGAAGAAGGGGGTTCTGATCAAGGGAAATGGAGCCAATTTCATGTATGGGTTCTGGCAATTCTTGTCTCAAGTAAATAAATAAATAAAAAATATACTTGTTTGTATTAAAAAACAACCAAACAAAAAATGAACACGACACACTTCCAAGTGCATGTGTTGTTCTAGTATGTCTTGTTTATTAACAGCTTTGGGTAACACAGAATGCTTACCAAGAATGATAAGCTGGCCAGCATGATCCTGCCAGATAGCAGCTTAGGAGGGCTGAATGACACTGTCCCAATTTGTGCTGTGAAAGCTGAGCTATTTTTCAGTTCTCTTATTTCTACCGTATGCTGTAGATTGTGTATGAATTGAAATAAAAATACATGAAGTTAACATGGTGAACTTCTGTTAATTTTTTCTATTTGTATGTAAGATAGAATTGAGTATTATCCCAGTTGAGACAATTCAAATACATTTGCTGCTTTTTTTTCTTCTAATACCTGTGAGGCAAAGATAACCAGATAATGCTTTTTATGTAAACTAGCATATACAAAGTACTTCGATTTAAAGCATCATGCTATTTGAGAGTATTTTCTTCTTATAGTTGGTGTTGGGGGGTCAGGAGAGACTTCTCGCGGTTTCTTTTAGTTTCATGAGAAAAACGTATGAGACTTCTATGCGGCTGTTCATGTAATTTTTCAATAAATATAGAAATAAAAACCTTGAGCTCTTTCTTTTTAAACCAAAAAAATTGATTTGCTCTTCTGAAATATTGTAGGAGGTTTTCCCTGCACCTTTCGTTTTCGTGTAAGGTTTTTTATACCTGATCCTAACACACTTCAGCAAGAACAAACCAGGTAACTTCTGTTTGATGTTTGCTTCCTTGAACCAAGAATGTGTAAAGCCCTCCTTTCCCATCCCCACATCTTGGCAAACTATGCTTTATTAGGTAGAAAACTTCATGTAACTGTTTGTATTAAATGTGTTTGGAATGGACAGCTTGATGCGATGCTCATAGTGAATGGTTTCTGCTATACACAGCCTACAACTCCAAAATACAGCCAGAGTATAAGCTAGTACGAAGATGGCAGTTGGTTTGTTTGCACCTTGGATCCCTTTCGGGTTTGTGGTGATGCAGTGAAATGCCGAAGTTAAGACTCAATAGCCTTGGTGACTATTAAGTAGATAATCTTTATTGCAGCAAACCCTACTTCAGTGGTTTGGGTTTTTTTTTGAGCCCTTCATTGCTTGAAGTACCTAGCTATTGCATTTATTCTCCTTTTCTTTTCTGATCCCTTACTCAGATGCAATGATTAAAAAATAGGAAAGTTCAATGATTAAGCTGGCTGCATTCCCTAAGTCTATGTTAGAAGTTTTGTATCAACACTGAGTGAATTTGGAACATGTTCAGTAGATTTAATGCTGAGGGCGTGGGAGGGTGGGGTTTATTTTGTTTCAGGAGGAAAAGGTAACAGTTCTTGTTTTCTAGTTTGCCTATTACTCGTAACATGCAAAGATCTATAATGCTTCAGCTTATAGTAGGCCTTTAAATTTTTTTTTTAATCTATATCTGAGTTGTTAGGGTGGTGGGGTACATGAATTATAAACACTTTTCAATTAACTTGTTACAGGGCTTTAATTGAATACTTGTTTTGTTCAGTGCACGTGATTTGGAATTTAGAATTCACCCATTAATCTGGCATTTTTGTAACATTTTTGTAACATTTTCATTGTCAATTTCAGTGACTTGAGAATATAAATAGTACAGCATGTTAAATGATATTTCTTGTAAAAAAACCAACTTAGCTATTGACCTGTTTTGTTACTTACTAATCATGCAGTTGTAAGCTGTTCTTCAGTTTTAAACTGAAATTATTCAAAGACCTGGTCTTTATGGTTCTTCACACCCCAGTTCTCCAGTATGACTATGAAATAACATTGTTTACTAAAAAACACTAATAGGAGCAAGACTGAACTGCTCTTGGAGAATTGTTTAAGAGCTTTTTGTCAGCATATGCTACTCGAGAAATGTCTCATCCTCCATCGGGTAGTTCCAAGATAGGCTATCACAGTTCGGGGTTGGGTGTTTTGGATTGTTTTTTTGGTTGTTTTTTTTTTTTTAATTTTTTGAAGTTACATCCAAGATGAATTCCTGGGAGAAAGAGAGCTCAGTTCTGTAATGGTTTAGTTTTTGTAGTGTTCGTTGTGGCATTAACACTGTGGTCCTGGAGTTGCAGTATAGACAAAGATCTTTAAACCTGAGAGTGAGCAGGTGTATGATGGTATCTTTGTAAATACCACTAAGCTTTATTCATCTGTTTGTATACTTTGTCAGGAAATCTAGTAACATAAACGAATAAGTGTAACCATTTAAACCATATCTTTTAAATGTGAAAATAAATGCATGCTTGTTTGTTTTCCAAAAAAAATCTTTTCTAGGCACTTATTCTTCCTGCAATTGAAGACTGATATTGTGGAAGGAAGGTAATAAGAAGAATCTTCAATTTCTCTATAATTCTTTATAAAACAAAATTTTGAAAAAAAACAAAAAAGCCTTTTTCTGAGGGTATCATTGCTGTAAAAACGTACCTTGTGAAATATTGCTTTAAAAGAAAATCAAATTGCTAGGAAATGTTACAAATTTTCACAAGCTCAGTTATTAAGAACAGTTTACAAGTCTGTTGCAAATGAGCTGTAGGAGATGCTGTGTGTCTACAGGTACAATGTCAACCTGAGAGATCTTTATGCAAGGCATGGTGTGCCAGGCATGGTACTCCAAATGTGGGGACCCGCTGTCTAGCGTGGTAATTAGGAGGGAGTAGCAAAGGGCAGTTCATGTTATCGTTTCTCATGATTTCAGGGTTATATTCCCTATATAGTGGGCATATACCCGGTGGTTCCTTTGTGTGTGTTTGTACATTTTTTAAAACAAGGAAAAAGATGGTCCAAGTTTTTGCTGCCAAATGTAAACTGCCTTTAGGTGTTGGCTTTGGTCTTTTATGGAGTTAGTTTTGGTCATGAGATCAGAGCTGTCTTTGTGCTTGGCATTTGGCTAATTTTAGTGTTTGTGTCTAGTTTTAAATACACCAGACTGCAGCTATTAAAATAATGTCCAGAGCCTCATAAAAATCCCTTCTCCTTTTGCTCTCCAGAATAAGCATGCAGCAAGAGTATGAGCATGTCCTTTTAGGATTAGTTAACTTCCATTCACTTAAGAAGCTGTTATACAGCAACTAGCTTTTAATGCCCAGTCCTACTGTGCTTTGACAAATCAAATTATCAAAAAAATTGGATATTCTTTTAAGATAAATGAGTCTTCACGTGCTGAAGTAATTGCAGAGACACTGTTAACAATACACTTACATAGTCTTTTCTAAATAAAAATATTTTTCCCTTCTTTCCAGGTTGTCATGCCCCATTAATTCTGCTGTTGTCCTGGCATCGTATGCAGTACAATGTAAGTAATAACCAATTGTTATTTTGTTAAATAATGTATTTGACTGACTGACTGACTACATTCTCTGCTCTTTGACACTGAAAAACAAGGGAAGATTTCTTTCCTTATCTATTTGTGCGGAATATTCAAAATGCTACAGGTGATGCTCTGGAAAGAAGGTGCAGGTTATTAAAGCAGCCTTCAGACAGTCTAAATAGAAAAAAAGCCTAATTGTTAGGTCTGTCAAAAAATAAGAAAGTTGATACAAGGATAACATTGTTCTTATTTATGTGTGCTTGTACTGCTGTCAAAAAAGACAGGTTTTCATTGTTATTGGAAACAAAATAATGAAACTTACTGTGTGTTAAATAGCTATGGGAAAGCATTCCAGGGAAATAAGTGATCATCTAGAAAACAGTTAAGGGGAAGGTAATCTCATGATTAAGAAACTCCAATGTTCTTATGTAATCAGGCTCCAAAATGGAGCCTGATCCTATGCCTTACAGGCATCCTAAACAGATAGTGAAAAACAGATGGAGGAAGACCTTTCGCATTCAACAAACAAACAAAAAAACAGGTTTGAGGGTTTAGTGGAGTTTGTTTATTCGTAAAAATTATTGTCAGGGGAAGGCATACCAGAATGGTTGTATGATTATTTGGCTGATGTGTATTTATCCCATTTCTTTATGGAAAGGCTAGCAAGATCTGCAGAAATGATTGAGGTAATTTTTGCTTGAAAGAAAGACCAAACTAAATAATTAAAACATGGTTTTCAAAGGAGAAAGTGATAAACTGTTGGTATATATGAAAATCCTAAGTGGCTATGAAACAGTCACTTTTATGTTTAAGTATTTCATATGTTGCACCCTTTTATTAAATGGAACTTTAACCACATTCAAGCTTAGTAAGAATGGCTGAAACCACAAGTTTTCCATAGTAGGTGGGAGTCCAAATTTTGTTGCCAAAGGAAATGCAGCTCTGCTCCTGTATGCCTAGGGCTGAAATGCTCTGAACCTTTAGGATTGCTACATGCTGTGCTGAAGCACATACAAAATGTAACGGTACACTGAAGAATGCAAGTATTTTATCACAAAGTCAAGCTTAACGTGATTTTAAAAATTAATTAATGCCACAGGTAGCATACCCCAAACCCCAAAGTAATTCCTGTTTCCCCTTCAGTTTTATGACCATTCCCTTTTTAGTGCTTTGAATACCTACTAATGCAGTTATTTGTAGTGAAGGAGAACGATAGAAGGTCAGTGAAGATTGTGGAAGAATGCTAGTGTGTTTTACTCTTTTTCTTTCCTAGTGGATTCTGGAATTTCCCACACACCTATTTGCCTGATTTTCCTAACTCATCATAGTGCTATTAGTACTAGGTTTTTTGTTGTGTTTTTTTTTTTTAATAAAAACAAACAACCTTTCTTTTTAGCTAGTTGGTGGGCGTTCTGTTGCTGTTTGTATGATGACTATATTTATTCTCTGCATCGGCAAAGAATGAAACATTTAATAGCAAGGTGTATTCCCTTAAAGAAAAAAAAAATAGTTTTTGTTTTGCTACCAGGCTGTTGCCATTTGCTTACAGATGATGGCATAGGAAGGACCTTCTCAAATCTGCGTGTGTAGGTCTCCTTATCTAGTCATGTTTGCTAGGATTCTTGTCAACTTAAATTGCTGTAAGTAGTTTTCTTTTAGTGTTCCAATTTCTAATCATACTATTTAAGGAGACTTGAAGTTCTTGGATATGAGATATCTGCTTATTAAAAGGATGTTGTCTTAAGTTGCCATGGATCAGTTCTACTGAGGTTTTTCTTATTACTGCCACTTCTTGGTGGTTTTCAGGCTGCTCTCTCCTTATGTAGCTTCCCTTGTATGCAGAAGGGGAAATCATTGTTGTCTAACAACCTTATGGTTATTTATTTAAAAGGTGGAGCAGTTGTCACAGATGTCTTTCGTTGTGCATGAAGTCTGACATTTGGTATTTCTGCTCTTGCTTTTTAACTATAGTTTTCACATGTGGCAGTTGTATGGTTGACCTTCACAGGCTTTGTCTGAGTTTTGCAAAAGGACAGTTGGTGATGTCTGTTGTGCTGCTGGAGTGCTGCGTCTCTCTGCTGCCCTTTGCACAGGTGCTTGGGTTCAGCACTTCTGAAATAAAGCCCTGACATGTTGCTGTGCACTGTTGCGGCACAGCCTGTGCTGTCTGGTGGTGCTAAGTTACAGGGGAATGCAAGTGGGTGTGAATACTGTGTCTAAATAGCATGTGACTAAACTTGATTACCAATACAGTTCAGACACTGGAAGAGTAAGTTGTTAGCTTTTTATCAGTAAATGTGCTTTGACAGAAATGATCAGTAGTTGTTAGCTTTTTATCAGTAAATGTGCTTTGACAGAAATGATCAGTGGATTTTGAAATCCTTTTTTAAGGAGAACTTATTAAGGTACACTTCAAATAATTTTGAAATCGCTAAGTCTGAAGGATACTCTCATACTGAAAAAAACAATCTAATGATAAATCATACGTCTTGGTTGTTTACTAGTGTAAAATGGGAATGTTACACAGTCTATAAAATTAAATAAGAGACCTATGCAGTGTGTCTATCACTTCATTTAAAATGTCACAAAGCTAATTTAGCACCACTTGTTTTCTATCACGTCGTGTAGTAAAATCTCATTTCCAGAACAGTATTTAAATGACTAACTATTGGTGTGTAATAAGTCCCATGGGTTTGGTGGGAATATGCTCTTCTGTGCATAAATCCTTTGCTGGGTTGGGACTTGAATCTAAAGTGCAGCAACAAAGCCAACAAAAGATGTTATGAATATTTCTAAGCTTTCTTTTTCCTAAGCATCGGTTGCTCAGTGATTCATTATGACTGCGGTCTTTTTCTTACCTCCTGTGATATTATTGCCCACTCAGCTCTGCTTTGAGAACCAGGAGGTTTCTGTAGCATACTGCTATCTGTCTTTGGGAGTTTGTTCCCAAACTGGTTGCTTGGGATTCAAACGGGCTTTTTAATCCCTTCTAAGAAAAGGAAGGCTGATGAGAGTGAGGATTCAAGGGAAGCTGAGCTTAGTGTACAAGTCCCTCAGGAACTAGACATAAGAGAGTTTGTTAGAATTCTGGGTACACCAGAAGGCTGAGATCCCAGAGGAGGAGGTGGGGTGTAAGATTTAGAGGAACATCAACAGCAGCTCCGCAGTGAGAGTTGCACCACAGAATTCCCTCATCAACTTTCTTCTTGCCTGACTCTTCTAACTTGCCTTCATTTTGCCCCTCTCTCTGTTTATAAAAATTACGTTGAAATGTCAGACTTCCTAATTTATGCACACCTGCCTCTTTTCATAGCTAGCATTTGGGTATTTTTCTGTGTGTGTGCTCCCCACCTATGCTTTTTTTGAAGTGAAATAGTGCTCAGAAGAACATCATGTAAACTGAGAGATTTGCTCAGAGGTCAGTCAGTTTCTTGCTACTCTCCAGGGCACCTGTAGCCCATATGCCTCAGAACCAAAACCAGACTGGATGAACAAAGAGAACTTTGAGCTGAATTTCCAGTATTTGAAATTATTTGCCAGATGTGTTGGGTAGTCTAAGGATTGTGCATGCCCCTTCTGTTCTTCTGAAGCCTGCAGCAATGCTGTTCAGTCACAGGTGCCTTTTATCGTGTCTTACAGTACCTGCCATCAGCAGTACCAGAGTGTTACCTGTGTGATGAAACTCCCAATACAAGAATCTGCTTGGAGAGATTAATTGAAATACATGCCTTTTTTCTTCCACATGGTTTACTGTGGTCTAGATTGCCGCTCTTGAGCTTGCTAGCATCTTTGTTCAACAGCTCTTCTAAGACTGTCCTGATAGTTTGTATACAGCAGCTCTCCAGCAGCTGTTTTGGACTCTTTTCCCTTAATTATATTTTACAGTTGTGCTAGGCAACAGAGAGGCCACTTTAGAAGATCATTACTTCACATGTTGTTTGTTTGGTGTTCTTCCACCATGCCACAAATAATTTTTTGGATCTTTAACACTTCAAAACAAAGTACGATGCTGTAATCTCTGGAGTGGAGAACGCTGGATTGGGATATTGGCCAGTGCTGTGACTGAAGGAGCTGGCTTTCTACAGTACCTCATAGACTTGATACTATTCTTCTGTATGTTTAAGGTGGATGGTCCTATTAAATATTTTTTGTGTAACATAACTAAAAAGGGAAAAAGAACAGTTACCCAGGGTCAAGGTCCATGTAATACAGTATTATGATAATGAGCAGTGGTGAATGCTGAGAGACAACATATATGACAGAAGATCAGACTAGTTTTAAGATGCATTAGTTCTGCAAAACCTCTTAATGTTTTTTATCCCCATACTTTTTCAAAATGAGTACTCTTTGTACTTTGGATTACGCTTTGCTTTTCTCAGTACTTTTTCTGATTGTGACTGTATGGTTTCTGAAGTATTTGTTGTATTTGAGATGCAGAAATAGCAACTCAGTATGACTTGTATTTTCTAATTTGTTTCTTCCTTGTGGTTTTTTTTTGTTGTTGCTGTTTAACTATGGGTGGGTTTTGAGCTGCTGACTTTCAATTTTTTTTTTATTTTTTTTTTTTAATGAAAGGTATTAAAATGACTGACTCATTTTTCTTTCTTGAGTGATAATAGATAACTTGGAGACCAACATTGTGTATGTATCTTTGGAATTTTTTTCGCAAATGTTCCTTTGTTTTTATTAATGCCTGATTTCTCATTCTGTCTTACCACAAAACGACCAGTTGTCATAAGTGGTCATAAGCAGCTATTTACAGTCATCTCTAGATTGAACCTTTTTTTTAAGGGCTCTTGAATGTGAAGCATTATTTCCTTTTACAAAACAGGCTAGTTTTATCCACACGCTATCTGATTCTACTTGTCCAGTAGGGACATCACGCTTACTCAGTGGCTGAGTGGGTTAAAGTTTGCACTCTTGTCCTTATTTGGATACAGGTTCCACTTGTTGAAACACCTTTTCTTCTCTCAGCATCCACTTATGAGTGTTTTGGTCCTTTTTGGAGTCTCTCTCTGATAACCATTTTCAACATGATGTCTTTAGTCTTTACATCTACATGGATTTTGCTCATTTCAATGCTCCTTTTTAGTTTCTCTTTAATAAGTGTCTACATTTTTATGTTGGTTTTTTGAAACTGAATTCTGCAGGAGTGAATTATTTTCTGATTCCAGAAGCATTTTCATACCTGAATACTTTGTCGTTACTGTTGCGAAACAGTAACTGCTTTATTTTATGGTGTGCGGTGCATCATCTTTCTTCTGTTCTCTATTTGTGCCACGAAGTGGTCACTTAAAACGTCTAAAATGATTGAACTGTACAGATTAGGAAGTATCTTTGCTTTTTGTACCTCAGTGTTCATATGAAGATAAATTTATCGTTAGCCTTTAATATTATATTTCACTCTCATCTCAGCACGTCAGTCATTATTGCTGTCCTAATTTGGAGGCTAGTCATGTGACACTAACTATGTTTTCATCCTGGGTTGCAGTTTTATACCTGAGGATTTTTACTCCTTGATAGGAGTTAAATTAGTTCTATAACTAGAACTCTTATGCTAGACTTGTCCCATTGTTTGGTTATTTTCTGTTCCACTGGGAACCTGATCTGCTTATGTAATTATCCTCTTTTAAAACCAGGCAACTTGGTTCACTTTCATGCTTTATTCGTGTCACCTAAAATATTCAGTGCTGAAAAAGTTATGAATTTAATGTCAAACTACTGGATTTTTTTTTTCTGGTACACTTCTCAGGTCTTTAAAAGTTGATATTAAACCTGTATTCAAGGACTAGTTTTTGTGGGCATTCCTTTGGAACGAGTTGTCCGTATTATCTATAACTGATTTCTGATCATGCTTGGCCAATGGCCATTCATATATTTGCCTTCTGACATCTGTAGTTAGTTGAAATGCCCATATGCAGAAATAGGTTCTGGTGGTATTACTTTCTATGCAATTTTTTTTATTATTGTTTACAAGCAAACTCTGTAGAATTGGAGACCAACTTGTCTTCTGTACTTTAAAGGATGTCACATAGATGGGATGTATAAATTGGTCATTTCTGTTGTCTGTCATCCCTTTGGTTTGCAACTCAAAGAAGAGTCTGGCTCTGTCTTTATTGCACCCTCCCTTTGGGGTAGTGGAAGGCAGAAATGAAATCAGTGCTGCCTAACCCAATATATATAAGACAATTGACCAATGAAAAAATGAAGCCTCAGTAATTACTGTAAGAGCTGTTGGCATCAATGGCTTTTTTTCCTTCCATATGTGTCAGATCTTACCACTACAAAGCTCTCCTTTTTTTTTTTTTTTTTTTTTTTTTTTCTTAATGCAGCAATTTAACTGGTACTTCTAGGGAAGATTCATGTGTACCCGGAGAATTCCTATTGAAATCTATCAGTGCTACATCAATACACTTGTTCCTGGGTTTCCCTCCCTCTGTATCTGAATCTTATAAAAATGTGTACCTTTTTCTTCATTTTAATTAGTTCTGTTCTTTGGTGCCTTCCTGCACAGAAGTCTTTCTGCTGCTAGGAGAAACAGACAAAAATATATGTACCCATCATGTCGCTCTAACTGAACAAACTCTTTTTAGAAAGTCTGAAAAAAAGATGGCTTGTTTGGGCTTCAATAATGCTTCAATAAGGCATAGGCAGTTCAAATCCTGTGTAAAGATATATGATCTCTAGATCTTTATTTGTTTCTCAAGCATTTATAAATTCTTACTGTTTTTGAGAGCTTGTACAGCTACTGTTTTGGTAGGTCAACATGGGACTTAATCGATGGGAAATTATTCTGTGGTCACCTGGCTATTGTGCTATTCTTTTACTAAGAATTTATAAAATAAATATCCTATTTTTATTGAATATGCCCTCTAAATGAATGGTCATCGCTTTCCCTTCTTGAGAGCCATTCATATTAGATACAGAACTCTAAAGTACAAGAATCTGATATTTAAATAACTGTTTGGTTTTTTTAACTCCTCTTTGTTTCCATTTTCTTTCATTTTACTCTGTATTTGTTCCCAGCTATAATGAATTAAATAGCAACAGTTGGCTAGAATGAAGAAAGTTAAAAATAAGCTTGCTTTTTTTTTTTTAACTTTATCCTCATTGAGTCAGTATCTGCTGGCTCATGTGATCAGAACAGAAACTATGTCAGGAGCAACTCAGATTAGAAATAGGTCTTTAATATTTCCTGCCCCTCTGCTCTCTTCTGGAGAAATCCAGTAAAGAGGGTAGAAACCTCAAAGCTCTTTCTTCTTACTGAGGTCTTGGTATGCCCTAACCTTTTTTTTTTTCCCCTACTTGGATAATTAAATCCTGGACAAGATCATTAGTCTTCCAAGATGTCTACCAATCAGCATTTATCGTTTCTCTTCAACTGTGACAGTTGGCTGGGGAGTTGGAGAAGCAAGTAGTGCTCTAAATGGCTCCCCTTGTTGACATGACCTCAGGTAGCTAGAGGGAAGATGAAGAAAGACCAGAGCAACCTCCATAGTTGGAAGATGAGCAGGAAGACTCTACCTCATAAGGCATGATGGAACAGCAGTTGCCCTCTTTAGAGAAGGTAAAACTACAGTAAATTTTTTTTTTTACCTAATGCAAATAAAATTGAAGTGGACAATTAAGTTGTCTTGTTCCTGGCAATCTGGTCTCTTCCTGTTGACAAGAATTTAATTCAAGCTAGCTCCAACAACCCCTAAAAATGCAGACTGTGTTTCATAGAAAAGATGGGTTGTGTTAATGGCTCATAAAGGAAAGTCTTCAATCAGCTACCGTCATCTGTGAAATTGTGTGTTTTATTTTTACAGTTATTAACATACCTACTTTGTTTAAAAAGTTTTTCTTTTTTGATTTCATTGTCATTGCCCTCGTCTTGGCAGAGACTTGAACCTTTGTGAATATATAGATATTCCTAAAAATTGTTTCGGTCTCTTGTTACGCTTCTGGATCTTCTGTCTTGTTTTTTTTTGTTTTCTTCTTCAGAGAGGTATTATTTGACAGAAGTGTTCAAATACGTGTTTTGGTTCTAAGGGTAAATATTTAGTCTTTTGCCAGCCATTTTGCCAACTAATTTAAAATTCAGGCTACCTTTAAAAAGAAAGTGTTAAGCATTGCAGGGACATCCGATCTGCATTTACAATAAATTACTTAATGTTTCTCATTCCACTTTCTTTTTTCTTTAATTATTTCCCTTGATGTTGACAATTAGTTGTGCAACTACATTAGTTTCTGACCACATTTGCCTCGGAATTGTTTGTATCAATGTATCAGTGGTTCCATTTTCTAGGCCATAGAAATCATGCTTTTTGAATATTGTATATTCAGTATTAGTTATCCCCTGCATTAAAGATACTCCATAGTTATTGTAGCAGTAAGTTCTGAAGTCCACAACTTCCCCCCACCCCTCAGCCTGAATCATTTAAATCGCTCTTTCATACTTTGCTTTTTCTGGAAAATAATGGTAATAGTATTGTTCCTAAAAGCATGTTCTTTAACTTCGATTTAGTTGAGGAGCTTTCTATGCTGAATTGTTTGCAGTCTATACAAGTACTTTCTTTTGTGTTAATTTACAAGTCATACTAGTAACTTCTGGGAAACTTTAATGCTTTATAATAACTCTTTCATGCTCCTTAGGGAAAAAACAGATTAGTACAGGTTCTAGTGATTTGCTTAAACATACCATGATTTTGGGGGTTTAATCTCTTCAACTATTTCACGAAAACTGGAGAGCAGCTCGGTGGAAAGAGACCTGGGAGTCCTGGTGGGCAACAGGATGGCCATGAGCCAGCAATGTGCCGTTGTGGCCAAGAAGGCCAATGGCATCCTGGGCTGCATCGGGAAGAGTGTGGCCAGCAGGTCGAGGGAGGTCATCCTCCCCCTCTACTCTGCCTTGGTGAGGCCACACCTCGAGGCTCCCCAGCTCCAGAAGGACAGGGAACTGCTGGAGAGGGTGCAGCATAGGGCTACTAAGATGATTAGGGGACTGGAACACCTCTCTTATGAGGAAAGACTGAGGGAATTGGGTCTGTTTAGTCTGGAAAAGAGATGGCTGAGGGGTGACCTTATTAATGCTTACAAATACTTAAAGGGTGGGTGTCAGGAGGAGGGGGCCAGGCTCTTTTCAATGGTGCCCGGCAATAGGACAAGAGGTAATGGGCGCAAACTTGAGTATAGGAAGTTCCATCTCAACATGAGGAGGAACTTCTTTACTTTGAGGGTGGCAGAGCACTGGAACAGGCTGCCCAGAGAGGTGGTAGAGTCTCCGTCTCTGGAGACATTCAAAACCCACCTGGACACGTTCCTGTGCAACCTGCTCTGGGTGACCCTGCTCTGGCAGGGGGGTTGGACTAGATGATCTCCAGAGGTCCCTTCCAACCCTATGATTCTGTAGGGTTTGAATTACTTGCTTAATTGAAACTAGGTAAATTTGTGGCAAATAGGCAAGTACTGTATGTGAAGCAACCTCCCTGCTGCCCCAAACCTTGCATCTTTATAACAAGTAGAAGGCTTATGTATGTTTTCTGGGGTACAAACTTAATGCTGACCTAGCTTTTAAAGAAAACTTGCATAGACTGAGGCTATAAACTTATGGTCGTTTATACTTTCATTTCATTGCCACCAACTGTGGATAAGAATTAGCTTTTATCTAGTAACTATTTAAAATTATTTACTAATTAGTATAATTTTTGAAGGGATAAAACTTAAAGTTTATTTACTTTTGGTAGCAGCTTGGTAACGTTATGTGTAAATCAACAGTTATTTCTCGTGCTTTATTAAGTAACTCATGTTCGGCTGAGGCAAGATGAACACTTGAATTGTTAGGACAGAGCCACGGTTGGTAGCTTGAACAATTTTTACCCAATAGTTCTTGTTGAAGACTTCTAATATGTTATAGTCAAGTGAATGTCAATCAACTTGATTTCATTTGCTGTCTCTTACTGAAGCAATTTGATTTCCTCTAATGTTACAGTACTGCACGTCTGTGCTGACGTGGCATTTAAGGCCTCTCTGGTGGTGGTACAGCTTGTGGTGAAAAAGTGGGGCTGTATAAGTAACTAAATAAAGTACTAAGTCATTCAGTGCCTGAGATCATAGTTATGGTAAGCGTTTTTGAAAAAAATCCTTTTTCACTGATGTCATACAATTCCCTGTGTTCAACACTTCTAATCTGTTGGGAAATAATTCATAATTCCAGCATTTCCCCATATGCATACATGTTTTAATGAGGAGAAGGAATTCCTTCTAAATAATAATCAATTAACTATGAAAACTGTATATGTGTTTCTTGTTTCCTAACAGCACAACTTGGAGACTATAACGCTTCAGTACATCATTCAGGATATCTGTCAAATTACAACTTTATACCAGAGCAGAACAAAGATTTTCTTACCAAAGTAGAATCGCTACATGAGCAACACAGGTAACATTAACTTTTAGTTCTCTCTCACCTCTTGAGTTTTTAAAGAAAAAAAAAAAAAAAGATGCCAAAAGGAAGACTCAAGTTCTTAGTAATTTCATTACAACAGGAAGTTTTATTTCATATAGCTTCTATTAAATGAAATACTTGTTTTTTTCATGTAGGTGCTTGACTAATCATATGCAGAGTATGATTCCCATGTGTTAAAACGTTTAAATAAATTTCTAGCTATAACAACCAGTAGATCAGTCCACATTATACATTGTTAATGGCAACCATCTAGAACGCTGTACTAGATGTTTGAGGGTTTTTTTGGATCAACATTTGACCATTTTTCAAATCCTATAGATTTTTTTTTTTTGGTTTATCTATGGGGACTCCCACCCCACCCCCCCATGAAACACTTCAATTAACATTGTGCTTTCTCTCCACTCTCCTGAGTGTAATATAAAGGCCACAACAGATTATTCCAGTCAGTCCACTGCTAATTACTCTTTCTTATCCTGCTGATTTGTCTCTTGTAAGACTGCAGCTTTAGAATTAGTGGTGTTGATCAGATAACTGCAAGCTGAATGCCAACCTAAAAAATTGTCTAGGAGCATTCAAGCAAATGAAATCCAAATCTCTGTGGACTTGTTCTCTCTGTATCTTTACTGCAGCAGAGCTGATTCCCCGCTTTCCGAGTTTGTTTGATTTATACCCTGAAATATCTCCATTTTCATCTCCTCCTGATATTCCTTGACTTTTTTGTCATCTTTCAGCACTCTCCCTCTTGTTTCTTTACTGCTAGTGGGTGTAATGAGTAGTTCTGAAGTTCTTGTGTGCTGCCTAGCAGTGCAGAACATGCATGTTGCTTTGTCATTTAAGGGGTGAAAGAGTGGTAGCCGCTCAGCTCAATCTGCAGTCATTCCCTCTGTGTAGGTACTAATCTGGAGTGCTTTCCTAGCGGTTCATTTTCAGGAACACAACAGCTGAGGCCTCTACTCTTTCCAAATTAATTTGCAGTTTCCAGTAGGCTCAGAAATTTTTAGAGGGGGACTTATAGATAGGCATGAATAAATCTGCTTGTCTTTAGGAAGCAATAGTCTTGGAGACCACTGAGGAAAGAGTCTGAAGAGTCTTGAAGTGGTTGGGTTGAACTCATGTATGTAGTGCTATCATAGCCAGCAGTATAAAATCGGTTATGTCCTGCAGAGAAAAGACTAGAAGTTACCATTGGTCCAGACAAAGGTGTGGTGGGATCTGTTGGAAAGACTTCTTTCTTTTCTGGGTCCTTTCGGTGAAAATGGTGCTTTCATTGAGTCTCTTTGGTAGACTGAAACCTTGATGACTGAGAAGTTTAACTGCTGCGTTTGAATTCAGGTAGGTGGTGGTAATGAAGTTCCGAATAAAAATACTTGACTAGACAGGGCTGGGAAAAATGTTTCTTTATTGTTTTAACACCTTTTTTGAAACTCAGCTCTTCCAGCCTATTTATTTTGGAGTGCAAGGAGAGGCAGAAAAACTATCATGTATCCTGGCAGTATTTCTTGCATCTTCCTTTGGCATTCATAGTGAATACGTATGCCTGAGACATGGTTTTGACAAGATCAGTGCCAGTAACATACCTGACAAGAATGGTTCTAGTGTTCACCAAGCCTTCTGAGAAGGAAAGACAGTAAAGGAGAATTTATCTTCTTACAGTTTGAGCAGAACAGTGTCGTTTTAGAATGAGATTTCTGCTGATCTGGAGTAAACATTATTCATTGTAGACTATATGGGATATCTGTAAATTATTATCCCTTTTAAATTTGCATTCTTAGATCACAGGATTGCAAAGCCAGCCCTGTAAACTTCTATCCTTTTTCATTGTTTAGTATCTATCCTTTGGGAAACTTTCACAAAGGAATATTAAAGGGCTGGAATTGCTGAAACATGATATAGACTTGAGAAACCATGTTATGTCTTGTATATTGTAGCTCAATGCAAGTTTGTTTCTTAGCTAGTTTTTGTGCAGTTTTGCAAAATCTGAGAAAGTAGTTCCATGAACATGTTCATATTAGACACTATTCAGTGGACAGTAAGTAGCCGTTGAGCAAGCAACTGCTGTCATATTAAACTGTGTAGCCACAGAAATTTTCCTTCTGTGTTCATCCCTAAATCCATAGGGGAATCTTTCTGTCAGTAGTTCATTCTAACAAGGTTTTCTTACCGTTTTTTACTTAGTACATAAGTGGCCAGAGGTCTTAGGATGTGGATATTATCCAAATTGGTAATGTTTTCATAGTGCTTGCTAGATCTAGCCATCGGTTTGAGGAGAAGGATGCATTTGAAACTTCATATGATGCTTATATTCCAGATGATGTTTGTTAGCCCTTGGGTATCAGCAGCTATAAAAATTGGAAGGAGACACCAAGACCAGTTTCCTCTTGCCTGTTTCTCACCACATTTGCTCTTGCGTGTTTATCTTGCCAAGTAATTACCACCAGCTTAGGGACCTCAAGGTTTCATTTCATCTTTAATTGAGTAGGGAGGTGTAACAGCAACAAGAAAAAAAACACTTAAGTCTGTGCTGAGATACTTTTTCTTGTTGGTCCTTCAAAACACAAGGCTTGATTGGTCTGGTGTAGATGGTGTATACAAATTGAAAATTAAAGTTTCTCAGTATACAACAGAGTTTTCCCATCTTTCTGAACAAGTTCTTGATCAAAATTTAAAAACTGAAAATAATATACTCTTGCAAACTTACTCAGCATCCTGTTGTATAATAAAATGGTCATTTTGTAGGTTTTTTTCTCTACCTTTCTGACACAGTGAAAAAGATAAGGTCTACTAATGTTTTTTTGAAATCAAGGTGACAGTAGTCACTGTAGATGTAGATCTGAGTAAGCAGTTTATCTCAGGATTGTGAACAAACAGCTTTTTTTTTGTCTTTGCTCTTTTTTCCAATATTGTGACATCTTCAAGCCACACTGCTGGCAATGGCTTTCCAGTTCAAGGTAACTTTCAGTTTCATGGAGCATGATTTCAGTATTTCCTAGAGTGGGTGTTTCAGGGCATAGTGTTTTGATGGCCTGGAATTTGAAAGGATGGATATTAATTGGAAGTATTAGATGTTCACCTTTTGAGGTAAAGCCCCTTTTAAAAATGAGAATTACTGCCTAATGTGGAATGCCTTTGTATCTGGAGTTCTTAACACAATGTTATGTCTGCTTTTTACAGGTTGTATTTAAATTGCATGTCGTTTTGGAAGCTTACCTAGCAAAGATTTGGTTTTACCTGCACTTAGTTGCAGATATAATAGAATGATATTGGATGTCTTTTCTACTTAGATGTGTGGAGATGTTAAACACGTCCCTCAGTGTCTGTTCATACAGTTACTTGAACACGCTGTAGTGCTTGAATCACTGATCTGTGCGGTGAAACCAGGATCACTGGACACAGCACAATGTCAATAGGATATGACAGGTTCTGGGTTAGAACTGCCTCTTGTCTCTTTGATTCTTGACTGGTCTCGGCCTTGCAATTTATTGGAAGGAGCTACTTTCATTATCGTGGCTGAAGGAATCTGGTTTAGGCCACATTGAGTTCTCAGATGAGTAATTAGTAGGCTGCATGGCAGAACCAATTAGGTAGGGATTACTGTTGGATTCTTTGGTTTTTAAAACTCTTAGTAGCCATGTAGCCCTTCCATGAAAATATTATAAACTTTTTATTTGAGGTGTGAGGATTTTTGAGTTTTTGTCTCTGGGAAAAAAAAGTCTCATAATTTTAGAAGCTTTCTAGAAGACCAGAAAATAGAATCTTTGTAAGTCTTGCAGCACATTTCACATCTAGCAGGGGGAGAAAAAAGCACGTTAGGACTTACAGATTATAGATAAATTCAGACGGCTTTTCCTCAGTGAGTTTCATAACTTTAACTTACTTAATATTCTTTCTCCCCCTTGTTTTTTTAGTACATTCCTGCTTCTAATCTTCTAAATGACTTCTTTCTGAGAAGACTACACAATATAGAATATTTACAGATAAAGCTTCTTGTTATAAAGGAAGCTTTTATAGGGGAATTGTTTCCTCATCCCTTTAAGCAAAACAGACACAAATTATTTTTCCAAAAAGAACGGGTCCAGAATGGCTAAGGTAATAAAATTGTGTATAATTTTCTCAATTTCTTTTGAGAGGAGTTTAGGAGGGCCTTCACCAATGAATAACTCGTGGCACTAGTTAGTGAGGTTTATTTGTCAGACACTGGACTCTGGGATTCTTCTGTTTTTCTGCATTTGGAATAAATTTAATATCATGTATTTTATTTTTTACTATGATCTGTATTTTTTTTCCCCTCTTTCAGTGGCCTCAAGCAATCTGAAGCAGAGTCCTGCTACATAAATATAGCACGAACACTTGAATTCTATGGAGTGGAATTGCACAGTGGTAGAGTATGTTTACATTGTGATTTTTCACTTGGAAAAAAAAACTATAAGCCTTTTTTACATTAACTTAATAGCAGTAAAACCAGTAGCATTTAAGTACTGACTTTATCATGTGTTATTTTTAACTAAAGAGTTGGGTAATTTTTCAATAATTTCTGTCTAACATAAGTGCTGGAATTTCAACCAAATAAGCTAGATCTCCTCAAAAGAGCAATAATGTGTTTTTTAAGATAAATTGTTTCAATACTGCAATGTATTTTACTTAATATTTTTACTAAAGTTTATGAATATCTTAGCATGAAAGAAAATGAATTCTCTGTTTAGTGCTATGATGTAGTTGGCAGGTGTTTTAAGAGTTTACTTTCTCTGAATTTCTAACACAGTGTTAAGAATATGGAGGTTGGTTTTTTCATTCCTGTATCCTCTGTCTGCAGGCTAAATCTAAGCAGTATTTAACAGCATGAAAGATGACCACTAAAAATGTGTGATGACACATAAAAAACCTGTCAGATACAGGGCGTGCATAGATAAGAAACATGTCCTAGTATTTCACTGGCTACTGGGATTTAATTTTTTGATTATACTAGCTGTCCGAGACAAATCCCCAAAATACTTTTTTTAATTACATCCTAGTGTGCAAATTACCATTTGTGCTTTTATGTAATAGCAAATTATTTTGTCATAAAGCTTGTAGTATAAAAACTTAATGAAGTGCAGCGCAGATGATTGATTTCCAAAATGAAGATGACTACTGTTTTTCCTAACATTTTTCTGAGATTTGTTAATAATCCTGACACCGAGAATTTTAATGAAAAAATCATCAATTTCTGTAATGATGGAAGGGATAGAAAAGGTCATTTTCTTCCTTCATTGTGATGTTTTGTTCTGTTTTTTCATTATGCTACGACAAATAAGTGAGATTTGCATTAGATTTTTAAGAATTCCTATAGTAACCTTTTTTAAAGCCACTGTTATTACATTGATATTAATGAAATACAACGCTCAAAAAGTAGAGACCTTTTTTAAGGATGGTGAAAAGTACAAAAGAAAGGAAATAACTGAGGTGATCAAAATATGAACTGTCTGTGCTCATACCATCTGATACGAGTATCAGGAGAGGCAACTGTTATGTGACAACTGTTAAAGGTGATAGATATCTTGGTTCACATGGATTGGTTGTGGGTAAGTAATCTAGCATATGTGAACAAATTTCTTACGTTCTCATGTCTTCTGAGAATGTAAAAGCCTTCCCAATTTCCGATAAGGTGGTTACCTTACCTTTAAATGGGCATCTTATTAAATCTGACTTTGTCTAGGTTCATTGTCTGTCCATTGGGTCATCTGTCACCTTTCTACTTTAGTTAAGAACCCTTTACTGTCACACTTGAGGTTTCCCTACATGCACTTAACTTGATCAGTCTGTGCAGTTTGACTTCTGTTGTAGCCTAGTATTTTGATAAACCAACTTATGTTCCAAGACTTTCACTGTGAGGCTGTTCTCTTAATATAAATGGGATGCTGTTTCTTAAAGCTTTTCAACTTCCAACATCCTTCCTGAGTTGTAGGCCACCAAATTACATGCAGAACGTCAGTAGTGGTCATACCAGTGCCAAGCAGTGAGGATAGTTTAGAATGGGTTCAGACATATTCAACTAAATGACATTTTCTTGCAGTGTACTGGGCTGCTCTATCTGAGTAGAAATACCTTCTGGAGATACCTGCTTAAACAGTGTATTTTGTTTTTTTTTCTTTTTCACCAGTGCACTATTTCATATTTAATGATCTAGGACTCACAAGTTGTCAGAATATTAGTCATGAGCCTCTGCCTGACACCAAACTGTATGATCTGAATCACATAAAGTACAGATTTGAATCAAAGCGTTATCTATTCCAGGCTGCTAAGATGCAGACCGTCTTGCTACTGTTTCAATCTAAATTAATATTTTTATCACAATTCAATTTTTTGAAGGATGAAAATATTTGAAATGGTGTGTTTTTTCTAGCACTTGGACTGAACATCTAGACAATTAGAAGCTGCTAGGAAGGAAATAGAAAGCAAAATAGAAAATGTCATGCCACCTTTTAAATCTGTGCTTTGATATAATCTGAATGTTGAGCTTTGTTCTTCCTCTCCCTTCCTTATCTCAAAGTGGGTAATGGAATAAGAAAAGTACAGAGAAGGTTAACAATCATGACTGTTTTAAGGAAAAGCCTTCTGGAGCAGGTGAACAGCATGGAGAGAATGAATAACGATCTTTTTTTTATTTTTTATTTTCTTTGGTAGTGAAAGATTTAAGGAGCTTCAGTCTCCCTAGAAAGAGACAGGTTTAAGCAAAAGGAACTTTTTCCATATGGCTGCAATTGAACTGTGGGTATTACTGTTGTTTTAGTGGATGACCAAGGTGAAATATGTATCAAGAGCAGTTAGGCAGTTCAGTGGAAAAATGATTCACTGGAGTCCATTAAACATACAAAATGCTTCTGATCCAGGAAATCCTCTGGCTGTAAATAGCTGGAAGCTGAGATGGGAGGGTTATTAGTAGAGGTATGATTGATTGTCTCTGGAGTTTTTTACTTCCAAAACACCATTTACAAGTCGTTGTTTGGACTGAATGCCATGAGGCGAACCTTTCAACCAACACGTTATCACTGATTATGCCCCTGAAGGCCTATAAGAAAAGTGACAGCACTGGATTATATCAGAGTGGACATTCTCAGCATGGTCTTCTGGTGGGTAGTCTTCCATTTGTGGAGTGCTTTGCCTGTGCTGCAGCAGTCCTGCAGAAGAATACTCCTCAACATTTAGTCTCAGCTGGTAGCCCATGTTGGTTGTAAATGACAATTTTCTGAAGTTTGAAACAGTCTGTTTCTGAAGCTTGTAGTGAAGGTTAGATACTTCCTCCCCAATATGCTGCTGCTTCACGGGGGGTTCCATGTTATACCCCAGCTTTGGCAGGTATGCATGCCATGTCTCCTGATATCCTCCCCCTGCTTAGCACTACTCTTAAATCACTCCTCCAGATTTGTCAGATCCCAGCAATTTGAACAGATCTAGCGGGATCTAGTGAAACTGTAGCTTTTTGAAAGGCTTTATCTCTGTGGATCATTATGATTCATCTCTTTGCTGTTACAATAGTCTTAGTCCTCTTAGATTGTGTAAGCAGAGGAACCAGGTAACAGCTGACTTTTATACTAATGGCCAAAATAAGCTGATGCTTCTGTACTGGTGGTTGAAAATGGGATACTTTTGGATAATGTTTCTTGAAGAACAGTTGCATACCTAGTTTTCTTAATTTTAATGTTTTATGGTACAAAGCTAAATATTTTGCAGAAGTTGAGTGTGAGCTTTCTTTTTAGCAACTTGCTAAACATGAAACTTCCATTAATGAATTAATCTGAGCTCATTTTTGATCTGCAAACACTTCTGCTTTTCTCTGAGGACAAATCTGAACTGCTAAAATTGTAATATTCAAAAATGAAATAGTAGCAAGAAACTCGGGAGAGTGAATTCAATACTTGAAAACTGTATTGAGATTTATTGAATTCCTAATCTGCTTTTGACTCTGAACCACTATCTTATTGGCTTATAAAGTTAGTCTGATATTAACTCATCTTCCATTTTTACTCAGAGACACAAAGATAGGAAATTTGTAGAACCAATATTATTTCTATATCTACAAAAATCCAGATGGTAATTGTAAGTGAAATCAAATGTGAGTCAGTATTTAACTATCGAGATGCCTGGCATGATCATTTTTATCTTTAGTATTTTTTTATTATTATTATCTCTATGAAGAAACAGATTAAAAGAAAAATGTATGCATATTATTTTTCAGTTGTGCAATTTAACAGCATAAATGTTTTGAAAGGGAAATAACTGCACATCTACATCATCATTCTTCTGTGAGACCCTTTTTCTTTATGCTAGTCCAAAGTCTTGTTTTCAGATTTCTTAAGTGTAACACAAGAGAATTAACTATAACGAAATAGCACAGGAGGCTAATGTTTTGGACTGGGACAAAGGGGAGTGGGGAATGAACTTTGTTCTTACAGAGCTTCCAGAGAGAGTAGTTTAGCCTAATTAATCCTGATCAAGTGTTTAGCTAATCCTTTATTTCTCCTAAATCATGTAGGTCTTCAGCTTTTTCTTCTAAAGCTGTTTTTTCATCACAGATTGATCTTTAAAAGCAGGAACGTGGAGTAAGCTCTGAGTGCTAAATAATATGGGTTTCTGCCCTGCTTTAGGTTGGCCCTATCATGGCAAGGGCAGATAAATTACATGTAGTTCATCTCCTGAAATACCTCAGTTTTATCCCCAAGTATTAAAATAAAGGGGTGTCGTTTCTGGATTCCTGTTCATGCTGGCATAAACTGGCAGTTTGTGAGCTTCTTCCGATGGAGATTCAACCAGTTCCTCTAGCAGCAGTTCTTGGCAAAGTGAAGCAGAAAGTTAATGAGGATTATTAATAATTTCAGCTGTTTCTGGGCTACCTTGACGTTAACTGTATTTGGACTGCTACCTAGAAAACCATTTTCTTCTATTATACTCTCAGAGGCAGGACTGGTGTTCCTCTCATCTTTTCAGTATTCAGTGTTAATGCACTATGTATTAAATAGGTTATGCCCATTCTCTATGAACTGTTGTGGTATTTCGATAGAGGTTTATAAAGCACACTGCAAATTAGGTTCAGCTTCATTCATCCATATACCTGTATCTTGCTTCTTTTCAACTATTTTTAAAGCATTCATTGTAGACTTTACACGGTATTGTTAGAGCACATGCTATCTTTTCTATTCTTCTGTACTTCACTAAGATAAAGAAATTGGGATTGGACATACAAGAAAACTGTATATTAACTGAACACAGACTACCATCTAGAGGAGCAGCTAGGCTACTGAAGGCTTTAAGAGAATCCATTACCCTTTGCCATCCTTTACAAAATAGTCTGAAACTACTTTTGAGTCAAACCTGATGTTTTAACCAATGGGTTCTACACTTGCACGTGTTCAACTCTGTTTAGAAATTCGCGTAACAATGTATTAGTACGTGTTGATCATAGAGAAGTAGGAAGCCAAGATTTGTAACTTTTGTAACATTAATTTGGGTTTAGAGTCAAATTGACCGAGTGTTTGCTTATACGTAAGCATGTGTTTCCTCTTGAGCATCTCAGTACGTATAAAGGATTGTAAATTTATGGATGCATTTTTCCAGTTGATCGTGTTAAGCTAATGTACAGTTTTTGTTTTAGTTAACAATGAATTCAGTTTAGTGCATCAAATATTACATGAATAGTATTCCTCTAGCATACTCTGATATGCAGAATTATGGTTACCTCCTGCCCAGTCTTTGTTGGTAAGACTTTTTTGGAAAAAAAGGAATTATTTCCTTTGTCTTTTTAAACAGTTTAGAATCAGGACATTTATGTTCAGTTCCCCAAATTCTG
>VYZM01013526.1:0-73706 GCA_013398915.1 Dromas ardeola
GGGAGGCGTGAGGAGAGAGGCTGACTCCTGTCCTGTCCTATTGCCTGTTACCTGGGAGAAGAGACCGACCCCCACCATACTACAACCTCCTTTCAGGTAGTTGTAGAAGTGATAAGGTCTCCCCTGAGCCTCCTTTTGTACAGGCTAAACATCCCCAGTTCCCTCATCAGCTCCTCATAAGACTTGTGCTCCATAAAACCATAAAACACTTACAATTTTTTCTTTCTCATTGGAAGTGAGAGGCTTTTTTTTTTTAACCAAGTATATGGTTTGTCTTTCTTTTCCTTTTTAATTTTTAAATTTATTTGCATGTCTAATTAAATACAAGGATTGGGAAGATGGGTGGATATATTATTTCTTTTTTTTTTTTTAAAGATAAACTACATTGAAACATTTATGGTTTCCCTCACTTTAGCTGGTTCTTGATATTGTTCTTGAATCTTTGACCATACTTCTGGAGGCAGTCCTTTTCAAGGAAGGAAGATCCTTCAAGCTTAGCAACATTTAGCGCGGAACATTTGCTGTTACTGTCATTTTATTGTCACCAGACGTTAGGACCCCTTTCATGTTTCTCTGAATCTGTTTTTCTCACAGTTTTATACTCTTGGGAATACACTTGGGAATAAGGGACATGGTAAAACCAGATTATATCTTAAATAAAGGCTTCAACACCTTCATTTTATTGAATCAGTCTCCAGATTAGAAATGGGAGGACTGAAAAATATTTGAGAGATTATGAACCTTTTGTCAATTTTAGAACAAAATTCTAGATATTTTAGATAAAATCTTAAAAGAGCAACTCTTATCTCCTCTCTTCTATGTGGATCTCCTTTCTGCTGCACAGAAGATGGTTCGGGGACACTTTTATCTCTCTCCTCCCTACCTTCTGTAGTCCCAGACTAATCATAGATGCTCCTGTCATTTACTCTTAAAGAACTACTAACTAGAAGACAGCAAATTGCTGTCAGGAGATGACCAGTACTGATACAAATTTAAGATGGTGAATGAACATGTACTTTTTACTTTGTGTATGTACTTTGGTGAGCCAATCTAGAATTCGACAGAGCACTCTCAGGTTTAATATAAAAGTATCAAATGAGCAGCTATAAGGAAGTCAGTACTATGAATTATCTCATCTGAAAGGTGACTTGAGTAATTGTATTTTTTTTAAAGGGAGATATTTGGAAAGTCAAAGCCAGACATTCAAAAGCATGCATAGTTGAGAAAATTAAAAAGAAAAATCAGACAAATAGCTGTCACTAGAATAATACTGAAGACTAAGTTCATGGATAAGAATAAATAATGGTCACTATTTTCCAGATCATATTATCATTAAAGAAAAGTATGATTTAGTATAAATACTGTACTCTTCAGTCAGAAAGATTATCTCAGAAACGAGCAGAATATTTGACCTGTCTTCATCAGCTAGACATGTTCAGTCATCTCTGAATTATTGTTTTATCAAATGAAAAGTCACCACGTGCTTTCAACAGCATCTGACCTGGAAACACTAGGCTGACAGTGCTGCACATGACCTGCAGCTGAGCTTCCAAAGAGTTGTTTAGTGTCTGTATGGACTAAGGATCCATACAAACGTCTCTGTTAAATCCTCAGTGGAATTTTCATTTTACTCCCAGACATTAAAACAACTGATGGTGGGCAAATAACAACTGACATTAGTGTTCTGTGTCATCTATGCACTACTTAACAAATAAAGGTACAATATACCTTTGAAGGCAAGCAAAAGCTTTTGTAGTGTTGCACCATTTCATCTTCATGCTCTGCTACTGCACCCTGAGCATGGCACATGCAAATACTTAAATGCTGTTTTCTTTAATTTTTCACTCGTCAGTTCATTTAAAAGTACACAGGAGACTTGTAGTCTGGCAGGTTTGCAAATGAGGAATAGATTTTTTTTCCATGCCAGCTCCAAGGGTTTGTCATGTATAATGATTGAAATACCAGGCCCTTGGAAAGTCTTGTTTCTTATAAATGCACCCTTTTAAAATTGAGCTTCAGCTCAACATGCCTGAGAGTATGTGTGTATCTGAGCATGTGTGCAATTCTTAATGAAAAGAAAAATTCAGAAGTCTGGCTAGCTATTCTTTGGGTTCATATATGTGTATGTATAAAGATGTATACGCAGGTATGTATGCATACATGCATATATTTTTTTACCATTAAAGTCCTTTTGAGTTTTATTATCCCACCGAAATGCTGTTAGTTTGTATTTCCCTCACAAACATGTAAAATTAAATCCCTTAAAAGAATATGATCAATGTTCTCTTTCCCTTCCTCCCTCCCTTCCTCACTTTTAATGCACTTCTATTCTTTTTTTATGCTGTCTCTGCAGTATTATCTTCAATGGTAGCAAGGTTAGGTATTATATATTTGCTAGCATGGTAAGTTATGATTTCTACATTAGTATAGCTGTCGTAGCTGTAACCCTTCTTTCTCTGCAAAAGGGCAGCTCTGAGAAACCCCAAGTAAAATTTATTAAATCCTATCTTACCCTTTAAAACAGAAATCCAGGACTTTAAAAAATAAGGATCTGGGGCAAGGTCATACTAGTCTACTTCTTGACCTTTCTGTCTTGCAACAAGTTCAGGTTTCAATAATTGTATTACAGCTTGCTTCATAGAGTGCAAAAGAAATTCAATGGGTACCTGAGGAAATATAAGAATAACTTATAATGAAAATTTATGGTGAGGAAAGCTGCTTGCACCACTTGTACAAAAGTGATCCAGAGAAACCTAAGTACTGTAAATGATTCTCCCAGTCTACTTTTGAAAAATATGTTTTGTGAATATTTTGGTTCTTTGAGTTCCTTTAATGTCAAATAGACACTCTCAAGCAATGAGCAAACACAGGATCTGACAGACTTTCAAAGAAATAATCATTGAGATATGAAATTAATTTCACATTAAAAAAATAAAATAAAGAATAGTAAAAATAACACGAAGTTGCAGACTGGTGGTCTAACTTATGTGTAAACCCTTAAGCTTAATGGATACGGTAGGTCTTAACTTGAAAAAAAATTTGCACTGATGACCACCAAAATCCTTGCATAAGCTTCTCTAAAAACCCAACATATTTGGGTTTTATGCACTTATCTGAGGTCATTAAATGTTTATATCATGGATTTCCTGATTATATATTGATTTCCTTGTAAGTTCCATAATGTTCTTATAAAATAAATCAGTAAAAAGCCAGCATTTATCTTCCCATCATCTGCTCAAAACAGAAGCAAATGAAAAGCAAATTCTATTAGACTACCTTAACAGTTTTTTAAACAGTAAAAGTGTTTAGAGGTAGAACAGCACAAGCATTTGGTGTGCATTAAAGGGTAACTAGATTGCAAAATGCTGCTTGATCCCCACATAAAGTACCATGGTAACTTATGCCCTTAATTGTATTCTATTTTACCTAAATGCATGTGTTGTATGATTCTCTGTATAGTAGCAAACTAACAGCGTGATGCTGCTTCAACCAAAAACTTCAAAATGCAGAGCTTTATTTGATGGAGTAATAGTTGAAGATTATAAAGGATAAAAGGATGATCTCTCATATCAAGCTTTTATGGCATCAAATCACACAGATTTAATCTATATTTTTACTTGTATAGGATCTATAGAGGAAGAATATATTAAGTTAAATTTTTTTAAAAAATCCTGTTTCATGTGACAAGAAAAGGAATGCATCACTTTTTTTAGCAAGCACTTGGCTCACTAGATAGCTAAATTTTAAAAAGATCTATATAATTTTGTGACTATGAATGACATTTGCAGTAACAGAAGCCATGAGAAGCTAGTCACATGCTTTGTTATATACAATGGTCACTTCCTGGGGTCAGGGAAGAAATCTTTCCCTATGCAAAGTAATATATTAGCAATAGCTTGTGAAAAACTTGTCTTTTATACCAGTGGGAACATTTACATCTTTCTAAAACAGTAGGTGTGAGGCATTGCCATCAGTGAGCCATGACTCAGATATGATGTTATGAGATAGATTGAACATGATGGAACAGTGAACTGCATATTAAGGTTTTTTATTTCTTTTGGTCTGCTTTAATTTAACATTATTTTACAGCTTTTCAAATATGCTCATTTTTCTCCTTAGCTATAGCGGACTAATTTTCCACTCTTCTAACATCACTCCCACTGGCCACTTTAAATCCTTTGGTGAATGGGAATGAAAGGAGTCGGCAGGATAAAGGGATGGTAGGTGGTGATAAGACAAAGGGCTTCCCACCTTTGGCATGTGATTTGTGTTCTCATGCGGATCTACTCAGTGACAAATGAGCTAAGACAAAAACATGAAAGTCATTCCTTTTAGCACCCTAACATTTCACATGGCAGAACTTGGAGAAAGTGTGGTAGTGGAAACATGAAGCAGAGCTTTGCAGCTCAACCCTGAATCTCGACACTCTTCCTTCTTTCATTGTCAGAAAATGACACTTGTATTAGAATATGGCATAGCGTTTAAAAGCAATTCAACTGTCAGAAAGGCTTTTTATTTTAAAACTGTCTCTTTTAACCATTCCACGAATAACACCTTTTTTATTGAGCCCTGAGCTGGAATAAAAATTCATATACAGTTTGGCCTAGATACAGTCACTATAAAAACCAATTCATTATAAAAGGCTAAAATTAATTTATCTCAAATTAAATATGTGAACAAAGATATTACTGTTAGCAGATTTCTGATATTGTGTCAACACCCTATTTATTTTTCTGATCCTGGACTGGCTCTGCTCAAAAGAAAAGCAGTTAGTTATGCAGGGTTGCAGCGTTCTATGGGTGTGATTTTTAGGTGTCCTTAGTTTATGCCATAGCCCTGAAAATCCAGGTCAGGCAGCAGCTGCTCCTGGGGAACACTGCTTATACCTCTTCCTAGAAAAAGCAGTGATGACCAGGCTCTCCCTGACCTTGTCTCAGGCCTCGCCCTTCATCCTCAGTTGCAGACAAATTCATAGTTGCAAGCGTTAACAAGCTTCGAGTTAGTTTTTCTTCCATGTTACTTGTATGTATGCTAAAGAAAAATTATTTGTCTTGAATACATAGTGTACAGACTGCAGTATCAGGGGGATACTGGTCTGTCCATGAAGAGAGCTTCAGAAAATATCTGTCCTGTTGATGAAAGGAACCTAGACAACGGACTATCTGTATCCCGCCTTTACAGCTGTGACTCAGGAGGGCAGGAGCCAGTCATCTAACCATCAACACTAAGAAATATTTCGCATCATCTAGAGTCTCCGAGACACTGCTGAGGGGCTGCTAGACAGGACACGAGGTGAAGAGGTGATCTCTGTGTTCTGAAGTAGCAGCTGGAGACGAGGGCAGATATGCTAGATCTCACCAAATAGCTCGCTCTGTCTGTGGTAAAGCAACTGATCCTCAACCACAAACATGGTACCTATTGATTTTGTCTGCAGTGTCTCACTGTCACTTGCAGCATGTCTAAACAGAACTTAAGCTGTCTGAGACAAGTACTTTAACATGTAGATGTTTTCAGGAAGCTTCAGCCGGATAATATAACCATGTCTTAGTACTTCATCTCACAGGAGGCAGTTTGCCTCACATTAAGGCAATCATCAAAAGAAGGCGTTCCTTCTTGTATTTTCCTTGTTGCCAGAGACTGCTCTCCTTGTTTCATATCAGTCTTTGGCTGTGCCTTCATCTTTTCATAGATGGAGTGTAATCCAAAACAACTCCTACTGTGTACTAACTGTGTTAAGGCCACCATAAACTGAGCAGCAGTATGCAACAGAATTAGTGGGGTAAGAGAAGAGCTTTAAACAATTTTATGAAGTATGAATTGAACCCAGCTTATGTGTACTTTTCAGACCAACTGTAGTGTGATTGCTTGCTGCTGTTAATATAAAAAAAAAGTGCCAGTCATTTACAATTGTAAAAATATTCTGTCCTCTACTGTTTAATTCTGAAAGGAAGCTCAATGAACCAAGATGTTGCACTAAAGCAGAGGGAAGGAGGAAAAACAACAAGCCCAGAGATGAACTGGAAACACCTTTTCCAATGCATCTCTTCAACATCACTCATTCCTACAGCACTCTAACTTCATACTCTTGTACTTCGCAAATGTAGCTATTTATCTTTCAACTTATCTTTCATTTAGAAGGTGCTCAAGCACTTTAGGGAATTGCAAAATTGCATGTTTTTCTTCTGTTTTCTCCCATGCCAAGGATGACAGCAATATTCTTCCTAAAGTCAGTTGAAGAGAGTCATATTTGCTTCAGTTCCTTACCTAACAGTGGACAAACTGATGTATTAGTAAATGTAAATAAATACGCTTAAATAGAATGAGTATCAGAATTCTTTCCAAAGAATTAAGAAACTACTTTGATGGAGGACATTAGGTTTTATTTACATAAAGTGACATTTATATATCTGCATATAAATGCAATTAATTAGTTATAGTTATATATGTACATGATATACTATGTATATAAATACAATATACAGCATTTTTTGTTTTCTGTCTTGTCTATAAGAAGTTATACATGCACCTTTTTCGTATCTAACTGACAGTTAATTATTCTATACCTCTGGAACGGGTATATTTCTCAGTAATATTAGATTCTATTGTCTTATTATTACTTTTTTTGTTTTCCTCTTCCTCTCTCTGGATATCTAGACAGAATAACTTCCATATTTCTTTTAATTCAGCATCTAGCAGCTTTACTTTTCTAGGCGACTTGAGCCTTCCCTGCCACAGTTTTCATCTGGATATAAGTATCCACAAAAAAGATTAGGAACTAAGATTTCAGATACTTAAGTGACATTCACAGATCATGAGATCACTTAGACAAAGGAGGTGAGAGGATTTTAGTTTGAAGGTTTTGTTATCAGCTTTTGTGTTATGAAACTGTTATATTCAGGGAGAAGGTAAAGGACTACAATCAGTTACTTGCGAATCATATCCGCCCAGTTATACTATCCCAAGCTCTTACTTCTTCCTTCTTTGTACTTTTTAGAGCTATCAGGGCAGCAGAGGTGGCTGCCTAAGTTAAAAAGGAGAAGAGAAGAAGACATGGAGGAAAGTACTCAATCCTATGAAAGACACCGGGAGAATAAGATCAGAGAAAAGATGATCTCATTGACTGGCATATAAATGATTATTAATTTTAACATTGTCTTATTTAATAAATATGTATCTGCAAAGTGTATAGTTATTTTTAGCAGGTTTTAGTATGGCATATTCCAAAATTATTTTTTGTTGACATGATATTTTCACTGCTCAAAAGACAAGAGTTTCAGATTTAAGAAACAAGAAGTTTTTTATCAAGGACAGTGTTTGATAAAGTGGAAAATGTAATAGTATCTGCATCATATGCCGAATAGGTGGCCATAAATTGGAAAACAAACAAGCTAGAAGAGGAGTATTTCTAAAAGCCTCAGGAAAGAACTCAAAGCCTGGATATCAATAATGCATAACAGGGTCTTACAAAGTCTGTCATGCTGGCCAAAATTTGTTTTGCTTTAATTTAACAAGTATCAGTGACAGAAACTGTTATATGACCTAGTTTGTTAAATCAAAATCATAATAGATTATAAAATTAATTTAAAGTTAACCAATATTGCCCACCTGGTGTTACATGCAACAATTTTTTTTTTTCTAAAAAACTCAAGGAAGTTCTTTTTTGCTGGTAGTAACTGAATTGTCTCAGCTCCTGATGAATAAAAAAAGAAAATTAAATATTTCTGCTTCTTGCAACCTCTCTTCCCCTTTGAATTCCTAACAGTCTCTATTTGATATAAAGTCAGATGTTCAGGTAAACACAAAGTAATTTATCTCATGATATAGCCCAGTAGCTAAAGTATGGTTATGTCCCCAGGAGATGAATATCTAGCAAAAGGAGGAAGAAAATCTGGTTCCTTAATGAACTAGTTCACCCTTCAGCACTTTAAAACAACCCTACATATGCTCCAACACTGCTCTTGAGCTGACCACCACATTTTTTAAAAAATGCGCAAAATTTATGGACAGCAACATTTGACAGGGCATTTGAACACTGGAACAGGCTGTCCAGGGAGGTTGTGGAGTCTCCATTTGTGGAGATATTTAAAACCTGACCAGACACAGCCCTGAGGCTGGACCTGCTTTGAGCAGAGGGCTTGGCCTGCATGACATGCAGAGGTGCCTTCTGGCCCCAACTATTCTGTGATTCTGTGGTTTGCCAGTGTGCCACAGCTTACAAGAGGTACTAATCTAACGTAATTTTACAAAGTTCCTTTCCAGATGAATTCAGAGGTTTTTCCTCTTCTGAACTCATGCTGTGTCACCCAGTTTGAATAGGTGGAAACAAAGCTGAAGACTGCAACCAGAAATCAGTATTGAAACAATGGCCATGCCTGATAGATGTAACTATATCTTATCCTTTTCCTTGGATGTCTGGACTCAGAAAGCAAAAACAAACCAACCAACCAACAAAGCAAAAAACCAAATTTACAGACTGAAAAAAATGATTCCCTAGAAATAGGTCCCAAAATATTGCCAACCAGTTAAAGGATATTTCTTTCTACAAATATTTTCTTTCTTGTAAAACACAGAAGAAGTGAGACTGAGTTTCTCAAGATGGACACTGAAGCACTGGAAAGGGTCCAGTGGAGGCTTGCCATGACGGTGAGGGGCATAGGAGACACAACCTAATCGGGGTCTTTTGGGGGAGCTGGACTTGTTTACACTTGTAAAGTATAGCAGGGGGAGGGGGGAAGCTATATGCTTGAGATGTGGTAGGGTTATGGAGACAATAAAGATGACATTTAATTTATGGTAAACAGCAAAAAGAAGTGTAATGGCCATATATGTCACTCAGGAAGTTCAGGTTAGGAAAAAGATTTGTTCACTATGAGGGTAGTGCAACACTGGATCAGGTTTCCTAGAACAGATGTGTTCTCTGCCGTACCCTTGGATGGCTTGATCTACTATTGGTGATAGCCCTATGCTTGTTCAGACGTGGTTTTGTATGTGCAACTTATCTGCATAAGTGTAAATTCCACTGAAACAAAAGTATAGATTGTGAGAGAAACCATATGCAATCCTATGTTGCAGTACTGGGTCATTGTTAAAAGCCTATGACAGCGTACTGATTCATGTCACTATTAAAAAGCTGCAGTGAATAAGAGATCACGCAATAAAACAATCTCACAGTCAAAATGCCAACATATAATTGAAGCAGTTCTGATACCTGGAATACAAACAATACGTAAACAGTCCATAAGTAAGAAATATTTTGTGTTTTAGTGCACCGGTTATGTATAGAACTAGACTGCTGATATTTACATGTTCCGACTAAACGGGTTTGGCTTTGTTTTTGGTTTTTGTTATTCATAAATGGTATAAGTAGAAACTATTCTTGCCAATTGAAATACACTAAATAATGAAAAAGTGTCATAGAAAAAAATATTACTTCCAAATGGCCGTCAGAGTGGATTAGGTGATTTAGGATAACTAGATTAAGTAAAAATTATTCTAATTTTTTTTTCTCCAAATTGATTTATAATTTATTGGAAAATTTATCTAACATAGAGAAAGAAATACATATCAATATTTTTTTTAAAGTCAGTAGTGGCTGCACTGATTTGCTTCATTCAATCTACCGGATTTATGATGTCATAAGCAGTATCAATCATACTGCAAACATAGCATGACACTTAAGCAGTATAGATGTACAAAAAAGAAAGAACATGTTTTTTGGAAAGTCCCTCAATCATTTCTCATTTGACCAGCTAGCCTGATTCCATTTTGATTATTGGACTACCAAAACTGGGATCTTTTAGTTAGAAAGTGCTTTTGCAGGGATTTAATCTCAAAGGAAGTATCACTCTCCAATCTAATAAACCTGTAAAACTTGCTGAAGTAAGGGACTACCTCAAGTTGCTGGAGCCTTATATCCTTCACAGCTTTCTTTCAATGTGCTAACCAATTTGTTGGCATTTCCCGTTGATCATATCCTGTAGTCTGTTAACAACGAATCAAACTAATGAGTGACATCCTCAGTGCATTGAAAGGCAATTACAAAGCTCTCATGGAGTTCGGTGGTGACCAAGGTTTCACACAGTTTCAAGAGAGGCATTTAGCCCTCTCTGATTGCTTAGAAATCCCTATTAATGATACGTTGTTCACTTATTTGGAATTAGCTTAGTTTTTGCTGCTCCTTCAACTTGTGTTGAAGTGTAGTACTTTGGAGAGGTCCTTTGAACTGCTTTTCAAGATTGGAAAGTTTGCTCAAGATTGGAAAGTTTGCCCAGATGGTATCTTAAGAGCAGAGGAAATCACTTTATAATTATACTTCTCTGAAAATAACATTCTGGCAGGATTCTTGCTCATCCACCCACTTCCGATAACAGTCTGGAGGGTAGATTTTTGAGGTGGTATTTATCTTTACACTTTGATGTTTTTTCTTCTTGTGTTATTTGAGGCATTATCAGAATTTCATTTTCTCCTGTGATTAGAAATTTCTTCTTCTGGAGGATGTCTTCTTCTCAATCAGTCATACATTGCCTGGTAGATTCCAAGGAAAACGATTAAAATCCTGGCTGGTATATGACCCAAAGTGCTGTTGCTTTTTCCTGAGGACTGAAACCGTAGGGGAGTTCCATGATCACATCTTACGTGAGGGAGCACAAAACCGGGAATGTAAAAGCCTGACAAGCGCTATCTACAACAAAGCAGACTTACAAATTTAACCGTTTCCCTATCTTCTTGTGCTGATTGCCTCAGGTCATTTCTGACTTTCAAAGTATTGATGTACATTCTGCTCTACTTCTTTTTCTATGATACTGCTATTCAGATTTGCATTCTCTAATTTGTGCAGGAAGCTGGGATCAAAAGCTCTTTTTGACCACAAATGCCAACGTCTAACTTTTAAATGGGGTTGGCAAATCATTCAGAGCAGTAGTGCACATAATTTTTTATATTAGTCATTTTCTTTACATCTCAGCATATTTTTATTTATAGAAAAAAAACAGTCATTTTAAGGTCAGAGGCCAGATCCTTTAATCTTAGTATGTTCCTAAGGGCTTTTGTATGTTTCATGAAATAGATATTCCTTATGGGATCTTCCAGGATGTGTTAAGAAATGTAAGTTAGGTGTTCCTTAGCCTAGTAAAATAAAAAAAATCACTTTGAGTCAGTTTAAAAGATGATTCCTCTGTAATTAAATGAAAAGATACAAGTGCCTTTGAAAGAGACTATTTAACATGAAACTGAGCAAATCGGTCAATTTTTGCAAACATTTGTAAATTTTTTAAATCATTGTCAAAAGATTATTTTTTTTAAACAGAAAATGTCCATTAAATATGAGATTCTTTGTGACTGGGAGTACTTCATATATCAAACTGAGAATAACACATACAGACCTGTTGGTGTTTTTTGTTGCTTTATTAATGTCTGTATATAATCTTCCAATAAAGCCCAAATTTCAGGACATTAAATACATTCACAAATGGTTTGAGTTTGGGTTTTTTCCCCCCCTAAAATATATTATTTAGTACACATACTATTTTATTAAATAAGTAAATTCAGTTGGCACCCTCAGATAACAACAGGATTCATGGAACAGAAATAAAGAATCAGCTGTGTGATTTTGCTGTACTGGAGTATTATAGGGAAATGAACATGAATGGATATTTTTCAGCAACTTCAAAATATTTCTGTTCATATTGTCAGGCTTTAAGTGCCTAAACCTTGGAGAAGACACGGCATTTTTTAGAAATTTCTTAATTTTTAAATAATTATCTTAGATAATTATTTAATATAAAATAAATTTTAAAATAATAGATAATTATTTTTGATAAGTTTTAGACTTGGGAGCAGCCTTAGTGTTTAGATCCAGACCCTTTAAGACACTTAGATTCCAAATAACCCTTGAAACTAGACAATTTTATACAGCTAAATAACTATCAGCTCTTCACGTGACTTGGGAAATCTTACGACTTCTGCTTATGTTTATTTCGGATTTTTAAAACAGACAATTAAGCAACTAAGTCCCACATACTGCAGGTGTTAGTTCAACATTAGTAGTGACTTTCTCACTCTCTCCAAAGGTCTGTAGCAGGTGTTGTAGGATCAACCATGTATCTTAAGGTGTATCATGTAACCCAATTAGGTGTAATAGTTCAGGAACAGGTACATTCAACTGTGTCTATAGGGTCAGTAACATCTAACAAAGGTAAAAGCAAGCAGCTGCCTAAGTGTTACCTGCAGCTGCTCAAGCCAAATCCCACCTAGCTCTGTAGCCCTCATTCTGGGTGCCTTTAAGCACAGAAAGCTGTATGCACTGCCACTGTTGCACTACATTTTGCTCCTGTTGCTGTGATTCTAGTCATAAAGAGGAAATACCCTGATTCTCATTCATAGCTTCCCAGGATCCTGCCTCCTTCCTGCCTTTATGGTACAGCCCATCTTGTTCCCTATTATGTTCCTGCTGAAGACCTCTATGACAGTGCTCAAATTCTGCTTCCCCTCTCGTGTTGATGTGCCTACACTACTGTGAACACCCTTGGAATAACAACCATTGCCTTCCCTCCACCTCTTCCCTGCCTAACACTGCCAGAGAATGCATCAACAATGAGTCTCTGAAAGAAGGAATTACGTGATGTAGCCCAGGCAGGCTTTCAGTTGATAAAAGTAAACAACTGTACCAAAAAGACATATTTATTTTCTTTAAATGCAGCTTCTGTCAAAGGGCCATTCTGAGAACAAAAAGGCAATATGGCAAGCAATAGATTTTCTTGACCATTGAAAATTAATAATTGCAAGGTTAGAGGATTAGAGGACTTCATCTGCTCAAATATTGCCAAGCAGAAAAAATGTACTGGGAAAAGAAAACAAATGCAACTCTCTTAAATTAAGGTTTTTAAATAATTTTATTTATTGATTCAGATATTCAGTGGTGTTTGAATGCTATTCTATTCATATCCTTTTAAGAAGCTGAAAAGCTAATGTGCAGGTACCAAAGAGGTATTTCTGGCATGCACAACCATTTAAGAAGTTATTTACAGAATCTAATTTTAGGCACCTGACTTGCATTCCTAAATTGAGCGCCAGTCTTACTCCTCTCTTGTTGAATGCAGGAAGGAAATCCCTCTTGAAGGCAATTCAGAACTGCTACATTGAAAGGATCACCATCTTTATACTGAAGGCATACCAAAAGTAGCCTCCCAACTTAAGGCAGTGTGCAAAGCAGATATTTAAAGTTTACTCACTTTAAATTGGCACCTGCATTTTCAGATACTTATTTTATATCTGTACATTCATATTTTATGCCACTAAGAGTTCATAGATGTATCTCACCATTGTGTCAACATATCCTGTAGTTTATTTGTATAAACTAGGCCATAAAAATATATGACACATTTAAGTGTATCCAGATTGGAAAATGTGACTGGTAATGTACGTTAGTAGTCTCTCAACATGTTTATATGCATCTGAAGCCAATAATGAAAAGCTTCCCAGCTGTGACCAATGCTTGACTTTCCATTTTTCTCATGACATCCACACAAAATAATATTCATTACATTGAAAATTCATATTACTTTGTTGTCATATATGCTCATCGTATAGTCTTCAACAAAATTTGAACTTGTATTAACCTTGAATTTTACAAGCTAATAAGAACAGTTGTGTAAGTGAGAACACACAAACACAGCAAAGCAAGCCAGCAGGATCATTTCATATATGCCTGGAACGCCTAAAGGCAAACTCACTAACCAGAGTGAAAACTTTTAATTTCCTGGAGTATTTTAGTCTTAAGCACTTCTCTTAAGCAGTTTTTTTGGGATTAGATGTTTTTCGCATGAAGTACAAAAATTATTTTAACCCCATTAGCATAGCAAAATTATATACTGAGTCTTCAGATTATTCTTTTGAATATACAAGACAGACACCAGGTAAATTAAGCTGGACAGGTGAGCTTGCTTTCCTGCGCTTTGCTGGATAGGAGGCCATCAAATATATTGCTATATAGACAATAAGGCTAAATAATTTTAATTCCTCTTTCCCTTTGTACCTGTCTCTTTCTCTCACCTTTTTTTCCATTTTTTCCTCCCCATGTTTTTTCTATAGTAACTGGAAGCTATTCCAGTAAGCCTTCTTAAAGTTGCTTTCAAAGTCTCTTCAGGTAAGATTCATCTGAAGTATAGAAGTCCGTTTATGAGTTACTGATCTAGATTCTAGATTCAAACGGAACATAATCACTTCTAGGACAAAACCATAGAATGGAAGTATGAAACAAGCTGGATGGACTGTGTTATTTCCCAGTATTCTCACTGAAGGCAATCATATTTCAGACACGCCATCTTAGTTTTCCTACATCAAGACGGCAGAAATAAATAATTTAACAAACTTTAAGCAGCTGTATTGTGCATATATCTATGCAACATAGTTACCTTAGATTTCTTTTGCAATTAATAAAGAAATAGACACTTTTGGGGTGAAATTCTGAACACAGTGTCTACACTATTATTCGGTGTGTTCTAGCAGGTAGGTAAGATGGCTTTCTTGCTTTCTTCCCCAGATACGAGAAAGTGATATTTGATTCAGCTGGAGCCAACTGCTATTCTATCCTGGCAGTGAGGTTACACAAAACCTTTGTCAAAGCTTGTTCTCTAAATTAAGCACGTATTATCTGATTCCTTGGCTCTGCAAAGTGTCTGAAAAATGATTGCAGGCAGTTTAGCTTTTCTGAGAGGCTCTTACAGTAAATGGTTTTGTCTCCAGTTTTCTTTTCAACTAGAATTCAATGCAGAATGTGGAGCTGCACATTGTAGCACACAACTCACATGAAGATGAAGCTCATTAAAAAAGATGCAGGAGAAGTGTATTACCAGCAGAGAATAATGCAACTGCCTGGTGAAATGGACAAAGGAAATGGAGACATTTGAAATCATTTCAAAATAGAAGCTTTGGACAGAGTCGTAGCAGAAGATGAATGAATCACAAGACGTAAATGTTGCAGGGCTCTCTGTAAATATAAACATTTTCATAGACAGTTCTGAGATGGGAGGGGAGCACCCTTGCTTTTTCGTAGAACAAAAAAACCCAAATATATTAAATATATTTGTAACATAGGAAATTATTTTGGAAAGCTTTCTATAATCTTAGAAAGGTTCGAGTTGGAAGGGAACATAAAGATCACCCAGTTCCAACCCCCTTGCCATGCGCAGGGACATTTTTCACTAGATCAGAGTGCTCAAAGCCCTGTTCTACGTGGCCTCGAACAGTTCCAATGATGGGACATCCACAACTTCTCTGGGCAATTTGTTCCAGTGTCTCATCACCCTCATCATAAACAAATTCTTCCTAATGTGCAATCTAAATCTACCCTCTTTCAGTTTAAAAATGCTACCCCTTATCCTGTCTCTACAGGGACTAGTAAAAAGTCTGTCTCTGACTTTCTTATAAGCCCCCTTGATATATATTGAAAGGCTGCTATAGGGTCTCCCTGGAGCCTTCACTTCTCCAGGCTCAACAACCCCATCTCTCTCATCCTTTCCTCATAGGAGAGGTGCACCAGCCCTCGGATCATTTTTGTGGCCCTCCTCTGGACCCACTCTAACAGGTCCTTGTCTTTCTTGTGCTGGGGACCCCGGAGCTGCCCAGAGCAGAGTAGAAGAAGCGTGCAGCCCAGGCTAATTAACATTAATAGCTGAGCAAGACTATAGTAGACATCATTAAATAGCAGATTATGCATTTCCACAGACAAACTTCGGTTTTGTTTGGCATGTAAGACAGAGTAAGATAGCACAGGAGAGGGGAAAGAATGAAAGAAGAGGCTGGATATATGGTATGACTGCTGTTACATGACATATAATGAAAGCAGAAAAAATTTGGCTTATAACAAAAGCACAGACTAATCAAACAATGAAATGGTTAGTGTCACCAGAAGGTAAGCGTGAATTGGTCTATATTGGAAGGAAAAAATATTTTTTATTTGCTACTGATGGACAACAGTTCCTCCTGTATTTGACAGTATTCCTCCAATGTATGAAAACTGGATGGGAATAATGCATAGGTAGGTTATTTTTACTAGATAACTAGTACTACATACAGTACCTTCTCATAAAGGGTGTATGCTATATGCAATGTATTTAAGTAGAGCGTAGAATCTAACTCATGTCCCAAATAATTTTTGAAAAAGTACTCTGAATAAAGGCTGAAAAGGCAAATGTGTATTTCTGTTCAGCTCTGCTAAATTATAGAAGACCACTGATTAAGTGTTCTGTGAAAAACTGAAATCAGTCATTATGGTGAAATGAAGAGCTTGGTGTGCTCTATTGGATCAGAAATTACCATCCTTTCAAAAAAATCATACTATACCCACCCACATTAGTTGAGAACATTAGGTTTACCTGGAACTTTGCTGTGGTTACACAACATTTTCTTCTCAGTTGAGCAGATGAATGACAAGAACTTCTGCAAATCTCACAACTGGTCTGTTTTGTCCTTGGGAAAGTTTCAGAGAGCCATTAAGAAAAGCAAGCTGAGACAGTTCAGTCCCAGAATGATGTAAGAGCTTAGTCTGGAAAAAAATGAACTGGATACAAAATCATAAAAAAAACCCTGTAAGAGCTTTATATATTTATCACTGTTTTCCTCTTTAGAATTAATGACACAAAGTCAGCATGATTTTGTCCTTTATGGTAGGTGTTTTAAGATACACTTTGAATCCTTGTTATACACTCATAAGGATGAAATCAGGACAGAATTTGAATTATTTGATTTTTCTCCCATGTACATATTGACTTGTCGCAAAATAATTTCATTCAGGTTAAAACAAAGGACGATATAAAAGCTATCCATCATGCAGGAAGACAGCTGTTGCTACAGACTGCATAAGGTAACGAGAAAGAAAAGTTCAAGGTTTTTTGAAGGCTGATAAATGACTGAGTATCCTTTACTTCTGTGTTTTCTGCACAATCATTTTACTCACAAAAGTGAAACAACCATAAACTGCAGCAGTTAATGTGTTGAGTCACTTGGCATAATATCTGACAGAACACTTCAAGATTATCTTTTTTAAGCTTGAATTACATTATCAATGTTTTGAAAAAGATTACACAACCACATAAAAAATAGTATACGCAAGGTATGTTATGCAATATATACATGAAAATTGCACTGAGTTGTTCTGAATGAAGGAATGGATTGCAATAATACATCCTTGATGTCCTTTATTATGCTTAAGTGTTTCATAATTAATATGTATATAGCAAACATAAAGGAAGATGCTATGTATCTTGCTACTTTAAAGGATTTTAATAATGGCCTAGCATGTGGCAAATACACACCTGCCCCTAGTTCATCTGAAAAAAAAAAAAGAAAATAAAAATAGGAGGGTTGAAAATGTCATAAAACGTAGCATAGAGCAAATTAGAAAAATAAAATATATGGAATTTTGTCTTGATACTTTTGAAAATACAGTGTAGAAGAGATGATCATAAGAGAAATAATAGGAAGAAACACCACAAGTTTACCTCTTCCATGAGATGAGTCACTGACATGCAGAGATATTTACCTTCCATTTTGATCTGTAGTTGTCATTACAGATTTATGCACAAAAGAAAGGCAAACTTATTTAGAATTATAAAAAAGATTACTGAATAATTAGAAAATACTGTTCTATACTTCTGAAAAAAATATTCCTTAAATTGAGTCCTCAATTTTTTTTATTTTATAGAAGTTAAGATTGGTCACAACAACACCAGGCAACGCTACAGGCTTGGGGAAGGGTGGCTGGGAAGTTGCCTGGCAGAAAAGGACCTGAGGGTGTTGGTCGACAGCCGGCTGAATATGAGCCAGCAGTGTGCCCAGGTGGCCAAGAAGGCCAATAGCATCCTGGCTTGTACCAGAAATACTTTGGCCAGCAGGATCAGGGAAGTGATTGTCCCCCTGTACTCAGCACTGGTGTGGCCGCACCTTGAGTACTGTGTTCAGTTTTGGGCTCCTCTGTACAAGAAAGACATTGAGGTGCCGGAGTGTGTTCAGAGAATGGCAGCGCAGTTCATGAAGGGTCTAAAGTACAAATCTTATGAGGAGCAGCTGAGGGAACTGAGGATGTTTAGCCTGGAGAAAAGGAAGCTTATCGCTCTCTACAACTACCTGAAAGGAGGTTTTAGAGAGGTGGGGGTCAGTCTCTTCTCCCACATAATAAGCGATAGGACAAGAGGAAATGGCCTCAAGTTGTGCCAGGGGAGGTTTAGAATAGATATTAGGAAAAATGTCTTCACCAAAAGGGTTGTCAAGCATTGAAACAGGCTGTCCAGGGAAGTGGTTGAGTCACCATCCTGGGAGGTATTTAAAAGATGTGTAGATGAGGTGCTTAGGGACATGATTTAGTGGTGGACTTGGCAGTGCTAGGTTAACAGCTGATCTTAAAGATCTTTTCCAACCTAGGCAATTCTATGATTATTCTATGATTCTAAGATCAGTTTCCCACCTTGTGTAATTTCAAGATCTCTGACACTACACTTGAACCACGGCTTTTATGTATCTCATAGGATAATTCAAGGTCAGAGTGCTCTGTCTGCACTTCATTGCCTAGACCATTTCTGTTGTAGCAGAGACAACAGAAAATAAACAGATGTGACAAGAAAGAGAAAGGAAAAATACCTCAGACATAACAATAAGGGAGAAGAATGGACTCGTCAAATTAGTATCAAAAACCTACTACCTTTATTACTGTCAGGAACCCTTTTTAAAAAATTACATATAGTCCCAGATTCTAAATTAATGTAAATTGGCATAGATGCATCAAACCTTCTGGCACTTAGAAAAATATGTTTTTAAGACATTGCCTATTATCTATATTTTTTGCACATTAATGATCTGAAATTCACAAAGTACCCCATGTTGAGAAAAAGGAGCCCAGTTTACATTATTAACAAAACCTTTCAGGAATTCTGAAGACTAGCCAAAGGATTTTTTTCTGTAGCTTCCAGCTAGATTGAATGTCTTGCATAATTAACTTTTATCTTTGATTCTTCCAGGACCTTAATTCAGCTGAGAATTTGGTCATGGTATTTTTAGCTAGGAAACCTATTTATGGACAGTTGGAGGTTGTTTTTTGTCAATAGCAATGCATTACATTTGCCGATAATATTAAAAAAAAAATGCCTGAGGCAGACATAAATCTGGTGACCTAATGTTAGAATTTCTTTGTTGTAGTTGTAGTAGCTATGTAGGTTATTCTGTAGCTGCACCTATGCTGTGAACATGTAAGTTATGTACTATGTGTCATTAGACAACCCTTCTGAAAGGGTGTTAAATGGTGTTAAAACACATTCAAAACCTTCTCAATCCTCTTTAACATTACTAAGTCAATAACAAAACCAAAGTACTTATTTTCTCACATTATTTTCTAATGTGATTAGAATAGAATTTGAGAAGACTATTTCAGAAATGCTTGTTTGGGATTTCTTGCACTAATTGTACTTTGGAGCAGTACATACAAAATTCTGTCAGTTTGCTTAATAAGAATTGTTAGATGATAATTTTTTAAAGATAAAATTAAATAAGTTTAGTTCTATGTAAAATTTTCCTTATGTGGGGAATTGCAAAGGAAAATGTAAAGTGAAAAGGCACAAGGAATTTCTTGATAATGGAAGCAAACTAAACACATTACACATTCAGTAAATTAGAACATACAGATACAGAGATCAGAATCTGGTTTTGGTGTGGAAGAATAGTGATAGAAAGAAAAAGGGGGAGGAATGAATTGAGAAACCACAGTCATCTTTGCCTTATACCATATATCATTGGATGTTTAGGAGATAGAACAAGACCTACAGAACCCAACCCAGCAACGAAGTACCTCCTCTGAAATACAGCACCTTGGACAGTACTGCGACATTCTGATCCCACTGTCTTATCAGCAATGATTTGCTAATTAACACGAGTAGCTAATCGCATTTCAGAAAAAATAGATAATTTCCTGGAATTAGGAAATTTGAAAGCTAGGGTTTACTGGTAGTTCATAGAAAACCTTTACATTTTCCCCTTCATACATCTATCCAAAACGTGAATTCACAGTGGATTCACTGTTCTGCTGCTCTGGTTTTGAAATGGAGTCAAAATCAGAAACCTTGAGGTCTTATGAGCTCTCTCTAAATGCAGAAACCAACGAATCATTGCTTAATATTGCTTAGAATTGAGCTCAGCTGTGACAGGTCTATATCTATCTTAGAAGTTGCTTTCACACTGCTGTAGTTCAAACGTAAGATTCTCGAAATCATTCCTTCTCGGATTAATTACTCTTTCATTGAAAGCAGTATTAAATTTTCCATGATTAAATAGAAAGGAAACTAGGCTGATACTAAATGAGCATTTGATAATAATATTTCAGTTGGTTGACTCTCAGTTTGTACAGATTTAGCTGCCAGGAGAATGAGACACTGTATTTATCTTTGATCATTTCTAGAAAAAGAAAATCGAAGAATGTTGTATGTTAAGAGGATATAGTCAACAGTCTTTGAAATCAGTATGGATTTTAACTGAAGAAAGACTGGGAGTCTGAGTCTGAAAGCAGAGGAAGCAGTGATTTAAGGGTGAGGACTAAAAAAAAAACAGAGGAAAAATATGGAAGGTTTCCAACTTCTATTTAACCCTTAATTGTCCATTATACCTTATTATCACTATTATCTATAATGAAACCATACTGTACAATATATTTTTGCATTTTTTGGTTTTGCTTTTTTTCCCCCCCCTATCTTGTATACTCTGGGACATGTTCTAAAGGTCACATTTGTTCATTCTTTACTTGAACCCATGGAATTCTAACCGTGTATCAAAACACTAAGTCAAAAAAGATGTTAAGATTCTGGAACTGAAAGACACTTCCTAAACTATTGGTGCAAGTACCTTGGTTTTGCAGACCCTCACATTTTTCAATCTTTTCCATGACTTGATAAGAAGATATATCTATTCCATCTGAAAAATTGGTCATAACCTCCTTGAGCTAGGAAGCTTATTCAAATGTCCATCTTTAATTTATTCATATGCATATTCATAGGATTTATGTACTAGCTTCTGTTCCAACATTCCCCATATCTTAAATTGTTTTGATTTGTTTTCTTTTCTTTCTCTAATCCTTCTTCCATTAAGAAATTACAAACGTTACTCGTATCCCCCTTGGCTTTTATTTTTGTAGGCTGAAGAATCAACATGCTTTTAATTCCCTATTCTAAATTAGAGTTCTCATCCCCCTTGTCATCCAAATAATCCTTCTTTTTATATTCTCACATTACTACTATTACTTTTCTTAAATATGATTTGAATTGTATATGGGCTATTTCTGATATCTTGTCAGTAGCATGTATGCCTCCCATTTGTTACAGGAAAATTCTTCTCTGTCACCTCTTCAGAATTACCTTTTTCAGACTTGTATTGTCATGGGAATACATAGTTCCCTCGTGATCACCTACCACAACTACTTACTTTTTTTCAATCAGTTGATCCCAACAAGAAAAAATAATTCTATGCATGACTTTTCATTATTAATGATTTTCAACTTATATATTTCAGTCTGGTTCTCAAAATCATTCATTTTTTCACTTTAATGCCACTTTTTTTTCTATAGAAGTCATCCTTTCGGAGTTGCTGCTATCAAAAAACATTAGTATATCCCCATTTGGGGGTGGGTTGTTTTTTTGGTTTTTTTGTTTTGTTTTGTTTTGTTTTTTTTTTTTGTTTTTTGGTCTAATTACATGTAAGGTGATGCTTAGTAAAATTCTTGAGGTTTTTTTAATGGCTTCTGAGAAATGGCATTACCAGTCCAATGATCCTGTATTCATTTATATATTTAAGAATATGTAATCGATGTGAACCCCTCATGTATATAAATACATGCAGTTCTTTATGGAGTCAGTCTGGGCCTTTGGCAGTACATAAGCTTCTTGGTGCCAATCTTAATCAATGTCTGAAGCGTATATGTATTTGTAATAATTTATTATAGCTTTGACTTGGGAGTTTGTTCAGGATTTTCCACATTTTATTTTCAGTCATGCAATTTATTTATTGAGATTGTGTAGTGGGAGAGAGTATTTTTTGGGGTAATAGCCTGTAAGGGTACAAATTTTTCTTGGAAATATACTCCAAGGGCTTTGTCATTTTAGCATTCTTACCTAACAGTTAATATTGCACAGTGAATGGTTTGTTAGAACATATGTTTTCCCTTTTCAGTAGCTTCTTAGTCTCTGTTCCAGCTTTTCCTTCATTTCTGATATATTCTCTTCTGTCCCCTACTATAACCCAATGAGGCATAATAAACCTAAATTCTTAGCACTTTCTGGGGTGAATATTATTGTCAGGATATTGTTATACATATTCCTTATAGCTGGGGGCCTTCATTCCAATTCTCACTACACCCAAGAGATCTCATTTGGGTCTAATTTTGACTTAGGTCGGGAATATTTTCAGCACAGTCCAATGAGTATATTTGTAATGAAGGCACACACTGTGCTGGGTGGGAAATGACATAATGCAAACAAATCTGTCGTCTTCAAAATTGCTGTAATATCTACAAATCAACCTCAGAGTCACTGTGTTTTAGATTTTCTTGCTGTTGCTGTTAAGGGAGTTTTATTTTCTGAAGCTTAGTGAATATAATAAATGCTTCCAGAAAAGCTTTGAACAAATGTTTTTCATTACAAAAGTTTGAATGACAAGTAAATAAATATAGTGAATAGCAGTAATGATGTAAAAAAGATTATGCCCTCTGGTAGCCAAAATATTGATTTCTAATCTTCTCTTGCATTGAATGAAAATGACTTTGTCCTATATGAATGTGAAAAAATGAAGTATATATGAAGTATATAAACCTGTAAGCAAGGAAAAATATGCCACTTTCTCTTGAATATATTTCTGTACTTAGAATTATCATATTGCAGGATAACTCAGGCTGGGAGGGACCTCAGGAGGTCTCTAGTCCAACCCCCTTCCCAAAGCAGGGCCAGCTTGGGGGTCCTCACAGCTTGGTCTGGTTGGGGCTTGAAACCCACCAAGAACAGAGGTGACACGGCCTTTCAGGGTAACCTGCTCCACTGGCTCACTGTCCTTGTGGCAAAATGGTTTCACCTTAGGCTCAGCCTGAACCTCTCCTGCACCAATTGTCTCTTACCCTACTGTCCTGCACCCCTATGATGAGATCACCTTCATCTCCTTGATGACCTATTAAAGGTGCTGGGAGTGTGTTTGGTGTACTGAAGCCATCCATTCTCCAGCCTAACTCAGCCCAGCTTTGTCAGTACCTCCCCATGAGACAAGTGCTCCAGCCCTCATTACCTTGGGCACCCTCCACTGAGGTCCCCACCATTTGCCCATGTCTTTGCTGCTCTGGGGGCAAAAATTTGATGCAGTCTTAAAATGTGATCTAACAAATACAATATAGAAGGTTGACAACCCTGTCCTTCAATCTATCGAACATGCCCCTGTTCATATAGCCCAGGAGCTGTTCACCACCTTTGCTGTTAGGGCACACCATGGGTTCGTGTTTGGCTCACAGCCCACCACCACTCCAGGACCTTTCCCACAGAGCTGCTCCCCAACTCCTTGGTCCCCAGTCAGAGTCATTGCAGGGTCTCTTCTTTGCCTATGGGAACCCAAGAGGGTCTCATCATTTGTACTTGTTGAATTTCATGAGAACCTGTTTGCCCACTTTGAAGTGTACTAGCTGGTCGCCCCAACTTGGAGTCATCTGCAAATGTGACAAGAGTGCAATTTTTCACCTCTTCCAGGTCATCAATAAAGATGTTAAAATGGACAGGTCCCAGTGCAGACCCCTAAAGTACCGACTTGTCACAGACTTCCATGTGGAGTACTGTCAGGGTACCACAGGGGCTGGTGGCACCTGGGAGACTAGGGGCTGGAAGCAGTGGGGCCTCCTCAAGGTGACTACCAGTGCAGGGCCTCACCACCCAGACCCCATCCCACCACCCCAACCAGAGATCAGGGCAGGCAGGGATGCAGCCAGGGGCAGACCCAGCCCAGGGCATCAGACAATTTAGTGTGGATAGGGATAGGCTGAGACCAGGCTGGAATGTAAGCCCATGGGTGGGGATTCAGAAACAGGCCTAGTAAGGGTAACCAAGATCAAACTCAGCCATGTGTGAGCTATACCACTGTGACTCTGTAATCCCAATTAGTTCATAGCACTGTAACTATATGCAGACCTTGGGTAAATGATTGTGTAGCTGGTGTTGGGCAGAAACATTTTGCTTTCTAGGACGATGCAACTATCTGTAAGGACCAATAGCTTTGCCAATGGGCCAGCTGACCTACTAAGGAGAGCTTTAAACTAGGAATGACGGGAAAGGAGAACTTCCTCAATATTCAAGTGATGAAGTGGTGGATGGGTTAAACAAGCAAAGGGCCTGGGGTGATGTGAACAGAAAGGACATGGCAATCAACCGAAAAAAGCTGAAGCAGAATCATCTCAAGTCCGGGCATGTAAATAAGGAAGTGTCTATGGGGCAGCCTTATTGGAAAATCTCTTATGGCCTTTCTGGGGAATCAGCATACTTGTGTAACTTTCTGAAATGCCTGTACAGTAATACCCACAACATGGGAAATAAACAGGAGGAATTAGAAGCCTTTGTGCAGTTACAGGGCTATGACCTCACTGGGATCACAGAGATGTGGTGGCATAGTTCTTAAGTCTGGAGTGCTGCAATGGATAGATACAAGTCCGACTGGGAACATGAGAAGGGAAATTTGCCCTTTATGTGACAAAGCAGTGTGGATTCATGGAGTTCTGTCTTGGAGTGGATGATGAGCCAATTTGTGGGTTCAAGATGAGCAGGCAAACCAATATGGGTGGTATTGTAGTGGTTGTCTACTATAAATCCCCTGACTGGGGAAAAGTACAGGAGACATTCTTCAGACAACTGGAAGCAGTATCATGTCCATAGATCCTGGTCCTCCTGGGAAAATTTTACCACACTAATATCTACTGGAAGAACAGCACAACAAGTGACAAGAAAAACAGGAGGTTACTGTATAGCATTGATGACAACTTCCTGGTGGAGGTGGTTGAGGACCTGATGAGGAGAGATGCTCTGCTGGACTTGATACTTAAAAATAAAGAAATGTGATGTAAAAGGTGATGTGAAAGCTGAGGGCAGCCCTAGCTTCAGCAACAATGAGATGGTGAAGTTTAGGATCCTGAGAGGAGGGAAAAAAGGCAAAAAAGCAACATCACAACCCTGCAATTCAGAAGAACAAGCTTCAGCTTATTGAGGGATCTGCTTGGAAGAATGCCATGGGAGAAGGCCCTGGAGAGAAAAAGGGTACGAAACAGCTGGTTGATCTTCAAGGATCACCTCCTGCATGTTCAAGAATGGTCCATCCTGATAAGCAGGAAATCAAGCAAAGGTGGCAGGAGGTCTGCATGGATGAACAAAGAACTCCTGATTAAAATGAAATATAAAAAGGAATTCTATGAGAGGTGGAAGGAGGGGCAGGTGAACCATGGGGAAATTTGGAAACACTGTCTGAGCATCTAGGGATGGGCTTAGGAAAGACAAAGCACACCTGGAGTTAAATTTGGTGAGGATGTGAAAGACAAGAAGATCTTCTACGAGTATATCAGCAGCAACAGGAAGACTAGGGAAAATGTAGGCCTGCTGCTGAACGGGACAGGGGACGCTGTAACAAAAGACATGGAAAAGGCTGTAGTGCCTAATATCTCCCTTGCCTCAGTATTTGCTGGTAAGACATTCAGGAATCTGAGGTCTCTGACACCAGAAGGAAAGTCTGGATGAAGGAACACTTAACCTTAGTAAAAGAGTATCAGGTTAAGGAATATTTAAGCAAAATGGATATACCTAAGTCCATGGGCCTGATGGGATGCGTGCACAAGTGCTGAGAGAGCTGGCCAGTGTCATGGCAAAACCACTCTCTACTATCTTTGAAATGCCATGGCAAATGGGAGAGGCTCCTGAAGACTGGAAGATATCAAGTGTTACTCCAACTGTTCAGAAGGAGAAGGAAGGTCTGGGAAACTACAGGCTGGTCAACCTCACCTCAATCCCTGGAAAGGTGATGGAGCAATTGATACTGGAAACCGTATCCAGACACTTGAAGGACAAGAAGTTGATCGGTCAACATGGATTCATGAAGGGAAAATCATGCTTGACCAACCTGATAGCTTTCTACAACAAGGTGACCAGCTTGGTGGATGAGAGAAGAGCTGTGGATGTTGTTTACCTCACCACTGGTAAGGTTTTTGACACTCTCCCATACCATCCTCATAGACAAACTGACAAAGAACAGGTTAGATAAGTGGAGAGTGAAGTGGATTGAAAGCTGGCTGAAGAGCCAGGCCCAGATAATTCTGGTCAGTGGCATAAAGTCCAGATGGAGACCAGTCACTACTGGTGCACCACAGGGTTCAATACAGGGTCCTATACTGTTTAAATCTTCATTAATGACCTGCATGCTGGGACAGAATACACTCTCAGCAAGTCTGCAAATGATTCAAAACTGGGTGGAGTGTCTGGTACAACTGATGGTTGTGCTGCCATTCAGAGGGACCTCAATAGGATGGAGAATTGGGCTGAGAGGAATTTCATGCAGATCAGCAAAGGGAAATATCAAGTCTTGTACCTGGGCAGGAGTAACTCCATATACCTGTACAGCTGGGGGCTGAGAAAAGGACCTGGATGTCCTGGTTGGCAACAAGATGAACATAAGCCAGCAACGTTCCCTGTTGGCAAAGAAGGCCAACAGCATCCTGAGCTACAATAGGAGTGTTGCCAGCAGGTTGAGGAAGGTGATCCTTGTCCTTTACTTTGCCACTGATGAGACACTTTGGGAGTACTGGGTCCAATCTTGACTCCTCAGTACAAGAAATTAACTCAGTGGGATAAGTTCAGAGAAGAGGCACAAAGGTGATTAAGGAACTGGTGTGTCTTTTATAAGAAAAAAAGCTGAAAGAGCTGAGAGTGTTCAGCCTGGAGAAGAGAAGGCTCAGGAGGATCTTATCCATGTGTATAAACATCTGATGGGAAGGAATGAAGAAGACAAGGCCAGACCCTTCTCATTGCTGAACATTAACAGGACAAGACACAACAGTCTCAAGCTGAAATTCCATTTCTTTACTCCACACTCAGTCACCCTCATGCTCACATACCTGTCACCTGTTGAGACCTGCTTTGGTTGCATCTCTGATAAGATGTTGCAACTGAGCCCAGGGTCCATAAGAGATCAGGAAGACAGCAAATTAGAATAGAATAGAATAGAATAGAATAGAATAGAATAGAATAGAATAGAATAGAATAGAACAGAACAGAATATTTCAGTTGGAAGGGACCTACAGTGGTCATCTACTCCAACTGCCTGAACAATTCATGTCTGACGAAGTTAAAGCATGTTATTAAGGGAATTGTCCAAATGTGTCTTAAACACTCATAGGTTCGGGGCATCAACTGCCTCTTTAGGAAACCTCTTCCAGTGGCTGACCACCCTTTTGGTAAAGAAATGCTTCCTGATGTCCAGTGTAATCTTTCCCTGGTGCAGCTTTGAACCATTCCCTTGCATCCTGTCATTGGATCCCAGGGAGAAGAGCTCAGCACCTCCCTCTCCACTTCCCCTCCTCAGGAAGCTGTAGAGAGCAATGAGGCCACCCCTCAGCCTCCTTTTCTCCAAACTAGACAAGCCCAAAGTCCTTAGCTGCTTCTCAGAGGACATTCCTTCCAGCCCTTTCACCACCTTTGTTCACCACCTCTGGATGCATTCAAGGACCTTCACATCCTCCTAAAATTGTGGGGCCCAGAACTGCACACAGTACTCAAGGTGAGTCCGCACCAATGCCGAATACAGCAGGATAATCTTCTCTTTTGAGTGGCTGGTTATACTGTGTTTGATGCATCCCAGGGTGTGTTTTTCCCTCTTGGCTGCCAGGGCATGCTGCTGACTCCTGTCGAGCCTGCTGTCGACAGCACACCCAGATCCCTTTCTGCTCTCCAGCCACTCCTCTCCCAGTTTATACTTGTGCCCAGCATTACTCTGTCCTAGGTGTGGAATCCAGCAGTTCAACTTGATAAATTTCATCCCATTAATCATAGCCCAATGCTCCCATCTATCTAGATGCCTGGGCAAGGCCTGCCCCCCTCTCCCTCCCTCAACACACTGCTCTGCTCTATACTGCTGAGGGTTTTTATACACAGCCATTGACATAGGCTGCCAATCAGATTATCCTACAACTCCGTGATAGACCTTTTCACCAGTTTCAGGCACTGTTTTCCTGTTAGCTGCTGATCTAAGGTCTGTGTCAAGATTCACTTATTCTCGGTTCTTGCTCTTGTTGTTCTTTTTGCCATGAGTCATCACAGTCAGCACCTCTTTGCATTTGACTCAGCTCTTGACCAGGGCAAACTCATGATATTCCTGCATCACCTTAGATGGCTAAAGGTGAACACAGCACAGGAGCAGAATGTATCTGAAAACAGTGAAAGAGAATGACCTGTGGCCATTCCTAGAAAAGACCCCTAAAGGTGAGAATAGAGGCAGGCTGCTAGAGAAGGATCAGTGTGGTCTACTTAGTCTTCAGTCTCTGATAATGTAGACTAAAACAGTTTTCAAAGATATAGTTCAAAATAAAATTTGAAATATTAAAAAAAAATAATCTTTTTCTTTTTGTGTGCAATGTTTGCTTCTTTTTTACCGTCTCCTCTGCACTTTGCTAAGCTTTTTCAGAAAGCTAAAGAATAAATAAATTATTTAGCTCTGATACAAGGATTTTATTGCATAAAAATTTAATGGCGTGGTCATGTGCAAACCGCCTCCCCTACTGGGTGACTTGGGAGAACTAAAAATATTTCAACTCTCAATCTGATGGATGCAATGATTTAGAACAAAAAATAACAATCATGCAGTGTATCGAGTATTTGTCTCAAAGATGCAAGAAGAAAAGTTAATAGAGCAGTTCTTCACAACGTAGTTTGAACACATTAGGGAAAAAAAGTGAGAAATTCATTCTATAGGAATTTGGTCTGTTTACTCCAGTAGACAAGTCTTTTATCTATCTGGATCTTGTATCAATCTGGATGTATTAATCTGTCTATACTTGTACCTATTTGGATGTATTGCAAAATTCCAACCTTTCTTACCCACTCCATAAAAATAAAATATTAAAACATATTCGATCATCATAGTCTTATTAAGAAACAAGGCTGATGACGAATATCTCCAATGATACCCTCAATATAGGAATGAGTTCCATCTGTACAAAGCAGTAAACACTTGTAAACCTATATAAACTTTGTATTAAGATAAGCTTTTGAAAAGCTCGTAATAAATTCAGTGTTGTCTCAAAGGCAGTTCTTAGTTTTCATTAAAAGAACAATTTTCTCCCAGACTGTATAAAGTTTTGCACTTACTTAGAATGTTTCCCAGGTATCCCTTTGTTTGGCTGTAGAAGACAAAGAAAACCTAGATACATTACTTTAACTGCTTCACAATGAATGACTTGGTGACTTGGCAATAAATACTATGTTAGAGACTTTCATAAACACTTTGTGCACAAATACGTATTACAAAAATGACATCACATGAAGGATTCCATTTCTTTTCTTCCATTACTTTCTATCTTTTGCTTTAAAAAAAATCTGTGCAAGAGACTTTTAAATGCCCTCTTGTTATATATAAACAAAATCCCATCAGCTTCTACATCCTTTTAAATTTGAAGGACTAAGGCTTGTGAAATTTGTTTTTCCACGTCAAAGTGTGAATAGGCAGATTAGTGCTTTACTCCATTTTTCATACTACATTAAAAAAGACAGTTGTGTAAAATTATTGGATGGAAATATGTAAATATTCGCCTGAACTTCTAATAATATCAGATTAATAATAGCTTTCTGTATTTTTATACTGAGTAAAATCAGCATTCAAATTCAGTAGGCAACCATGTTTGTGCATCCCCTGCTTATTCTGCTGAATAAGTCTAACAGGAGGGAAAATGAACCATAATTACAAATTGTGGTGGGTTGATTCCAGCCAGTAGCCAAACACCCAGAGGGTCCCTCACTTCGTCCCTTCTCCCACAGGACAGGAAGAAAATGGAAGAAAATAGAAGAAAAGTGAAAAGACTCGTGAACTGAGATAGTGACTGTTTAATAAAGAAAGCAAAAGCTGCCCATACAAGCAAAGCAAAAAAATGAATTTATTCACTACTTCCCATCAGCGGGCAATGTCCAGCTGCCTCCTGGGAGCCTGGGTGTCAGCACATGCAATTGTTGCTTGGGAAGACAAATTCCATAACCAAAGATGTCCCTTCTTACTCTTCCTTTCCTTGAACTTTTATTGATGAACATGACGACATACAGCATAGAATATCTCTTGGGTCAGTTTGGGTCAGATATCTCAGCTGTGTCCACTCCCAACCCCAATTTGCTTTGGGCAGGGGTGGAAAAAGAGAAAGCCTTTATACTATGCAAACACTCTTTAGCAACAGCCAAAACATTGGTGTGTTATTAACACTGTCTTAGCCACAAATGCAGAGCACAGCACATGTGGGCTGCTAAGGAGGAAGATAACTGCCTCTGAGGCAGATCCATTACACATGTATTCAAGGGACAAAAACAAAATGGAAAAAGAGGAGAACTGTCTTTATGCCTTTCCACTTTATCTTTCAGTGTAAAATGTCTGTCCTTCTTTGGAAAAATGTCATCAGTGATCTGGAACTTTCAAAAAAATATTTTCTGCCAGTCACTGCTTCCAGTACATATAGATGGATTACAAGATTTACTAACCTTAAGGCAAAAAAGAGCCACTAACCCATCATTTCTGACCTTCTTGACTCTTATGTCACTACATTTTAATTTATTACACAGTAGGAGAAGCTAGACGGAAAACTGCTGGAGAAAGATCAGATCCTAATTCAAGTTTCATTTAGGTGCACAGCTACAGCCTTGAGATAAATATTTAGGAGGGAAAGATACAGACGCTCTTGTCTGTTTTAAAGCACAAAATCAAGAGTCTATGAGCATGTCTGACTCTAGAATTTCTCTTCCAGAGCTGGATGGCTTCCTTCTGGCCCTGAATGTCAATTGTCAAAATCCTGAAGCCTTAAATTTTTGTTAAATACCTTCTGTGCTTCCAGGAATCATGTCAGGAATTATGTTTATGCACCAAACAAATTTGTAATCCTCTATAATGGCAGGATCTTCTGAACAACAACAAAAAAAAGGCAACCCCAAAAAAAACACAAGCCACCAACCCCTCCCCCCGCCAAATCCAAAACCTAATAAGCTAAATGATCATTTTCATTTTACCTTTCTGTTGCATGTAATTGCTGTGCAATTCTTTTCTCAAAGATAATTTGAAATGCTCCACCACTATAGCATCAAACATTTCCAAGGAGTCTGCTACTGTAATTACAGATAATGCAAAAGTGTCTTTCTTTCAGTTTGCTAGAAAATCCCATCAAAAAGACAATTGAAACCTTTCAAGACATTTTGAAGGCATTATTATCCTATCTCATTATCTGCCTCAGAGACAAAGGAAAATAGTTACTAGCAAGTCCAGATGTAGTGTTTGAGACTTTATCATGCAGGGCAATATGATTGCATGGAAACTATGGAAATGACCTTTTCAACATTTTTCTTGAGGTATTCCCTTGAACAGCTAAAATGATAGAGCACTAGCAGTGAACCCTAAAATCAAATGAAGTCCATTGAGCGTAAAAGCTGAAATAAGACCAGAAAACCAGGGAAGATTATTCAATAGACTGTTTTAGTCCCAAGCTTGTAGACAGTGACTTGAGTCGGCAGGTGAACTGGTGTGAAAAAACACAAATTCAACCTCAAATTTTCATCCAAACATTAGACTAAAACGTTATTAAAACTCTGAAATACCACTTTGTGAAACCACTAAAAGAAAACCCCTTTTAATGGACTCATTTGTTATGTGTGTAAACGCATACATACACACAAAGCTTTTATTTTTCACAGTAACAATGCCGATTTATTTGCATTTTATTATAACAGTTCTGGTTTTATTCTTCTGGAGTTGTAATCTAGATTACTGACATTATTGAAAAAGGATTTATTCTGACATGTGTGAATATTTATATATTATAGGAATAATTACACTGACACGACTACAAGTGTATTTCTTCCAAAGTCTTAAAATTATTAATTTTCTAGGAATAAACCATACTTATCTTCACAATTATTTTTTGTGTTGATGACATAGTAGCTACTATAACAAAAAACTTTCTGGGAAAAAAAAGTGAAATAGTATAAAATAAAATACTGTGTAAAGTAAAAATCAATGAGGGTATTGGGTGCAGGTGTCAATGTGTTGGCAGCAGGGAGGAGCTGCAAGCATGACCTCTGTGAGAAGACACCAGGGGCTGCCACATGCTGGACCCAGTTGGTTCCAACTGGCTCCCAAACAGACCCACTGCAGGACACAGTTGAGCCCCCTCCCAGTGCCAGCCCTCCCTGCACCTCTGAGGCTGAATTGTTATGTCTGCAGTGAAGGACCGAGGTGGAGCTTGGAGAGGGGGGAGGAAAGGTGATGTTTTAATATTTGTCTTTGTTTCTCACTAGCCAAACCTATTTTAGTTGACAATAAATTAAACTCATTTTCCCTGAGACAAATCTGCTTTGCCCTTGATGGTAGCTGTTAAGAAAAGTCCCTGTCTTTATCTCAACCCACTAGCTTTCTCATTCTTGTTTTTTTTTTCCCATTTCCCTTCCCTCATCCTGCTAAGCAGTGGGAATGAGTGAGCAGCTGAGTGGGCATTTAACAGTTAGCCAACATTACCACAATAAGAAAATGTGCTACCACAATGAAAAACTGATTAACAACCTTGATGAGAGTTCATGACAAGCAATGAGACTGGTCTTTAGATCTATCAATATGTGATTGTGTATTCCTTTAAGCAACATGGACAGTATGCTTATTCTCAGACTGTCCTGTTTTCCTGGCATACATCCATCTTTTGGGGGTAACTGAAAGACATGTATGGTCAGAGCTTAAGTTTTTTTCCTCCAACTTTTGCCTTGTCTGCTCTGTCAACTGTCGGGTTGATTTTTCCTATTCAGTCCATCCATTGCCAATCCCTATAAGCTCCAGAGGATGTTTGCCTAGACTATTCTAATTCAATAAACTGTAGCAATACTTGACAGAGTTTTGCTGTGGTTTGACAACGGAAAGATTTGTTTCATTTAACCACATGAAGATTTCATGGAAATTATCTTCCTTGAAGTCCATGAGAAATAGAAGCAGATGCATATTAATATGAAAGGCACATGTTGTAATAGGACTTTATCAGAACTTTTAACAATCTTCTAAAATGTAATGCCTGAGCAAAAAATGATTCTCAGGACCTGCAACAAGATGAAAGTTTGTTTTAATTGTTCAGGAAACTAAAATGTAATGGTATCTTCTCTATTTTTGGGGGGAAGCAGGTGGGTTTTTTTTGTTGTTGTTATGTTGAGACCCTTTTTAGCACAACTTTTTGTTTGTTGCAAATTAATCTTCATCTGTCACACTCCTTTGTACTGTTAACTGTTAACTAAACTGAATTTGAGTACTATAGTTAACTCATCTGTTCAGACAGACTTAAACTTGTGCAGAAACATTTAAATTCTACATTCATATCAATTTCTCCCTCTGCTTTTACCTTGAATTTTAAAAAAGAAATGTTTCAACATGCCAAACCAGTAGAAATAAAGAATGAAAATATTATTACAGACAACAATAACCATAAAACAGGAGAAAAGTTTTCCAAACAGTATTTTGATACTTAGTCTCTTCATCTTCACTTGCTTATCTAGGTAGTTTACTTCAAGAGTTTAGGTCTTCCAAAGTAGTGCTTGATTCAAAGGATAGAGAAAGTACAAGAACAGCAAAACATCATTTGTCTAAAATCTAGTTTTAGATAAAGGTATTGCCAGTTCTAATAACCTTGGTTTTCTTCTCAGGTTAAACCTGGATAACATGTAATGGCATGCTGTTTTCTCAGTTCCCTTCACAAGGATATTTCTTCCACGAGTTTGCAACAAGAGTGTGGGAACTGAATATTTTACTTTTATAACTTTTTCAGGTTTGTTTGTTTTTTTTTCTTAATGGCAATACTGCAAATGAACTTTTTGGTTTTCCTGAGTCATAAGTATAGAGATCTTGTATTAGCAATGTCAATGTCAAACCCAAAAAAACCCCTCATAAATGGCATATATGCATTGAATTACTCATGAACGTAAGCTATAAAACTTAATTATGTTTTTTATAATGGACCAGGGAGAGCAATCTATGGAGGAAATATAAAAATATGTTTAAAAGGACAAAATTACATTACTGGGTTATTTTTTTTTATTATATAATCTATTTAAAAAAAAAAAACAACAACCAACCACCAAAAAATATCATCAAGCAACAAAAAAACTGCAAGAACACCAGCTCAGGCTATCAAACCTGAAGCTATATACCACAATAAATTAAAGGAAATCAAAAATCCTGAACTCATGCAGCAATAATCTCCTTATATTTTATTAAAAAGATGTAGTAGTCTGTCAAACTTCCATATTTTAAATTAAAAATAAAATTAATGGCATTTTTCATTTTACATAAATGGAAATTAAAAAAGAAGCACAAGCGTGAAAGAATGGCATTTGCCTATTATATCTTATTGCTTTGTTTAGTTCCTCAGAATAGCATCTTTGCTCTGGCGACTACTTATTTTGAACACAATGAAATAATTATAAAGTGTTAGAACATGATCCATATCAAATTCCAAGACTGAGTTGGCTCACAATTTAGTTTCATTGGGATACACTTGCACTTTTGATCTAGTGCAAGATTAAGCCATGATAATATATATTGGAGTAGAGTGCTGAGTTCAGCCATGAGGAATGATCCAATATCTTTTAAACAATAAAATCTAAAGAATTACAGTTTTATTGGGAAAACTTTCTAAAGGCTTCTTGTTGCTCTCTGATCTTGGCCCAATGTTAAGCTAGAGCTATGTAACATGAACTCATAAATGATAAGCATTATTACTTCACTACTGTAGTTAAGGTAACAAAAACTTTCAGCAAAAGTGAATGGGATAGTTGGCACTGAATATGCCAGGCCAGGTAGGAGAATGATTTTGCAGCCTGTTGGGCACTAAGCTGCAAGACCTGAGTTCAAGTTCTACCTGTCATGGCATTTGCGATTCGAAATGTGATAGTTTCAATATGAAAAATTGGAAGGAAAGCACTCAAAATGCAGAGGAGAGAGTATTATAACCAGAAGAAAACATTGTTATGTGAGATATCAGGATTCAAAACCCTGCTCCAAGACAAAAGGAGGTGGGATTGATTCTGAGTTGTCTTCTTTGGAAGTGTCTGTTGAACCAGTCAGGATATAGTCATATAATATTGAATCTAAGTGATAAGATCTGAAGAAAGCTCTCACTTATCTTACTTCTCTTAGGCTTAGAATAAACAGACATTTGGTTATCTTCTTTTTCCTTTCCAATATCAAATTTAATTTATTCACAAATGAGAAGAAAAAAAAAGAAAAAAAAAAGAAAAAAGCTAACAAACAAACAAAAGCCCTCAGGACACCAGATAACTCTCTCATGCAAATTCAGCTAGACAGGTTGAAATCTTCCTCCAGCCATTCTGGTCTTGACCAATGCAACAGCAATTTACAGATATACCAAACCATTCAGGAACTGTTTCTAGAGGTCAGACTGAAAGGGAATGAAATTCTATGTTGATAATATTTTTGACCATTCAGAGGAAGGTCCTTTATAATGCCATAATGCATATTCAAATGGGAAAAAAGCAAAGGAAAGAAAGTGTATGCACATGCCTTTCATTACTTCTAGTCACAGAATGTAACAGCCCAACACTAGCTTTCTGAAGAATTTTGTTTCATGTACTTACCACACATTACCAGACTATAATGGGAATCAAACACTTACAGGCCATTCAGTAGAAATGTGAAAAAGGCTTTGACAAAGCAGCACAATGTTTGCTTGAAGCCAGAAGTTGTCATCTGAGAGGAAAAAGGGTCACTCAATTAGTGAAATAAGACCAGATGTGTGAATTGCAGGTTTTCGAGCTCTGCAGAAGAAAGATTTACTCACTAGATCAACAGGGCAGTGAACTGTGACTACTAACAGATAACTCGTAAAGAAAATATTTCAGATAATTCATTCTTTTTCAAGCAGGAATGACAAATAGCAGCCATTAAACACATTTTCTTTCATCAACCGGGCATATACCTAACATAAAGTGATCCTTGTTTTAGAAAAACAACATTTTCTGTAAACGTAAAGCCCTGAAAATATTTTTCTCATCAATACTATCAACACCAAAAAAAGTAGTAATGCATTTTTTAAAAAGTAAAAGAAACAAAATGCTATTGGATGTAAGCCATTATGGTGCTATTTAGATCTGATGCTTCATGCACTTCTTCTCATTAAGCAGTACTAATAGAATTAAGGCCACATGGAACTGGCACCAAAGCACAGAATTGCCTAAATAATCAGATACGGGGTGGCTACTAGCATTTTCTATTCCTCAAAGACTGTAGGCAGCTTGGTAAAGCCTAGAAAATAAAATATGCACCTCTAACTGCCTGAACAGATTTGAAAATTTGGTCTAGATGTAATCTTGAGATCTTTTTAAACATGTGACAATGGTCCCATAGGTTGCTGAAATATAGACAGGTCTATGAAGCATAGTTTAGTTTAAAAGGAAAAAAAAACCTTATAAGGTCAGCAATCCCTTCTGTACATTGTACTGAGCTAGGAACAGGTTTAAACCTTGGTCCACTGGCGAATGAGCCTTTCCCAAGTCTGCAAAACGGGCACAGGGAGCTCGGCTTTGAGACATCAGCTCTTGTAACTGAGTAGCAAAGCCTTACACAGCCGCCAATATAAGCTCTTAGATGCAAGACAACTAGAAAACGTGGCCCATAATATTTATTAATGGATCATTAAATGTCTCTTCTGAAACGTGTTCTCTGGTTTATGACCATGGTTCTGCAAAAGCACAGCTTTACTAACTCCCATTTCCTTCACTGGGATCAAGAACAAAGCCAGCAGTCCTTTGAAATGGCAGGCTGAAATGGTGGAGGAGGACAAGTTGCATGATGCAGAAGAAGTTGGGAGAATGCTCAAGGAGGCAGGGGGGGAACCATTTGCTGTCCTCGGCAACCTTGTGTGTAGTTATAGGGAAGACAGTGAGACACTTTTTGGAAGTTCACAAGCAAAAGTACAGGAGGCAATGGGCACAAGGTACAATAAGGTGAACTGGGATTAGATATAAGAAAAAAATCTTCATAATGAGGTTGGTCAGACCCCCTACAACACATTTCTGGCTGGGTTGTGGGATGTCCGTCCTTGCAAACTTTCAAAACTTGGCTGGACAATGCCCTGAGCAACCTGGTCTGCCTGTTATCTCTTGAGTAGCAGGTTGACAAGGATAATATTCAAACCAACCTAAATTATTTTATAACTCTATTACTATCTGCACTGATATAACACATTTAAGTCCTCAGTATGAAAATACAACTTCAGATTTTAAGTTTAACTAAGCAATTCTTTGTTTATTCTTACACTTCCATGGCCCTACAACAGCTCTGGTAAATGAAGAAAATTTTAAGCTAAATAATAGTGTTCAAAGTTACTAACTTTTAAGCATGCATCCTTCTACTTCAGATATATTTGTTTTCCTTACCCCTAGTAAGGATTTAGTCTGCTAAGTGAGTTTTGCGAAGTCCTTGATTTTTTCAAAGGCATATTTCTGCAGCTAGAGGAAAAGAGGTGATGATGGCATTTAACCAGGACTTGAATACTTCAAGTTGAGTATATGTATAAAATGAGTGAACATGGAGTGAGGCATGCAATGTTTTATGTCTTAAAAAATCCTTCTTACATAATAGGAAGTTGCAAATACCATTCGGAACCTAATGAAGTACATTTTACAGCAATTTTCCCCAAACGCCTTTTGTCAAGAATAATAGGTTTACTGCTGTGCACTTTTTGCACTGCTTGCATTGCAGTCCATGTCTTGTTTAGGACCCATAGTGGCTGTAGATCTGCTGTCTGATTGTGATGTACACATAGTACCCATTATAAGTATGACCTGCATACACACAAAAGGAAGAAAGGAAGTAGATGAATATCATCTTTTTTTTTTTACTGTTCTTGAGAAAAAAGGGAATTACATTTATTTCTTCTTCTGTAAAGCAACTTCTTTTAAAAAGGTAGTGTTTTTTCTGTGGTTTTGGAATCAAATATTGTAGTATAGTTAAAAAAGGCCCAGGTTTAAATGCTTGCAAAATTGTATTCTGATGTGAATGTTATTGAAAATATCGGTTGCCTGAGGTAGCTTAGCGGATAGCCAAGTGAAACCAGATGCCTAACAGCAGCATTATGGGGGCCTGAACTGAAGAAAAGCAAGGGTTGAACCCATTAGATTTATTCTATCACAGTACAAGAAGCCTTGTGGATAGAGAAAAAGCATGTCCAGAGAGCATGTTTTCAGTGTCATACTGAAGGGCATACCAACCTGGTTTCTTCAGAACTTGTCCTGGTCCAGCTCTACTTAATAAATTTATTAATATCTGGCTGATACAGAATGTTATTATTAAATCTGGAGATCATACCAAGGTTGGGAGGACTGCCAGGATTATGTACACAGAGTTTAACATCTTCTTGGCAAATTAGTGTGAAAAAGATATAATTCAGTACAGAGAACAGTGTTCTGCACTCAGGCATGTATAATCAGTTATACTGGAAAAAAAAAAAATCAGGTCTAAAAATTGAACTATACTGATGTCAGTCCTTTAGAAAAAGACCTACAGGTTACGGTGGATCATAAGAACAACATGAGTCACCAATGTCATGCTGCTGTGAAAAGTGCAGATATTATACAGACAAATGATCTTTCTGCTCTGCTCTGCACTGACAAGACCTTGTCTGAGTATTTCTCTGGGTTTTGGCAGCCCTTCAAGAACCTTCTGAAAACTACTGGAGGGATTCCAGAGAGGTCTAGAAAACCTGACCTACAGGAAAAATTGAATGAAACAGGAAAGTTTAAATTAAAGATGAAAAGACCAATGTGTGATGTGACAGCAGTGTTCAGGTACAAGACATGCTGAACAGTTGAGCAGTTGCTCTCTATATCAGTGTTGATAGGGCAAAAAGCAATGAGCTAAATTATAGCAAATTTAACCAAGGCTGCCTATTAGCAAAACCACCAAACATCTAGTGAAATATTAGAATAGATTACCTGCGGCACATTGTGGAACGTCTTTGCCGAGGGGTTTTTAGAAAGGTTAGACAGCCATATATCCTGCCTGATGGGGCAAAGCAAGAGAGTTGAAAATTTGGGTTTGGCCTGTTCAGTCTCAGGAAGGCGAAAATCAGCCAGTCGTTCACTAGGGGTAGTGGCTTCTGGGGAGAAGGTGAGGGACCTTCCAGAGGATGGGAGCCCTCAAAATAGCAATAAAAACAAAAAAGGCCTGAAAAAAGATGTGTTTTTTTTTAATAAGTTTTATAATTCATACTTATTCTCATCCGTAGCTCTTGCTATTACTACTGTGGGAAACAGTTTTGTTTGCCTCTAATGTGAGTACCCTAACAGCTCTAATTTTTCACTCTTTTTTAACGTCAACTTGCCTACGTTTCTTTTTATGGAGGTTAAAATGTTATGTTACCTAAGATTAGAGAAGTTCTTAGTGGAAAGGGAATGGCAGAAAACTCCTCTGCCCTCCTCTCCATTTAATCATGGCTGTAGCAGAGTCTAAAACAAGAGATTTATGTTAACTCAACTAAAAAACCTCAATGCTCAGAATAAAACACTGAACTGGCAAAGGAGATGATTTGTTCACACTTTTTTATAGCCATGGGGAATGTCAGAAATGTAATGAATAATATTCTGGCCCACACCAGAGGGATGTTAGCTGTTCCCAAAGAAGACCTGTATTGTCTTGAGACAGGACAAAAAAATTACATGTGGTACTGCCTGTTATTACAAATAATGCTCTTGATTATCATTTTTAGACAATTGCGTTAAAACCCACGAAGAGATACATCTTCAATAAATACAGAATGCAGCAGGCACCATGGATATATTTTTTATAAAAGATCACCATTGACTGAAGATTATTGTTTGATTAAATTGACTGCCTGATGGTGAGGCTTCCAACAGATAAACGCAGCCAAGATTTTAATCAACAAACTGCATCATATTTGCATCTATTCCACGTTCTGTCTACTTAGAGAAGGAACAGATGCAGACTCAGTAGGAGTCAGAAGGAAAGGAGTCAACAGGGAAATACTCTATTAAGAAGAAGTTTCTGAATTTGTAATCCAACCTTGACCTAAATATGTTTAGATTCTCAGTCTGATAGTTCTCTTGAACTGATGGTCTCTGAAATCCATATTCTCTCTATTTAATAATGTCCCTTTGCTGGCATTATTAGACTAAACAAAATGCTGAAATAATTTTTTTTTTAAGCCCTTCTGACATATGCTAGTGCAGATGTTACTCTAAACAACTACCTCTGCCTATGGTTTATCTTACTGTTTAGCCTCCAGCTGCTTTATAAGGATTTGTTCCCCAAAATAAATAAATAAACAGCTCTGTTTCAATCCATCTAGGGCACAAAATTATGACTGCCAGACTCCTTTGTGAGGGAGTCACCAGACTGCAGGGTCTTCAAACATGTGTAGGGAACAGCGTTACGCTTTATTTTGTCATTCAAGAACGTGTATTGACTTGGACTGGAGATGCTTGGTCCACATTCGCAGAAGCCACTGTGCAAGACGCAGCTGATTCACAAACAGGTTGCATCAAAATGCCTCTGGCTGCCTCCACCACCTTTTGCCACTACCCGCTTTCCTGGAAGATGCATCACAAATACATGGTATAGCAAAAGCTGCCTCCTCTCCTTACCAACGTAAACAGGCTCCATCCTCGGCCTCCCTCTTCCCCTCCCCTTTCGTACAACCCAAAGTGTCTGGACTAAGTTTGGCAGCTTATTCCTGAGTAGTTGCAAGTTAAAGTTATGGGACTGAATAAAGGTTGGTATTTGTAGGATGGTCCTCACGCTCTGTTCCCATCAGTAAAATGAGCATCAACAAACAATGTGCACCTGGGAATTAGCAAAATATTTTTTCAGTGGTGTGTTTAGTTAAATAACAGAATAAGTTTGGAAATGCAAGTCAGGTGAAGTTTTAAGGAAAAAGGAAAACTAGCTTTAAAAGTTGTTTGAAAAATTTTCTCTGAAGAGTAAACATGTAATTGCCAACAACAACCAAACAAAGAAAAAAATAGCACTTTATGTATCACTTTCTTCTTTAACAATTTTTTAGCATTGTTATTGCATAAAAGCAAGAGCAATTCATGAAGAAGGGCTTTACAGGCAACTGCAAGGAAAAGGAAGATACTTCTTACCTAAAATTTAGACAGAATAGGAAAAAAACATCTTTTGGTCCAAGTTATTCTTTTACTTAGGGAAAAGAATTATCTGCACAGAGTGTTTAGTCACTTGCTCATGTCCAATGCACAGGGATATATGTAGGAAAAAGACATATAAAAATATTCATCTGTAAAATGCACCACACTGTAAGTATGCATGTGTGTATGTACCTATAAAAGTGTGTATTGTAGGTATGTATACATATATATGACTATATATGGATATGTAAGTGAATATACTTTAATTCATAAAATACTTGTGTTTATATACACAGATAGTTTCATTTTGAGACTTGGACATGTAATGCTTTTATCTGGAATAATTAAACATGTAGTTGCAGACTTCATAAATTAAAGCATAAAGGATAATGAAGCCATAGAAGCCTAAGTGTATTTTATGTCAGATGGTTTTGACCCTGACTAACACAGTAGGACCTTGCTGAATATCTTGCATTACTCCTGGAATTTGTTTTCTGAGGTTGTGGGATTCATACCCTCACCAGCTGATCACATGGTGAATAGGTTTCTTGACCTTTTCCCATGGCAGGACGGGGAAAATTTAAACCCTTGCAGTCTGTTTGTAGAGAGCCTAGGTTGTTGATTGGTTGGATTGGAAGTTAATTTAGGGGAATGCTTTCCATAAGGAAGGTTCAGTTTCCTTAAGCAATGTTCAGCTGCTATAGTGGCATTTTATTCACATGTGATTTGTATATGTCAGAAGTAAGATCCTGCAATAGGTAACAGGGAGACACCCAGGCATCTTCATAGGCTCAACTGGAGCCAACCCATCTTAAAATAGGTGAGAAGAACTATCCTCAGAAGATGCCTCTCTCCTTGCATGGTCTCTAAGCAGAACAAACTGATAATGGGTGGGTAGACTAGAGATGTCTAGTCTTTAGATGTCTAAAGCTGCACAAGGTGAATTCTTCCTTCAGTTGCCTGTATTGCCCCATATCCCCAGTGTTGGTGTTTTCAGGTAATGGGAAATCCACACAGTTCTCATACTTGTGTGAAGGTGAGCTACAGTACATGGGGATGCTTGTCTGCACTCCTCCCACAGAGAAGAAATAATAACCTACAGTGTATAGTTATTGTTCCTGAGTGAGACAAGTAGTCTGTAGGTTTATTTAATTTATTTAATTTTGTCCACCGTTTTGTACTTTTTCCTTTATATTCAGCACAAAAAATGGGCAAATTTGCTACAAGTGAAAATTGTTTTTTGTAAAGGTAGTTTTCTAATATTTTATACATATATTTATACTTTTCTTCCTCTAATGATTATTGTCCAGTTTAATTTGAATTAGATTAACTATTGAATTTTCATATTACATAAGCTGTAAAATAGTTCTTGGTTGTAGTTAGAAACAATTCAACACGTACACATAACTTAAGCAAAATAACTCCTTATATTTTATTATTCTTTTTAATGAAATCCTAAGTAGAATTTTTTTTTTTTTTTCATGTTTTTGATGACCACTGTATTTCCTGCTGGGTGACTCCATCAAGAATGTAAAGATTTGGAAATGCTGATTTTCTTAACTTCCCTAAAGACTATTACTGTTGCTTCTGGAAATTTGATGTAATACATATAAGGGATTTTACGGTTGGTGGGGGGAAATAAAAGAAATAAGTTCTTTTTTGGCTGGTTATGAGGAACTATATGGCATAAAAGTTACAGGAGTCTGTTATCAATAATACATAATGCAAAAGTAAAAATAAATCACACACATTAAAACATTTTATACAACCAAATAGCTGAAAATCCTATTAATAACGTCATCAACAAGGAATACAACAAGCCCAGCATTACGGTCATGACATGCATGATGAATTATACGACATTTTCCTACGTGAACTCACTAGGTACATTATTACACTGTTTAGAAAAATATTGCCCATAGAAAAGTTTTTCTCCTTTCAGAATAAAATACTCCAAGTGTATCATTTGGATAGCTGTTTCAGGGAGTTGAGAGTCTAATTTTATTTTTATTTTTTTTTTAATTTAAGCTTCTCTTGACAGAAGTGACAGCAGGTTTAGATAAATCTCACTTTAATTTTCTTTCTCTCTTTTTTTTTTAACCTCTCCCACTCCACAGGTCATTCTGACACTAGAGATTTTTAACGGATGAATGAGTTTAGAGTCTTACTTTTGTTTAATTTTCTTTCAGAAATAATGAATATAAGACCTGAAATACTTGCCTCCACCTGATACATCACACAGGACTTGGACCACAAAAGAGGAGAGATGGTGTAGCTGAACACAACCTCAGTTTATTATTCTGTACTTACACTAATCCTCCTTTCTCTTTAAAAGTCATCCCAGGAGAAAATAATTTGAGGTATTCAGGGGTGTATTAAATTGCTGACTCAAGATTCCAATATTATTTGGTTGCACTCATAAGCTACTTGACCTATCGATGTACCAAAGTACATGTTCAGATTAAAATGAATGTCTGAATCTAATCAATAGTTAGAAATTTTCTGCTACATCAGGTTTGATGATGACTTTTCAGGCTGTACTATATCCTTTTGACAGATTAAATAAGTATATTCATAGATCTTGTGGCTTTGACAAACTAATCACCGGAAGGTGAGATATACATCTTCTGCACCCAGAAGATCTTTGCCACATTGATTAGTTACCTCCAGGCACTGCAGTAAGAGAGCTTCACATTTAACGCCTGACTACTTCTGTCATAGGTGCCAAAAATATTGTGATTAAATGGTTTAGTGGGTAATGCTCAAACTTGGAATAAATAATTCTGATCACTGATGCCAAAAAGGAAATGGTTTAAGAATCTTGGTTATTTTTACTAGTGTTTTTTTATTTAACTAGTATTACATTCAGTTGATATATTGTTTACAGAAGTATATAAGCAAAAGAAAGAGCTGGGCCCATCACTTCCAACGTCTAGTCAATGTCAAAACAGCTGTTGGTGTTGTATTGGACTGTTGGACTCACGTAGTGTGTTGCTGCCTCAGTAAAGCTGTGGAGGAACATCTGAAGTTGACAAAAGACAGCAAGCACAGAAGATGGTAAGAGAAAGTGTGCAGATAATACATTTGCTAAATGTTGCAAAGTGAGTTGCAATCCTCCAAGTGACAGGTTACTCCACCTATTCTGTTTATTTATTTATTTTATTTGGGGCACAAAGATAATTTCAAAAATCTAAACAAATTGAAAATCCTTAATAAATATTAAAGTTCTAATGATAGTTTACAGTACTAAACGGCTGAATGGCAATTGGTTTCCTGTGGTAATTAAAATCTCTGAGATTCTCCTTGTCTGTTGGTGATATATATCATAAAAACAGGCTTTTCAAGTCATAACGAGGAGTTTAGGCATACCAAGGTTTTCATTGCTCACTGAGTCCAAAAGAAGTATTGAGAGAACTACCCAGCCTTAAGCGATCCAGTTAAACTTTCAAAATGGTAAGTTTATTGGGGCTTGATGGCCTCATGGGAAGAATTGTACTGTTTGTTTGCTTTCTAGAGATGAGGATTTGTGATAGACTCAAAAGACTTTCATCTCTCTCGTTCCCTGTTTTGAACAGGAACCAAATACAGAGCCACCCAAGACAGGAGTGCTGGCAATGCTATTAGTGCTATCATTAGTATTAGACAACACAACTCATGGCGTTAAACTCTGGACTTTTCTGTACAGGAATGTTTTAATCTTTCCATATTGCACACCACCTCTAACATTGCCAAACTGAGTACAAAGGAACACTTGTATGCCAATGACTGTGCACTGATAACAACTTCTTGGAAAGACTTTCAGCTCTTAGTAGATCGATTTTCTGCTTCTACAGCCATTTGTGGATTAATATAATCTTGAAGAAAATTAACAGTATGTGTCAAGAAAACCCCACAAAAGGACAGGTTGAATTTATGACAATTTCAGGGTTCATCTTCCTTGGATATGCGATTTTGCCAATACTGGTAAAAAAGTAATTCCTTGTATTCCAAATGGCTTTACCAGGATTATAAAGGGAGACTAGAGCCTGGATAGGCTCAGACTCTCCACCAGCTTAGATATACCTATAGTTCTTGTGCTTTCTGCCTTGCTGTGGGAGCTAAGGATTGGATGCTGTAGAGAATGCATAAACTGTGTGGTCCAGCAAGAGGCTCCACTACATTCTTATTTGAGTGAAGCAGCACAGTGAAATGAAGAATGAAGGTCTTTTGTAATGCTCTGACTGCTTGTTCAGGCACTGTCATCAACGGGGGCCCACTCAGAATGTGTCAAATGTGGATGTCATGGACAGTGCATGAACACGCAGGCTGTTCTATTTCATCTCCTGGAAGATGGAAAGAAAAGATGTCATTACCCTAAGAAATGCTTCAAGGTCACGCTTGACAGAATACAGTTTATTTGCCAATTTAACAGCTAAAATAGATGTTTCTTGGAAACAAATTGCACACTCTTGGGCAGGAAATATCTCTGAGTCTCTACAGTGGAGGATGCAGGTGCAACATTAGAGCAAAACATAGAGTGACAAATACCATCTGCTGTATCACAAACTGAGTGAAAGGTATAGTAGTGCGTATCATCTATCTACTCAGTAAGTGTAACTCACTCTTACTTTGGCACTATCTTAGCTACCAAGAGCTCAGGACAATGAGTACGTTACAGCCTTTGTAACCTAAGGAACATGAAAGTTATGGAATAAATTCTGGGCTTATCACATGTACTAGGAATCCTATTTCTGCATGTTAATAGGGCATTGGGGGATGTGAATATTTTATATTTTGACAAACTACTATGTATTTCAGCTGAAATTGGGATTTAAGCATAGAGAACCTATTTCACTGATACCATGGAGACTGCTTGTTTAGGAAAGAGACTGACAGTAGAAGTAGATAATTTTGTGGATGGTCTTGATAACTGAATATCATAACTATTTTGTCCTGGAAATATAAAATAATTTAACCCTGCTCTTTTCTTCAAATCTTTCAAATTTACATTAAGTTTGCTAAACCAATAATGGGAACAGAACTTTCTTAACCATCTTTTAAGATTGTTCTTCCTTGACTGCAAGCCTTTTTTGGCGTATGCAAATTTTTTTAAGTTTTTTTTCATTGTTGTTGTTGTTGTTGTTGTTGTTGTTGTTGTTTGAGAGAAAAGCACAAATGAACTGCCTCATGCATGTACAACACAATAAGCAATTTCTAATCAGTGTCAAGCATATGTTCCAATATATTAGCTCTGTGGCCTGTTGAGATGCATAAGTCTAGTCACAAAGTAGTCCTTCCATGAAAATCTGAGTCTGGACGCAAGACAGATTAGGTAGCTATCTGACAAAAGGAATTAACTATTCTCTGTCTGACACAACACAAAAAAATACGACAGGGCGGTTCTGGATTACATCTTCAACTATGGAGTCAGTGCTTTGCTAGTTCCGGATCAATTCCACATGGTCATCTCAGCATGCATTTGAAACTCCACCTGAGGAACCCGAAGCAGAAACAGATTGTGAAGAATAAGCCCATAGTGGCTTAAATCCCTCCGTGGCATAGAATGGTTGTCTCTGAAACAAATCTTACCCCTATTTCTCTTCGCCTTAAAACAAACCAGCAACATCTGTATAATCAGGCTGATTTATTATATACCACTTCCTCTGCTTCTATGTGTTTTCATAGGTGGAGATAAGGAGGTAGACTACTATAAAATGTACTATCAGAACGTACATAATTTCTGTTTTATGCACTGTAGCACAGTAAGAGCAAATGAGGAGACAGCCATATAGTGAATGTTAGCAGGCCTGGCCAGAGCTAATCTACAAAAGCAGAAAGCTACCTCCTCCTAGCCTTCCAAATAGATGGCTTACAGGTAAGACTAAAAAAAGTATAGTATTATAACTTAGCAATTTTCTAGACATGACAAGAACAACCAAAATAATAGCATATTTAAAATAAATAAGAAGAGGAAACAATAAGAGGAAACTGAACCTTCATATACGCAGGTAAGAAAAGACATACTTGCATCCTTGAACATGATCGGATTATAATATGTTATTATCTATTTTTTTTCAGTATTTTTTCATGTGTTTTTACTTTCTTGTTTATACTAACTTTATTAAAGTAGACAGAATACGAGGTCTTAACTGTATCTTTCCAATTGATAATAGCATTTCTTTCGAGAAAGATGTCTGTCACATTACTGTGTGTGACTGCATCCAGAAGTAGGGCACTTCATTTTGATAAAGATGTTTGATAAAATATGTATGTCAAAAAAGCTGAGAGAAGTGTTTAAAACTTGATTCCAAAAGGCAAGTTATACTTTGACCTATATTTTTTTTCCTTTCTTTCATATGTGCAACAGCAAAGACTCATACTATCTGTTGGGGTTAATCAATAATGCAGATCAGACCCACAAATCATGATACTACGTCAAGGGATAACTGGAATTTGCCTTGTTCATGGAATAAATATCTGACATAATAGAAGTATGAACTGTTTGAAATGCAGTGCTTTGACAAACCAACCCTTCAAGGAGAAGCCTTTGATTTTCCTCTTCTGTACTTCCAGGAGATTATGATGTCCAAAATTACCACCATAAAGAAATTTGCTTAGAGCAAATAAGGCTACTAGACTGGGCAAACCTATTCTTGGAGCCTTGAAGTTGTCCAGAAATTCAGATCAAATTATGAAAATGGAAAGTGAAATGCAAACCTGCCAGGTTATATCAAGAATGTACTGCTGAGAGGTTAATTCCTAGCTAGTGAGCTTAGTGAAAATACTTTAATATGTATAGTTTTCCACCTTTATTGAATAAAGGGTTTTTTAACTTTACTTTATGTGTTGAGCTGTAGTTTTGTTTTCAATTAGGTGGTAATTTGCTTTAGATGCTCTTCCTGGCTGGTCTTGGAAGACCAGTTGTTTATTAATTAGGAACACTCTGAAAAGACCAGTCTTGAAAATAATTTAAAAATAGAAATCTAAAAAGACAGTCTACGATTTTACAAGTTACTCATTTTTTATAGAGAAAATTACATCCCTTTGCAGGTGATTTAATTGAAGTGGTCCATGAATGTAATGTCTATTGCCAGCATATAGGAGTTCATTCCTGACACTTGCTCTGCCCATTCCTTAAGATGAAAAAGAACGACATAGCACTGTAGCACTGTACTGAAAATGAGCTGATTAATTCAACTGGAATTCAAATTTATAGTGGAAGCCCAGTGCAAGCTCCATACAATTTTTGGTTCAGAATGCAGCCAGAAGGCTTCTTGATTTACCCATAACTTAGACCGTAAATGTATTCCACATTTAAGCAGGAATTCATAAAGGGCTCATAATATGAGATGTCTGTCGGACATGATTTGAGACCCATAGAAAGTGTCCCTGTTACCCACTTCTGAGAGCACACATGTCTGCTAGCTGAGAGCTGCTTATCAGCTTGTACACACAGTGTTTGAAGAACACAGCTGCTGCTGCTGCGTAGGGTTGACTCCGCCATAACTGGATTTCATTAAAGGGTACAGTTGATTCATTGCAAATCCGGGCTGAAGTGCAATGACATGTATCTAGCATGGACAACTTGGACAGCAGGGCTTATGTCCAACGAGGAAGCAAACTGTGTCACTGGTAAGGACATGAAAAATTAATTTCTCCCTGATTTGGAATCATTAATGTTAGCTGTTGTCACCCGAAAAGCCACCAAAGTTACACTGTGGATCATGCCATAGGCAAAGATGATGCTGACCACTTAAATCCTTACTGCAGTTATCATTATTGTCAGTATGGTTTGGAGGACTTCTTTTCTTCCATTTTCTATTGAAAAGAACACACAAATTGCAATGTTCATAATTCCTTCTGTATAAGGTAAAATATCTAGGAGATCAAAATAACCTGCATCTATTTTCTATAGTAGAATTGAAGAAAATGGAAGAATATCTTCTGTTTAAACATCTTCTAGTACTCTGTTTTAATTTCATGCATGGCTTTGGAGAAGCCAGTTGGTTGTTCTTTGCATCATTTTCCTTTCTGGAAAGTGAAGATAAAGAGGTGTTCCTTTTTTTTTTTTTTATTACACTCTGATGTACTAAATTCTAAAATATTAATTTAACATAGAACTATTAAAAGTAAACGTGCCACGCTATGTTTAGAGACACAGCCACTTATCTTCGTGTTTTACAGAAAAAAACCAAACATGTTCTTCAAAGATTTTATAATAAATGATTTCAACTACCATAGTTACTTTTTTAACTGCAAAATTATGCATAAAACAAACCTTACTTTTACTACACATTCTTGCAGTGTCTAGATATTTTATTTAGTTTTCTCATTCTTTTGAAGATGATAGTAGTTATAGTCACAGATAAAAGACACTGCAAGTATATTTAAGTGTTGTCTTGAGTAGGTAGCCAAAGCAATATGTCATTGGTGTTCCCAGGAGAATTTGAAAGAAAGTAGAATTGTTTTTTCCTGATGGTATATGTTTGTAGTATTGCCTTTACTATATCAGTCACATACTTCGTAACTTTTGCAAATAATATGCCTCATTCAGGAATCTTTCACTAATTTTAATATCTATTTTAGCAATATTTCATATATTTATTTTACCCTCCTCTGAAACACCAGAAACCGTCTGCAGTTAGAGATATCCTTGCCCTTCTTAAGTGGTAGCGTTGGAGCCTGGATTTCTTCTCCTTTTTTTCCTGAAGTGTAGTCCATGTCTTCAGATCATCCAGAATTTTCACTTAAATCCCCAGTTATTGTTGAAGGAAAAATCTTTGGTCTTGCCTTTCCTTTTCATCTGGCATGCTGCAATACATTTTTAAGTTTGTGGATGAGGCCTGTAATCAGCAGTACATGGGGCAGCAGCAGCATGCAGAACAGAGGCTCTGAGGACCTTTACAGCTTAAATGCTTCACCCCAGTGATGACAGAAGATGAGATTCAGCTGCTGAGGTAATTCTTCCAATCTTGTGTTTTTAGACGATATGATGTTGTCAACATTAGGGACTGAGAAATCATTTCTAGCACTATCAGCATCTTTCTGTAGCTCTTACTTTTTATGTCCCCATAATAATGATTAGAATAATAGAAATATAGAATACAAAAGAAAAAACAGCAACAAATACAGAATGAAAAAAATCAGATCAATAACTCTTCAACAGTCTGTGGTCTGAAAACGACAGCACCTTGGCTTGGACATGATGCTTCCTTTGTGGCTGGAAAGATGGCAGTGAACAATATTTTTTAGTTCTTTTTTTAATATTCACTGGACGAGAGAGGACATATTTCCATTAATGTTTCAGTATCGACAGTGCAGCACAGATATATATCTTATTTAAAGTCATAACTTCAGTGATAATGGAAAATCTAACATGATTAATCAACCACTGATTTAGGTTCACCACTTACTAAAACACATTTTTCCATTGTCTTTCTCATTACCGTTCTCCAACGTGCTTCATTTTAAGCTGTTAAAAGCAACTTGGCATCTAGTTCTATGTAAAGATGAGATTTTAAATACTCAAGAGTGTCAGGGTGCTGCGAGGGCTGGTTGCCCTGTGGGATGGAGCTGGGAGCCAAGAGCAGCCATAGGTCTGGCAGGACTATGCCCTCCCCAAGCAAAACTTGTCATGCAGGACCCAGCAAAAGATCGGGGCTGCAATGGGGACAGTGACCTGAGCCAGCCCAGGCCCCATGAATCCATGGCAAAGCTGCAGTGGTGGGGAGGACCAAGGTCTGACCAGGATACAGCCCACAGGATGGGGTGAGGATGAGGGCTGTCAAGGTGTGTGGCAAGGTGTGTGGCCTGGAGCCTTTCAGTGTAAGTGTTGGCCCAAAGCCGTGGAACCTAGTTATTATGACATATTTTAACATAGAACTACCTGAAAATCCTGAGAATTGAACCTCCTGGCCTCAAGTGTCTTATAGACTGTAAAAAAAGCATGGCAGCAGAAAGACTCACAGACACACTGGAGACCACAGCAGCTTCATCAGCATGACCCAGCAGTGCAAAGGCAAAATGCAAGGGCAAAATAAAGAATAGAGTCTGGACCTCCTAAATACCTGCATCTCTTTCTTACCCTTGCAGAAAACCAAGGTGTTCTCCAGATCAAGCTTGTTGAATCATCAAGTTAATAGTTCACTCTCTTTCAGCTTCCCGAACTGCAATATTTAGCCTCAATACTGGTTGATTTTTTGCAATCTCTTGTTGGAGAATAACCACCTCTCATTGGGTGTTTTAAACACTAAGGAAGATTTCAGATTTGTTTTGAAGATTTATGAATGTCTGAATATTCTCTATTAATTCTCAAAATACATTTCAGTGTAGGAAAAAAAATACTCTAGACATTTTGCTTTTGAAAAAGCTGGCTGAAATTATTTCAGTAGAATAGATAATACCATGTACATAAAAGTCATATTTCATCCAAAAGGATCTTAAAGAAAGCAAATCTGATATTTTGGTAAGCAGCTATTGGTTTCTTTGTGGGTTTTTGTTTGTTTTGTTGTTTTTTGGGTTTTTTTTACACAATGACAAGTATTCAACGTTATTAATATCTACCTTGTAGTAAGGATAATTTACAGGAGGTTAAAGATACACAAAAAGAATATAGTCAGTATTCCTATAAAAAATAATAGGTGATGATAGCAATAATAATGATGTGTCATTATGACCTTATCTTGATGTTTATAGTATGGAAAGAAGGAAGAAAGTAAAGTTTAAAAATAAAAATAAATATTGTAGAGCTGTATAGGACATGTTTAAAGGCATATTGTCTTCTTCATGCTCCATACCTAGATATACTGTTCTAGGAAAGAGAAGAAAACACCAGTTTCTTCCATTTATGTATTTTCCTTACAAAAATCCTCTTATCAGGGCTTTCAAATGGAACAGCAAATGGGAATTCGACACTATTCAAAACAATAATCTATCAATCATCCTTATGAATCCCTTCCAACTCAAAATATTATATGATTCTATGATTCTACAGTTCTGTGATTTAAAATGATCCAAAAACTTTTGTCAAATCAAAAAAAAGGTACAATAAAGGAAAGGCAGAAGAAAAGAGTCTCTAATTTTTCCAGTCTCAGATGATAGTTGAAGTTTAAAACACAAAACTGAGTGCCACCTGAAATCTCACCTTCAGAAAGTACCTTGACAGTAGAGTTGCTGAAAAAATAATAATAAAAAAGAATTTTAAACCGTATCCTAGTGAACTGTAAGAAGAATAGCAAAAGAATAATTTATGCAATATTCATTTGTGTGGGTAAAAACAATCAAGCCAGTATAGAAATGGATGATAACTTTGCAAGACCAACACTTTTTATTGGTGCAGCAATACACTAGTAATGTCAATAATGAAGAAAATGTGGGATGACAAAGTGTACCTCCAAAATTAGAGACTGTTTTGATATTAAATGTGATACTGGAGCTTAGTAAAGAATTCTCCACTTCTATATCTTTTCATATTTCCACCTGCTTAGCAAAGGCATCAGGAACTATGACATGTATTAATTTAATGACAGGACTAAGAAGCTTAAAGTGACTCTATTAGCACTGTCTTCTGCTTTTAACACTCCTCAGGCCAGATCTTAGTCCTCCATGGCACAAGCCTATATCCCATTGCAACTGATGTAGGGCCCAGGCTGCAGTGTATGTAACAAACTCACTAGCTTTAATTCGGCTTGTTAAATAACAGTGAAACCTGAAACGATGGCTAGCTGAGCAAATATATTCTCAAGAGTCATAACCAGGCTTGTGCAGGCTAATGCTCATGTTTCCCCGATTGAAGTATTATGGTACAGGGGTGTGTACACTTCTGGCTAGAAAAAAACTATGGAGCTCTATATCCATTTCTACCTTCATCTGCCATGTAATTGCTGAGGGACTGACCTGTTTTAAAATCTGATCTAGTTCAGTTGTACAAATGTGGTAAAAGTCATCTCCCAATTAAGCCAGATGAAATTTGGGTATGTAAAATATACGTCTCTACTACATGTGAAACAGCTGCTGAAACTTCCACTGCAGACAGTGCGAAGTCAAGCTGTGGTTCAGTTGCCCTCATGTGGGTGTCATCTGTTGTATCGGTTGCCTACATATCTGGGACAAATGAATAGGTATAGAGAACACATTGTAAGTGAAAATGTGCTGATTATGTGCTGAACGTGATTGTCCAGATTATACCTGGGAGTCCTGGTAAACCACAAGTTGACCATGGCCAAGAAGGCCAATGGTATCCTGGGGTGCATTAAAAAGAGTGTGGCCAGCAGGTCAAGGGAAGTCATCCTCCCCCTCTACTCTGCCCTGGCAAGGCCACATCTGGAGTACTGTGTTCAGTTCTGGGCTCCCCAGTTCAAGAAAGACAAGGAACTACTAGAGAGAGTCCAGCAGAGGACTATGAAGATGATCAAGGGAATGGAGCACCTCTCTTATAAGGAAAGGCTGAGAGACCTGGGTCTGTTTAGCCTGGAGAAGAGAAGACTGAGAGGGATCTCATCAATGCTTATAAATATCTAAAGGGCGAGTGTCAAGAGGATGGGGCCAGACTCTTCTCAGTGGTTCCTGGTGACAGGACAAGGGGCAATGGGCAGAAAGTGGAACACAGGAAATTCTGTCTGAACATGAGGAGGAACTTCTTTACTTTGAGGGTGGCAGAGCACAGGGACAGGCTGGCCAGAGAGGCTGTGGAGTCTCCTTCACTGGAGATATTCAAAACCCACCTGGACGCGTTTCTGTGTAACCTGCTCTAGATGAAGCTGCTTTGGCAGGGGGTTTGACTAGATGATCTCTGAAGGTCCTTTCCAATCCCTACCATTCTGTGATTCTGTGATTACATTTAACTATGTAATGAGCTTAGGGTGACTATGCTTAGATGTGTTTGATAGGTGCTTAATGGTAGCTAAGATCCCACTGTCTGTATCGTAAATTATTTGGATCATACCGCACAAGAGAAAAGACTTAGATGAGGTCTTACTGCCAAGTTAGGCAAATTCAGGATTTGACTGCCTTGATTTAAGTAAAAAACACTGCATCATATGATGGAATAACTTCCAGCTATTTCTATAACATAAGACCTTTCTCTATTTCATGTTTTCTTTGTAATTAACAAAGATATATTTATGCGTTTCCTTATAAAGCTCTGCTAACAGGACTCAAAGAGCTTCAGAATACAAGTCAAAGATATTTTTTGCTTCAAAACATAAAATGAAGGCACTTTCTAGAACTTTGGACAATTTCTGTGACTCTGTAGTTACAGAATATGCCCTGCATCAAACTGAAGTCAATCTTCATGATTGATTGCTCAAGAGAGGGAACAAGATTCTTAACTTTCTCACTGACAGGACAGGTGGAGGTTAGTTAGCTGTCTTGCACAGCGTGGAACATGCTAAAGTGTTAATGCCCCCTGGATCTGTAATAAGCTACTCAGAAATCTCCTGTGGCTCAGTGCAATGAAGAAAGGATTACATGTCTGAGTGATATGCAGCCCACCTAAGGTCTGACCTTACTTTCCTGAAGTTAGGGAGGCTTTTTGTCATTATCTTAAATGAGGGGAGAAGTACTATGATGAACTAGACACTGGGCTCATGGTTAGCCTCAGTTAAAATACTGCTGTGTGGGCAAAGATCCCAAATGAGTATTTTTTTTTTTAAAAAAGCAGTCTAACCTCCCACAAAATATTCCATTTCTGTGAGTTTAGGAGATATGCTGTTCATAAACAATGCCTCCACCATAAAAGGAAATAAGCAAAAAATACCTTCATCGTCAAAGGCTCATCAGTTGGTGGTTCAACAGTATATAGCATGAAAAAGTACTTCTGCCACCTTCTGCCTTTTAACTATTGGTACCAATTATATGTACAATGTAATAGCATCACATCAACTGGATATTCATGTAGAATGAAATTTGTGCCCTGAACAAAGAAGTACACCTCCTTCATTTATTCCCCCCAAAAGCATGGGTTTTTCTCAATTTATTAAGCTGCGAGGGAGTTGCTTAACCATTCTTTCAAAGCACAAGTCAATACTCAGTACTCAAAAAATACACTTCTTATTTTGTCTTTAAATTATTGACATGCAGAATAAGAAAAAAAGCAGGTTGTTATGGTTTTTCAGGGTAAGGATCTGACCCTTCTTGTATGTTTGTTTACGTAACATCTGACACTGATCTTGACTGGGATTTTTAAACTGTAAAAAAATTATACAAAGCATGTATCTTATAAACGTTTATACACAAAGGATTTACAACACAGAAGATTAAACTGTGAAACAAAACTTCTGCAAGAACTGTTTACCTTTTTATATTTACTATGGAAACTTATGAAGAAAATGTGATTTTTTCATTTCTATCAGAATATTACATCGTCCCAGATTCATCCACACCACAAAGCAAAGGAGTCTTCTGGGGTTGGCTCTATTTTCTGGGAGGACACACAATACTGTCTTTTTTTTTCTTAGAGCAAAATAAGAAGTGGAATATGAGTCAAAACAACAACAACAAAAAAAGAGTAAAGTTTGCAAATAAAGATTTATTGCTGCAATATTATGCTTAGCTTTGTTTCAAATCTTATGATCTTTATAATTTTGTTTTTTTCACAGACAGATTCTCTAGCATTGGCACCCTGACATCTGTGTTTAATATAAGCACTCTTTCCAGACATCTTCTGGAGAAAACACTAAAAGTAAATAAAGACAGAAGATGCACGTTTAAAAAAGCCACTGTTGAATATGTTCTAGTAGGATTTCACAATGGTCACTTCAAAAACGGAAGAAATGTGTTTGTTTGAATTCCATGGAGCGTTTTCCCTTCCCTCCCCTTAAGATACAGCCTATTACGTGTGTTTCAACTGAAACAAATTTTATGGTGGTATGGAATTGAGAAATGCTGGCATCAAAACTTTAATAAACACAGAGTTGAATCTGTGAGAATAAAACTGTTGATCATGGTTTGGCAAGCATGGCACATTTTGGAAAGAAAGATGTCAGAGTAACAAATAAATAGTTAAAACCTAATTTTTCTCGGATAACAGGATTTTATTTAGTGTTTCTTTTTTCCTACTTACTGCTAACTTTATTTGCTTCCTATGCTGGATTATGGTCCTGAAGTGCATAGTTTCCTACAAATCTAGAGTATTGTGTATGATTGATTAGAAATGAAGTCTGAGCTGCTGTATTCCATTTCACAGTGGTTTCTTTTCTCCTTTGCAATCTGGTAATACCAGCCTGGCAAAGCCTTGCCATGATTGGTCTGGGCTCACTGTTCCCTGTAAAAGGAAAGATTTTCAAGGAGTCAGAAAACCTGTCTCAGATTTGGAATTCTTATTTTGAGAATAACTTTGATGATGTTTGGGTAAGTTTCATAACATTTTTGGAATTTAGTTTCCTATTTCTGAAAAAAAGTTTGGATAAGAGTCTCCATCATTGGCAGAGGGAAGAGGTGAAGGGGGAAAAAGAAGTGTTTTGTTATTTTGAAAGACTTTTTTTATTTTTCTATCAATAAGAAAAATGTGCCAATGAGAAAAATGCATGATAGTTGCTTGTTCTTAACAAATAATAAGGTATTGCATACAGAAGATATTGCAGTATACATTATAAAATAAAAACTATGAGAATAGTACCCTCTCTTCTCACAGGAATAATTTGAGGTTTTTATGCTGAAATCCCAAATAATGCAATGCACAAAAAGCAGCAGAAAATATTATTTTATTACTCACCAGAAGAGACTTCATGGTACGTTAAAGGGGAAAAGAGAAAAGAAAATTATAACCAACTAGCTGTGAAACTAGCAATAAGAAAACAAGTAAAAAATGTATTTCCTCTCTTCAATTTTCACTATAGCCTCCTGAGTCTCTCATAAGGATGCAGCTACTTCACACCTGGGTTCCTGTCCTTGTGGTGAAGACAATCAACAACTTTTCTGCTACTTTCTAGTCTTCTAGTTGAAAAGGCAGCTGGCTTCCCTTCCAAACAAAAGTCAATTTCACATATCATCACACACTGACAAAGCACAGCTAAAAATCCATAGAACTGAAAACAGTTTAACTCTTAATGTTTATAAAACAGTAAATACAGTAGGCAAGAATGGAGTAGATTTTTTCTTTTAGTCAGGCTCCCCCAAATCATTAATTATTGGAGGCTCTGAATGCCATAATTTTGGAAGTCATAATTAATTTAAGCTCTTCTTAAATAGTAATGTTGGAAAGCTCTACACACACATGGGGTAAGTGGACCTTCCTTGTACGAATAATAAGAGCTTAGAAAATCAGATTTGGCATTCTAAGATGAACAATTAATGTAATCACAATTTAGAAATGAGCACTTTTATAAATGGTAGGCAAATGGGTAATATCTAGTGGCTAGTCATGATTATGAGTAGATCTGGGCAAATGGGGTAAGTATTAACTAAGCTGAATAGCAGCATGTAAATATAGCAGTATGTGGCACCAACAGTGGAAGAATTAAATAGTCATCAGGAAAGATACATCAAATCATTCTCTACATTGATGATACATAACACTCTTTAATTGTCTTAGTCAACCTGCATTACTTATAATGGCTTAAGCCTGTTTAAGGGGTTATTTTGAAAGTTAATTCCTACTATCTTTCATGTGCTGGTGTTGTAGGTCTCCTGTCTCATGGCTGTGAACTTAACCATTTCAGGCTGTATGTGGCTGTACCACTGTGGAGGATGCTTGCCTAAATAGTACATCACTTTGATTTTATTCTAAAACAATTGTCCTAGCATGCCAATGTAATGAAATAGGGTTTGAAAATTATCCAAGCTTTGGGAAACTGAGCTCAGCTAAAAGGAGTAAGAAGCTGGCTGTTTTTCTACTATAGAAAGATTCCTAACATTTCTGGAAGCATCTATGTGGTCTTCACACCACCCCTGCCACCATGAAGGAATAATTCCAAATATCAGTTACCAAAATTGCCTCTAAACAATTTAAAGGGAAAGGAAAGAGGGCAGTAGTACTCAATTAGCAGCTGTACTGCTGGCAGCTTGTGCTTTCACTGCTGCAGTCCCATCTCCTCTCACCAACCCAAGTGCTGTTCCACTACTGTTCCAGGTAAGAGGCACTCAGACAGGATACCAGGACTTGGAACTATCATAGAAATTAATCAGCAGCAACTAAATATTACAGTTGTACAGCTAATTTTAAAAAAATAATCAAAGAAACATATAACTACAGTGTTATAACTAGTTCGTTATGCACTGAAAGTAAGCCATAGATTTTTGTTATAACATACAGGTCAGATACCTATCCTTTCTCTTTCTTAGTACTGATAGTAGCTTCACTACTTCTCTAGTAACATTCTCCTAATCATGCCTTGAGACAGGTAAAAAGAGGAAACAACCGTCTCTTTAACAGTTGTATCACTCAAATACATTTTATAATATGTAGTTCTTATTTTTATCTCTTCTTTAACTGCAAGGTAGTTTTTAGGGTTTCTTTTCAGTGCTGTTAGGAAATTAGTGTGATTTAAATATGAAAAACAGCTATAAAACCAGAATTTTTTATGTATTTGACCTATTTTTGCACTCAGATAAAATTTGGGCAAAAATCAAGCAAGACATTATTTAGAAAACTGCTAAGAAATATTAGGAGTGGTTTACACAAATAAAAAAGGAGAGGTTACTTTCAATCTTTTCCTAAGCATTTCTGTTTTATTGCCTTGTATGATAAAGTGTTATGTTCCACTGCTTCATTTGCTTGTCTGCACTGTGACTTATTGATGGGCAAGTGTAAGGGAGGAGTAATATACATGGCCTCTAAGGGGATAGTTCTTTAACTAAATTTCTGTACGCAAGGGATTTGAGAGAAAGATTGTATTTTTAATTGGAGAACATCTCTCTTTTGGAATCTGGGACTAAAGCAAGGAGTGGTGAGGGACCTTCGTCCCTCCTTTTCTTTAAGCAGCCTGCCTAAAAATATGAGAAAAGTTTTCTCTTCCTGCACTTCTTACTGCACTGGCCTCCTAAACATTCCTGATAAGAGTACTACTTAAGCAGAAAAGCCTGTTCCAACTCATACAAACAAATAACAGCTTAGGTTGATTTGGGGGTTTTGTTTTGTTTTTTCCTGAAAAAGAAGGAGGAGAAGGAGAAGGAAAAAGAAATCTTATGGGGCCAGATTTTGATCTACTGTTGGTTTCACAGCTTCAGATTTTCACTGCAAAATGTGTTGTTTTGATCTGTGTATTGTATACACGTGCTGAAATCATCAGAAAACAAGGTAAAGCTAAATCCAGATTTACTAGAAGGAATTTGTTCAGTCTCGAAGATTTGATCACTTGTCTCACCAGCGATTTGGTGTACAGAATGAGCCCCTTCCAGTCTTTATCTCTGCTTCCATTTCAGTGGAAACCAGGAAAGAGGGGGAGAGCATAACAGAATTTGGTAGACTTGGGTCTTGCCACATCGAAATTCAGAGGCAATCAGGGCACTCTATGAAGGTGGGAACTGACAAGTGCTTTTCCATTGCCAATCTGCGTGTAACCTGAAAGTCTCATTCTTTTTCCCATTGATGTCAATAGCAAAACAGAATGTGACTTCATCTTTGTCAAGTGTCACTGCACCATCCTCTATTGGAGCCTCTAAAACCACGGAGATAAATGAGAATCTTTGAGAATTTGAAAAAAAAAAAAAGTTACTGGGAAAATTAAACATAGGTTAATATTTTTTTTTTCCTATGACAGGTAAGCTATCTTTCTTCCTTCACATCTTTATCTCATCCTTCAAAAGAAACAAAAATATTAAAAAAACAGCCAAGCAGCCCACATTCTCACATGAATTTTCCATGTGCAAAACTTGTCTTTCAAGTACACTTAAGCATCTTTTCTCTTTTAACTTTGTGGGTCTTGCATTTCTTTTTTGCATTAATGTGTTCTCAGGAAAAGAAAGAGGGACTTTTATGAATTTAAAACAAATATTTAAAAATATACTTGTAAGACTGTTTCATTTGTTTCAGGACTCCCTTTTTTAAAAAAATAAAATAAAATCTTATTCCTGCAAAAATTTTATATTCCAAGGGGTTCCAGCTGCAGGTTTTATTCTTGTTTTTGAATCTGCAAATCTTAAACTTTTTAAAGCAATCAAGTTGCAATTATTCCAGGCACAGGCAGTTGTGTGGGATGCATTGCCTGGGATGTGAGAGGACTTCTTTAAAGTCTTTGTTCTGGCATTGACTTCTGGTGTGATTATGACTGAGCCATTTACCCTTCCTTGCTTCTCTTTCTTCCGTGTAAAACAGAGTTAATAGTAATTCTGTATTTTGTACAGGTGTTTTGCTACAGCTGCATTAAAGACTAAAGGTTGTTCAAATATTGGAGTCATGGAGTATATAAGAGTTAAGAAGCATGTTGGTTACTTGGATTCTCAGTTTATTTCTGGCACTGTAGTTTTCATACATTCACATCAGTGCTTCAATGTCATCTTAGATTTTTAGTTGAGTATAAGGTTGTTCTAAGCCCAAAGGGAAAAAAANTGTTTAAAAGCCAAAAGGGAAAAAAAAAAAAAAAAAAAAAGAAAACCAAAAAAAAATCCAGTCAAAAATCACAGCAGACAAGACATGCAATGTAATGATATCAAGAAAAGCTCTCTTGAGACTTAACGTCTAAACACAATTCAGTTATTTCAGAGCTGAAGCAGCCCCTTAGAGAAGGTTAGTGCTAAGTCTCTGAGGCCACATAGCAGGATTCTGCACTGATTTATAAACTTGAAGAGTGTTATGCAGGTACATATTTCCATCCACCCTTCCTTCAGTTTAAAAACAGAACATCACAGAGATTGTCCTGAAAAGAATCAAAAGTACAACCTGAAGAAACAACAGCCTTTATATTACTCCCTTTCCTGTCTTGTTAGAAGGAAAGAGGGGTTTTTACATCATGATCTGAATGCCAGTAAGCCAGAGAACAGCTTCTGAAAGGCAGCTGCCTGAAGAGGGCTGGGTGCTATTCTCACAGAACACCCCTTGCCACTGCATTAACAAAAAGAGGAGGGCGTTCAAGTGCATAGAACCAGAGATACAGTGTTTTGGCTCCTGATTTTTATGAGGAGGCAGGGAGAAATCAATGTCTCAGTCTCTTTACAAAAATGCAGTATGTGGCTGGTGCCACAAGCGAGATGCAGCTTACAGTGATAAAAAAGGACTCACAAAGTGATGCAGCCTCTCCTATAGAGTGTGACACTGAGCACACAAGGCACTGCAGACAGCTAGTTGTCTGTAGCCAGGTTCTTCTTCCTCTCCCCAGATTAGCAAATCCTGCCCTAGTTCCCCATCTAGCACATGGCTTGTATAACAGGCTGATGCGTTCTCAGTCGTCAGCAGGATCTGAAATTGTTTAGTATGGGACTTACTGCAAAGTGATCTCTAGTAATTTGGATTTGAAATGGTAAATATATAAGTGATGATAGTAAGCCCAGGCAATAAAGTTGCAGTGAGTAGACATAACAAAATTGAAATGATCCTTGCACAACAGCATTGGTACATGCAGAAATTGAAGTTAATGAAACAACGTTCTGAGACTCTGAACTCAACTAATTTACAGGCAAATGACTGTAGTAAAAGGACTAAATATGGTCCTTATTACAGTTTCAGGTTGCTTCCCTTCATCTGTTACAACCACCAGCCTCCACAGTAGAAAGTATTTTCTTTCCTGTACATTATCTCCAAGGAATCAAAATGAAACCAACGGAGAATAGTCCCAACAGTTCACAATGAGGTCTTCAAAACAGGAAATAACATTATCATACTGATTGAACTGAAGGCAGTGGTAGACCAGCATGGAAATTTTGTCTAATAGGTGGTTTTTTACAGATGTCTTGTAAGTTACAGCCAGCCTGGAAAGAACTAAAGATATCTGAAATAATAGTGTTCTCTAAAATATTTTTTATAATCTTAAACAAATATAACAGATTAGCTGATGAATTATAGAACTATCTATATGTGAATTTTCTTCATGTTAGATGGTATATGGTCCCATAAACTGGAGCTTCTAATCCTGGAGTAGTGACTGATGACTCTCATCATCCTTGAAGTCAACTCTCCCCACAGACTCCTACTAGCTAACAGAAATGGATGCCCAAAGCATATGCCGTAACCTAATATAGTCTCAAATTCTCTCACCAAAGATAGTCTAAACTGGAACAGAGAAGACTTAAAGCTTGTTTTCTGAAGATATTGCAGTATGTTTACAGTACAGCTGAGCATCCAATTTACTCTGTCTTTCAAGAAACCTCTAGAATGAACTAGAGAACATAGCTTTCCATTTCATTGCTCTTGCTCTCTTTTTAATCACCTCTTTCTCTTCTTTTTTAACCTCAGTTTACTGTCCTAATTTCTTTAACACTTCCCCTGGCTTCTATTAAGTTCTCCAAAAGGTTTATGTGCTTTCTTGCCAGGCAATTTCGTCTAAGCTCCCATGGCTCTACTTTTAATAACACTGATACATTTCTCAGCGTATTTCTTGCTCTACATTTCTTCTGGGTCTTTGATTTTTCACAGCAAATGGTGACTTTTATGAAGCCTTGTTATCACTGCCACAAATTCACTGCAGAAAGCAATCAGCCCTGCTGCAGAATGTGATCCTAGAGTGTTACAAGGTCTCCAGTGCCTTTGTGAATACTAGTGTATATAATTAAGTCCTTTGGTACAATCTTATGATACCTGCTGAAGGTGCAAAGGGCATTAACCATCAAATCCTTTTTCTAGTATCCCATAATCTGATTTTGTTCTGCAGACTTGAAGTAGGATTTACCCTGGAGCTTTTGCCATTAGTTTGCTATGTAGGGTTGCCTTACACCTATTCTTTTCTTCATGTCTCAGTTTAACTGGTGATAAAAAGGGTAAGTAAAATATGGGCTATGCTTAATTAAAATGACATGTTAGTGCTCTCATGACAGAATCTTCTAAAAATATGTCACGAAAATGTGTTTTTTAAGAATGACATAACCAATCCTTTTGGAATAGAAGAATAAACCAAAAAAGACAGGAAAGACTGATATGGTGGATTGTATTGATCCAACAGTGCAGTGCACCACAGTTCTGACAGAACTGGAAATATTCACATTCAGTCACTCCCGTTAGATACCATAACCACTGCCAAATTCTTTTTGTAAAGGAAAATTAAAAAAAAAAAAACAAAAAACAACCCACAGATAGCCACAGGACAAAATGACTGAATGATTTGTTCATTTTGACCCAATGGCAGACAGTAGGCCATTTGCGCAGTAATACCATTTGGTTTTGAAATAGCACCAGGACAGCATGCTGGATCACATAACAGAAAGATGGTCCCTGTCCAAAAGAGCATCCATCCTAGGACAAGCGGTGTGAGGATTGTTATAGGAAATAAGGATTAAATTCAAATTAGCAATCAGTGACTGCAGCAACCTCTATACCCACCACATACTCATCACTGAGTGTTTTGCACTGATAGCTGTATTTTGAAAAGAGATTGCAAGAAGTTTAATAGTGTGGTCTTTTAATTTTCTTACAGGGAGTACTTTCTGTGCATAAAGACTGTGCTGGAAGAAAGTATCATGGTGTTTACGAGAAAATTTGACAAATGGGCAATCTAGGTGAGCATAGTTGGCAAGGTGGCATTTGACAAGATTTAAATCTGTTGTACTAAGGAAGCATCTGCTGTGGAATGGCTCCCTCACAATGAGCTCTATTAATAACTTAGATTTGCCAGCGGCATGTGGTGTTACAAAAATATATATGAATGTTCACTTAGTTGCGTGCCAGACTGCCACAGAAATTAGAGTTGATTAATGTTGCCAGTGGGACTACTATAGATTTTCAAGCTGCTTCTAGTTATTCATCGGGTACCCCACTTCAGACTGTGACTTCTGTGAAAGCAAGGCACAATAACATGCTCACAATCTTAGCAGCCATGCCAGAGGTTCTGTAGCTTAATAGGTTTTTTTGTGGGATAGAGTATTCCAAAGGTCACAGGAAAGTCCAATTATCAGAAGTAAATACAAACACTGCAAATTCAAATGTTGTGCTGCTCAGGTTTGGACTGCTAATATCACAATGAATGATTCAAGTATTGAAAAACGATCAGAATCATTTGCCTGCCTCATTATCAGATCACTGAGGAGATCAGATCACTAAGGAGATACTGCTTATCCACTAGAGAACCAATCTCAGTACTGACCAGCTCTACGTATCAGATTTTGAAATGAAATATGATTCAGATGATAACGTTTCAGGATTCCTGTCCATCACAGTGGAACACGTTACTGAAAGCAGCTTGCAGAAGGCAGAGAACTTAAGAGATACTGAAATACATATTCACATGCAAACTCTACTGACCTATACTGCAGCCCCATACATATATGCTCAGTTTCACTGATTAGGGCCACACTTTGTCATGCTGCTTCTACCAACATCTTAAATGATCTCAAATACAAAACAGGAAGTGCAACCTTACCTGTTTCAGGAAACCCTCATTATTACTCAAAAAAAAAGCCTAATACTTATGCAAGCTTACACCGATGGACATAAAACTGTTGTGGAAAATGTTGAATTGGGGTAGATGACACAGTATTCTCCACTCTATATCCTGAACAACTTTCCATGATTGAAGAAGGTCAGGGCAATCCCATACTAGAATTCTGTGTCATGTGGACTTTTTATGACTTTTAAACAAAGGTTTACAAATTATTCTGTAATTTGATGGAGTTTTAATGGCATCAGAAAGAACCTGTCTAGCTATAATTAAGATGTAATTACTGTTTATGAAATTAAATTGACAAAACAAAATCTTTAGGGTGAGATTATACATATGTTGCAGCCCACAACTCGGAGACGTTCTTTTTTTTTTACTTCCCTCAAAAAGAGGCCTTTTTAAGAGTAGTTTAATTTCAGTTGACTGAAATACTGTTATGAACACAGTATTATGCAATATCAAGAGGTATCCAGTGTAGGCTACTTTACTAAACCTAGCTGAACAATTCAGGGCTTACCTAAAGCCAGAAGGGAATGGTTTATGACTGCTTGAGTTTCCTAAAATCAGCTTTTGGCAGTGAAATTCCCACAGTGAGCCTTCACAGCTCACTGGGAATAATTACCCCACCTGGGGTTTGCTGGCATTGAGATATAAGTCCACGAAGGCTGACTTCACACAGGATATCTTGTTTTTCTGAGAACTGACCACCCTGGTTTTATAATTTTCAGCCACATTCAAACTGCCTTCTGGCATCGTGTATGTTTAATGGTAAAACACAGAAGAATTAAAGTAATACTTAGAGTCAAATTTTGGTGTTTTTTTTCTTTAATGTATGAGCTCTTAAAAGTAACAACAGCTTGCAGGTTTGTGCTAATATTAGTAATTTATTCGGAAAATAAAATATTCCCCTACATGTCTTTTAAACAAATACTTTTAAAAAAAATGGTCTTTGTAATTATTGACAACAAAGAAGATAAACTGGAGTACGCAACAGTCACAATACCCCAAGACTGCATGGAAAAGCTCTCTGCCACTTCCTTGGGTAGTTTGGATGTGGCTGACTGTAATTCAGGACAATTAGGTAGGGTGAGTACTCGTACTGTTTCTGTGAAATCAACAGTATCATCCATATTCAGAATACTACACTGTTGTATTTCATGGTATTGAGTCAAAGGGTAAGACTGGACAGCATGTGCGGATATGCATAAACAGAGATTTTGTACTCAAGATGTCTCAATTGTGAGTCTTCATACCAGTATGAAGACTTTCTGCTACAATTCCTTGGACATGTTCCAAGCACCAAGGAGGGAGGCTCATGAAGGCAACAGTCTTCCAAAGAATATCTCTATTGTGGAACTAGCTCTCCAGTTACGCTGATATAGCTGAAGTATGTAAATTCCTTTCATAGCTCTACTTGAAACTAGCAATGTTCAGCATTTAATGATGTTGTCTTCTTTCCTGCACCACGTAGCAAATCATCTGGTGTTATGCAAGAAATGTGAATGTGACTGATGATACCCCCTGGATCTGGACACTGAGAGTATTTCTTTCTCATTTTTATCCTGTCTGCAAAGTAACTGCTTTATATCCATTATAAAAAGGTACTTTTAAAAACTCATCTAGTATATACACGAGAAATATTGTCTAAAATTCTGGTTGCATGTATGTTCTGCCAAGCCCATGTTTTTTAGACATTGCTGATTTTATATCAAACGCTACCTGACACTACATTAGCATAATCCTTTCTCCCCTACCCCCTTTTCATTCCTGGAAATGTCAGTAAGAGTCACATCCAGTGGAATTTTGTTACAGACCATCAGGTCAGAGTAACGAGGGGGATGAAGCCTTCTTTAAACAACCTGAAGATATCCCTGTATCACAGAATCACAGAATAGTTGTGGCTGGAAAACACCTCTGGAGATTGCCTAGTCCAACCTTTCTGCTCAAGCAGGGTCAGGTGGAGCAGGTTGCTCAGGTCTCTGTCCAGTCAGGTTTTGAATTATCTTCAAGCATGGAGACTCCACAGATTATCAGGGCGGCCTGTTCCAGTGTTTGATCACCAATGCAGTAAAATACTTTTTATCTTTCATTCTTGTATTTCAACATGTGCTCATTGCCTCTCATCCTGTCATTGGACAGCACAGAAGAGACTGACTTCAACTTCTTTACTCCTCCCATTAGGTATTTATATACATGGATAAGATCCTCCTGCGCCTTCTCTTCTCCAGGCTGACTGATCCTAGCTCTCTCAGTCTCTTCTCATATGTCAGATGGTCCCTTAATCATCTTTGGGTCTCTGCACTGGACTCACTGCATTAAGTCCACATCTTTCTTGTGCTGTGGAGACCAGCATTGGACCCAGAGATGTTTCATCAGGATTGAGTACAGAAGGAAGATCAACTCCCTCAACCTGCTGGCAACACTCTTCCTAATGCAGCCCAGGATGCTGTTGGCCGCTTTTGCAGCAAGGGCACATTGCTGGCTTGTGTTGAACTTGGTGTCCATTAGGACCCTGAGGTTCTTTACTGCCAAACTGTTTTCCAGCCCATTGGACCCCAGCCTGCACCAGTGCATGGGATTATTACTCCTCAGGTGGAAAACCTGGCATTTCCCCTGTTGAACAGATTCACATTTTAGGTATTATCAGTTGTCCTTGGAGGGTTTCAAGCCCTGACTGGACCAAGACTTGAGCAGCCTGCTCAGAACCCAGACCTGGCCCTTCTTTAAGCAGGGGGTTGGACTAGAAACCTCCTGAGGTCCCTTCCTGTTTGAATTATCCTGTGGTTCAATGAGACCTGTTTTCTAACTCTAAGGGTTACAGTAAGTGTTGCAATTTATGAAAAAGCATAGTTTTCTGAGCACAAATGTTGATTTGAAAAAAGCAGCTATGTAGGAGAGACATCTATGGAAAAAGAACAAATTGTGCCAGTAGTATGTACTCTCCATTTGCTATAGACTTCATCTGCAACTTAATAACACTAAAACCAATAATAATTTCAAAGAAGTGGACTTAGAGTACAGTGTGTCTACTCTCTTGTTCACTCTGTTATGTTTCTTAATCTCTGTTGCAAAGATTGTTTCCTGTAGCTTAAAGTAAGAATGGCATTAATAAGGATATCTAAAACTATGTTTCACCAGTTTCATACCTTATGCCTTACTACAGTGGATGAAGAACTCTCCATAACTCTTCATAAAATATGGTATTTGTAGTGAAATACATTTTTTCTGGCCTTGGGGACTTCTTTTCCCCCTGTTTTTACCATCTCTCTAGAGAGGTATTCCTTACAAACTGAGAAGTGCTGATGTAAACCATTATTTTTCACCCCAAAAATAGATGGTACAGTGGTTACTGTGCTACTATAAGATCTACAAGCCTTTAACACACTTCACTGCTACATGTATAACTTAAATAAGTGACTTGTATCTGTACCTTGGTTTCCATTTGTAGTACTGATATAGTAACAGTTTTGTATCTTTCAGGACTGCCAGGAAGAGAAAGATGTTATGACATTTCTGCGACTCAGATGACAGTAAAGAAAACCATTTAAGTACCTAAGGAGGACAAATGCAAAAAATCTGAAATTTTGTACTGTCATCAATAACTGAAATTTGGTGTCAACTGAAATTCCAACAGCAAATAATATGACCAGGTTTATAACATTTGCAGATGACGTATATGTAGTTAAGTGAGTTTTCCACAGTACCTATAATTTATTGTGCTAAGTAATTAGGATGATAACTTACAAAAATATTAATACCAGCTCCCTCATGAGGTCACATGAAAGACTACTGTAGGAAACACTGACTCTTTTCCAAACATATGGAAGACAGAGTTCATAAAAAAAACCCCAATGTTGTTCCAAAGTCAACTTATCAGCAAAGGCTTTTTTTTTCTTCCCAAAAAACTTGGTCATGTCATGTTATGAATCATTATTTCAGAAGTGCATGTCTCCAGTTTAAAAAGCTCAATAGCCTGGTTTGCTTCATATAAGGAGTAACTATAAACATGAATTCCCTTTTCTGACTGATTAAAAAGGCTGAAGAAATGCAACTAAATCTATTCAGCTGAGACCAGTGTAACATCTGCTTTGTCTGCAAATTGCTTCCTTTAACAGTTTGTTTTAACGAGTTGGAGCTTCTCACTTCAACTACTGGGGTTTTATTGTTGTTTTAGTTGGGGGGGGAGGTTGATACTTTATCACCTGATGGTATCTTGCAGTTATATTTTTCCTTTAAAACAAATCTAAGTGGTCACATCTGTGTTATGAAAGTTAACATATGTATGTATAAGCCGTACTTATATAGGTATTTATCTATGCTCCTACATAGTTCTTAAACCAAGCAAATCTAAAAACAGTAGAAATGATATCTAAATATGTTTAGTAAGAGTTTTTACCCATCATAATGTGTGAATAACAACTCCTCTAGATCTTTACATGTAACTATGGAACAATTAACAACCAAGCTGGTGTCAGAATGAACTTTTTTTCACTTTTTTCCCTGTTTGATATATTTTGTTTTCATATTGAGTGAAAAGCTACATAGACAGGGAACAAAAAATTGTTTCTCTCACCCTAAACTGCTTGCGAGTAGCTACAGTAATGTGACCAAAAAGCAGGGAAAGTGCAAATTCTGGATACTTTTCAGTTAAGACCTGCTGCAGGTCACCAAAAAGTAAATGTCTAGTGAACACCCACAGGAAGAAAAATGAATCATAGATGTCTTCAGTACAAAGTCAAGGGAAACAGTTACTGCGTAGGGTGCACACACTGAGGTCATGGAGAGGGATTTACTTTGGACTAGTTCTAAGTCTGGTCCCAAGGTCTCAGTGACCATTAGCAGTTGGATTGCATTAAGAAGGAGCCTTCTGGTCTAGTTTTTGAAAGCGAACTTGTTCATGTGCTCTGAAATGACTCATGATACCCAGGCAAACAGCAGTAATCAAAGACCAACTGGAAGATTCACTTGAAATTGACACTCCTGACCTTAACTTCAAATGCTGAAGTAGACAGACCCATAGTCGTTCTATTTTTTCATCCCAGAATGATGCTTGAAAGGATTACTTTTATTAAAGTAATCTTCCATTCTAGAAGTGTCTTTCTCTCCAGAAACATTTTGTTGTCAGTCTGCCTTCTTGATAGAGAAGTATCCAATAAATACGTGGCTATGTGTTTCTTTGAATTTTGAGGATGTTGTCCTTTGATGCAGCTTAATAGGCTATATAATCTTTCAAATACTATAGGCCAAGACCAACATTTTCAAAAAAGAATCTTTCAGAATTGAGCTTAGAGATGCCCAAATAAGTATGCTGTCTACTGAAGGCATTGACTAGTAAAGAATTCCAGTTAAAATACGTAGTAGTTGTATTTTTTTCCCCTTAATTTACTAAAAGAATTTGCACTGTGACTCTGTCAGAATAAGCACAGTACAAATGTATTTTATACTCCAGTGCAGCTTCCTTTTTTTTCCTATGAACTTGTTTAAACTTGTTTAAAGTTCTGCCAAAGATGAAACTGGAATTAACTACAGATCAAATTTTACCTTATGCAATGGCATCATATTTAGAAATCAGGTATCAGTTTCAGTTTAAAGGAACAAATTGGATTACAAATTTTCCCATGATGTTGTTTAGTCAAGTGTAAAATTTGATTTTTTATATGCATTATAACATATGGTTGGAAGTGTCACATATGGTTGGAAGTGTCAGCCAAAAGTCAAATGGCCGCGCTTTTCTCTCCTCAGATCCCAGCTGTCCTGATATATTCATCATTTTCTAGACTCCCATTTGTGCTTCTATTTGTATTTTCATATGCATACATACATATATATGTGCAAAGTATAATTTAATAAACTGTTAACATACAGGTTCAGAAACTCATTTTGAAGTAAGAAACAGATGTGTATTTTTCATATATGTATCAGAAGTTTTAAGTACTTACTTAATAAACTGCAGTTTACAAATATTTTAAAACATCGAACAGATAAAACCTTAAAAGTAGTTTTATGGAATCATTAAAAATAATCCTTATATATTGCTACTGTCCTGAATATAATCACAGACTCAGAGCCTGCAGGTATTTCATTCAATATGCCTGTGTTATCCAGCCTGAGGTGTTACGTATCATCTGTGAAATATACTACTTAGGGAACGAGAGATGATCAGTCAATACTGTTAGTATTTAAAGCAGAAATTTTCAAAATTTTTTAGGAAGGTCTGTTGTCTAATTCTTATTAGAACGTTTTGAAATTGTGTACATGACATCTTTGAAATTTTCATCCATAACTCCTTTGGAACTAGTCAGGCTCCTCTTTGTATATTGAATAAAAGAGGAATTTGCCACAATATTTTCAGAACTCCTCATCAATCTGGATCAACTTTTTGGCTGCATGTAAATTAAGATTCTCTCACCAAAGAGCTCTTTAAATGACCTGTTACTTTTGGCTGTTAGAATTGCTGTGAAAGGCTTCTTTCAAACTTACTAGGTTGTTTATGAACATGACAAGCAATGGAGTCTTTTATTCATAACTTTCTTCTTCCGTTCTCTCAGGAAAGATTGTCAGGTGATTAATAAAGTAAAGAAAATAGACTGCATGCTTAGTGAAAGAAGGAGTGACAAGGGCTTATGAAAAGTGAAAACACAACCAAATATAGCATACCATATTTTCCTGTCTTGTCTATGAAAAAAATTGCCATCTTTCTCTTCTATACGACAGCATGTTTAGAAAAGTGTTAATTTCATTTTCAAGTTGTCCCATTCTGTCTTGTGTACAAGTTCACACAAGGCAAAAACTGATTTCTTTTGGTCTTGCTTATTCTTTTGAACTGTATATGTAGGAATGTCATGGTATTTTCTTCATAGAGAATTCATGATTACTAGGCTAAGGACAGGAACTATAGGTAAGAAGATATTCAGTCATCATCCTTGTTGAATTCTAATAGATTCTTTATGTTGGCTTTGTCTTGGGTTCATGTTCTACGTAATTTGATAGTAGCTCTTTAAATTCTCAAGATTTTATAGAAAATATCTAAGCTTGCTAAGCTTTGGATGACTCTAGATTTGGACTTTTTATGAAAAATATTCACTATGAAATTTGCTACAACATTTTGATATGAGTGGCTTGTTTTTTGGATAGTCTAAGAGCAGGCCAAGTGAAAGATAAAATTCAGTGTAAATATTAACAGATTGAAATATAGAATATTTTTTAAAAATTTCCTTTGTACTCTTTTACATTGTCAGGTTTTTAACCCATAAGGGAAGAGACCATTACTGGTGTAATGTGAGCTGAGACTGGTGATTCTGCTCTCTCCAGCCCTTCCTCCCTCACTGGAGAAGGAGGTCTCCTCAGTGGGAAAAACAGTGTGGATATTGCTCTTTCAGTCTCATCTTGTTACACAGCAGGCCCAAACGCAGTTTCTTTAAAATTTTCTTTCTAGCCAGTGTATTCAGTCCCTCTGAAATGGCCAGCAACTGTATCTTTGTCAGCATAACCACCACGTGTCATGATCTGAACATCATGACCATCACTCCCTAGCTTCCCTCGCTTGCAAGCAGTGACGACTCAGACCTCTCACTTGTCAGGTAGGAACAACTTTCATATTTTAACATGTACAGCATAGACCATCTGAAGGGTATTCTTTTTTAAGTAATAATCAGGTGATGAGCTGTGGTTTTAGATTATCAATCCTTTTGCCAACAGCTCAGTGTATCTGAAAAACCTTCCAGCTATAGGCAGCTGTGTGAAGAAAAAAATGATGGAGATGATTTCTGGGGAAGAAGAGTGAGTGGTGATCTATCAGCCTCATCAGCAGATGAGTTACTAAGACATTGTTCAGAGATGGAATTATTTCCTGTTGCTGACAGAGGCATGTAGTCTGTGTGGATACAGAATCAAAAGAGGTTCTCATAGAGAAACCTAGAGGTTATATATTTGTAAATGCAATCTATTCAGGATGGGATTCATACGTCAGATTCAGACATCAGGGGGTGTAGTGGTAGGACAAGGGATAATGGTTTTAAACTGACAGAGGGAAGATTTACATTAGATTTAAGGAATAAATTCTTTACCATGAGGGTGGTGAGACACTGGAACAGGTTGCCCAGAGAAGCTTTGGATGCCCCTTCTCTGGAAGTATTCAAGACTAGGCTGGATGGGGCTTTGAGCAACCTGGTCAAGTGGGAAGTGTCCCTGCCCATGGCAGGGATGTTGGATCTACATGATCTTTAAGGTCCCTTCCAACCCAAACCATTCTGTCATTCCATGATTCTATGATCAGACATGAGGTGTCTGACAGGTAGGTGTTCACTTCTGAGCTCCCCAAAGAGGAATAGCAGACCTGAACCATGCAACACCCAGAAGCCTGCCCAGCTGCTCCTGCAGAGTCCAGGCACAGGCCATTTGGGAGGCCCTGTGGTACCCGGCATGTTCCCCAGTTGCTGCTCCAGGTCTTGCAGAGTTTGTCTTATTCTTGCCAGCCTTGGGTGGCTGCCTTGGGTCTCACAGGAAATAGAATTGGACCATTATTTTTAAATACTAATTTATTCCCTTAAATAAGCAGGATCCTACTCTTCAATTTTTTGGCACAATCAGCTAATTATTTGGATTACATCGTTCAGCTAAAATATTTCAGACATATTCTACTACTCCTCAGGAGATTTCCTTTTGGCAGGAGATAATTTTTCCAATTTATTAGTTAGACACAGAATTATGCCTGTTTTTTATAATGAGTCCCAGCTCCCAAAAAGTTTGGGAAGCAGTCTACTTAAACAATCTGTATTTTTTAGATGATGTGTTTTTGCTCATCTTTAATCCGCTCTGATCATAGGATCATAGAATCACA
>VYZM01013527.1:7651-39626 GCA_013398915.1 Dromas ardeola
AGGGGAAGGAAGACTAACTATTGCATGCAACAGTGGATTATGCACAAATGTATTCCTGAAATATGATCTTCCATCAAGAATCTTTATCTGAATTATATTAAAAATACAGTTTTTATGTTCTAGAAAAGGTTAATTTCAATTAAGTAGCTGGAATTAAAGCCAAGGGATTTGTAAAGTGTAGATATTGTTGCATTACAAAACACAGCCAGTTTGCCTGAAAATAGATTGTTGCATTAAAATTTTAACAACTAGTTCTCAAGGTTGGAGTACCAGATTACATACTCTGCACAATATAATGTGGGTTACAAAATAATACTTAAGACATAGATGTTGGTGTATTTAAGTCTGTACAATACAGTTACAATGCAATCAAAAAGATACAGATATCGTAAGTCATTTAAATAAATGATCCTATTGCAACTGGCAAACATAAGCTGACAAATGTAAACTCCAGTATTTTCTCCTTTCTCTGGTGCCTGTTCACCCTTCAAAAGCTTTGGTATTTCAAGTAGCCACAATCCCACCTCACCAGGAGGAGTATGAGGGTGATGCTTGGTGTTTCTTCCTACTTTTTACTGTGTGGGGTGCGGCGTTGGTGTTGGGAGTTGGATATGCTTCAGTCATTTCTTAAATAAAATTTCTATCAGAGTTTACTTGCTCTTTGTTCTCTCATCCATAAACTCCATGTTGCATCCAAGTTTTATTCTACATGGTGTTTTACAGATGCTTGAGATTTCTTTTTTAACCCTGAAACAGGTTTTACCCAGCTGCCAAGATTGTGTTCCTTTAGTGATCAGTAATTAATCATTAGTGATTTGTGTTTATAGCCTCGGACCTTGGCTATTCTCCCATGCTTGCACTTTCAAGGCTATTGCTGTCAGCTTGTGCTTGCTTTTTGTGAGTCCCTGATACAATTCCATATTTCTTCAGTAGCCTTTAAGCTGTGGTTTTATTAGCATGATGCAGTCACTCATGAGTACAGCTAAAAGGTCACTGAAAGTCCACTGTACAAAATACAGTCCATGAGAAGATACACATGCATTTAAACACGCACAGAAAGACAGACAGCACTCTGGTAACCACTTGCAACTAATTTTTTACTAATTACTACAAGACCATTGATTCACTATCATAATTACTATATCAATTTTAAACAAAAGAGGTTCTTTAACACTTCATATCTTGTTATTGTTGCAAAATTTCCTCATCTTTTATCATATGAACAATAAAAAAGCATTTGTTTCTCCATTTGTACAAAGGAAAAGTCAAATGTCAGGATACTTTTTCTCCTCTTCGTTTGGGATTTTTGTTTCTCAGGTTCATTACCAGTTACCAGTATAATACATCACAAGCTATTTACATCTGCTCTTTAATGGACCTTACAGAATTTCTTTTAGTGTGTGTACCTTGCATCATACTGAAATTAACATGGTTTCGGGGGGTTGGTTTTTTTTTTGTTGTTGTTTTTTTTTAACATGGTATCACAAGATTTCTGAAGTCTTATTTCCAAGTATTTTTTTTGATAGTTCGTCTCTTCCTGTGAGCATCAGCACTACTGAAGAAGAAAAAAAGTTTCATAAGTTTCTTGAGACATGAGTTTTTCTGATGTTAAAAATGGGACAACTTGTCCTCATTCCCTTTCCTGAAAGAGTATAGGTGGAAAGAGGAAGCAGACATATTCTTACAGTGCTTCACATTGCTAAATTAGCTTCTGTTATGTCCAGATTATTCAACCACACTATGGTTCATAACCAGAAGATAATTCCAGAAAAGAGAGGGAAAAGAAACCATAATTTACTTTCATTTACAGCTGTGGCTTGCTTTAAACTTTGTCTGTGGTTGAAAAAGCCTTCTAATAGAATAACAGACAGAATAGCAGTGGATTGTTTGCCTGAATTTCCCAGAAGAAGCCTCTTAGAGATAAACTTCTAGATCTTTGGGCAGAAGAGGAAGGAGCTAGCTGAAAGTAAAACAAACCTGTAAACCAGTTTTAACCTCATAAATTAAATTTCTAATTTTGACTTTGTAACATCAAAGATTAACTTCCCATTGGTAACCAGTTCTTTGCATTCCTTATTTAGGTGTTAATCAATCTCTTGTCAGTGAAGAAAACTAAACACTGCTGAAAGCCTCGGCAGGGTGTTAAAGAGAATCTTTCCCTTTCCATCCTCTAAATATAATTTTTAATGATTCTGCATGATTTAATGCATGACAGGCAACTAATAGAAAATAAGAAACCAGAAGGATGATTAAAACAAGTCCTTCGCATGTGGCTTTGCGGTATACGTTTCTTTCTACATGGAGTTTAAAACACTGAACTGCGTTTTGAAGGGAAGACACTTAGCAACAGAGATGAAAAATAGATTTCTGTAAAACTATAGCTCACTGAAAGTCAAGACACCTAGCATCTCCCTAGGAAAAAAAAAAAATAATGTTTAAAACAAACACCATCCTTAAAATCACATCTCCCAGCAGACAGCTCAGGCACTACTTTTTTGAAACTGGGTCACTGTGAAGTCAAGAACATACCTGAGTTCAGAAGGTGGCATTACTGAAAGAAGCCTAAGTTTTCCAATGGGTTCAACACATAACTAAGAATATGTAGACCTGAGGTGTCTTTCCTACTCTCAATTTTTTTGCAATTTACACTTTACATTCTTTGGACTAAAAAAAAAGCCCAAAGAAGTGAATAGGAATTAAATCTGTTTTGTCATCTAAATATTCTAAGGACAAAATTCCACAAATTAAGAACATTAGAATTTAGGCACCTAAATCCCTACTCACACATTTTAATATTCCTGTAAATGCTCTTGATGTCAGTCTACCAGAGATTCTAAACCTTTATATGGATTTTTTGCTTGACCATCTCTATCCATCTCCTGCATATCTAAGTCAGTATATTAGAGTGTGATGATAACTTCAGACAGTCATCACTGAAAGATCAGAGGTCATGGAAGTCAGCCCACGCCCTTTATGGAGTCTTCCCATTCTAAAGGTGTGATTTTACATTTCTTTTAAACCCATCTAAATCAGGATACAACAGAATGTCATACAGTCACTGTTTGTAGACTCCTTGAAATCATATTGGATCCTGAAATTGCTATCAACAGATGACTGCAAAACAGTTTCCTCTCATCCAGCTAAGAAATCCCTCCAGATTCTTTTGCATACCTTTTACCTATTGAAAATGGCATTAATTAGGTTATATAAAGCATGATACTGAGAAAGACGAACTCCTTACTAACTTCTAGAGAAAGCAGAAAAACAATTGATAGAGAAGCAGGACTTAGAATCTGTCTTCTTTCAGTAGAGGAAAGGTTTTCTGGAGGCTTAGGTGATTTGCTGTGTTTCAGATAATGAGCTCTAGTTAAAGAATACTTCATTGATAGTATGGTGTAATACTGCCAATAAGTAAATCATATCTAATCTATTTCTCCAGAAGCATTAACTATATAGGCAAAATTAATGGTTCTTCTTTCTTTAGAGCCACTAAAACGCTATCTCCTAAATAAATCATAATGGAATAAGGGAGGAACGTTATTCTTTCTCTGAATAGTGATGTTGAACAACAGGAAATTAAAGCAGGATGCTTACCTGGAACTACCTCATACGGGAAATGCAGTGAAGTTTTTGAAAAATTAGATGGCATGTATTCTTGGTTAGCCCACAGCATTCTTTCCCTTTTAATTAAGTCGTCTGTCTGATAAATATGCTACCAGGCAGCATGTTTGAGGGAAAACTACTGTGTTAATGTTGACACTATTTTATATGCTTTAGCACAATTCATGAGCCACTGTTTAGATTCTGAGCTTCCATGAAGAAAAAATAATTTCATAACCTTTAGCACAAACTTAGCACCAGAATAGAAATACTACGTTGTAGATACTCCTGAGGTTTCCATTAAATACATAAATAAACTGTTTCCTTACTTTTGTGTGCCTGAGAATTAAAGTTAGATTAATTTCAAATCCAAGGAAAGCTAATAACAATGACAAATCAGTAGCTGGCTTTTTTGCTACTTCTGAGTGACAGCACTTCCTTTTAAATCACTGTAAACTAGAAATATCATCGAATATTAAAGGTATCCTTTGTCACAGGCATCTATCATCTGATTCAACTACATATTAGGCTGATTTGATTTCAAACAATTTATATTTAATTTCTCTCAATATGCAATACAAATGAAGATCCAAGACTTTCTAAACAATGTCAATAGATTCTTCTTACAGTAATAATAAAAAACCCAGACAAACAGTGTCTAAGACATGTTTTATATTGAAAGAATATAATTCCTTATGTTGTCGTTCTTATGAAAGAACTTCTGATGTAAAAAAGTCCATACAACTATCAGCAATAAAAATAGTTTTATCTGAATTGCATTAAAAACAGACAAAAAAGATAAAATGATTGTAAGCATAAAAATATCACACATTCTGTAACTTTCAAATTATTTTTTGTGTTATCCAAGCATTTTAAAAAAGAGATACCTTTGAATAAAATATGCAACTTTTTAAATATAAGTTTTTTGAGTTTAAAGATCATAATTTCTATCTTCCTGTAGCCTCTATCTCTTTGTATTCAGTTCAAAATAATTGTAGAGGTAAGACCAAAGTAAATGCATTTCCACCCAGTGTAAATAGATATTTTAACATGTAACTCTGTTTTTCCATATTTATTTATTTATTTATTTATTTTTCCAGGTGAGTCTGAAAAATGAATGCATAGAAAAATATGTTGCAGAAATATTGCATTGCCTAAGCCAGCAAAAAATCCTTGTGAGTAGATGAGAATATTGTCTGAACATTTCATTCAACAAATAATCCTTTGTTATTATATCTTACATTTAGGAAGATGTGTGAAATTAGTGATTATAAAAGGTCTTCATTTCAAACTCCAGCAAGTTTTCATGCTAGAAGTAGTACAGACCTCCAGTTGAAGCCATCAGATGTTACAACAATAAGAAATGCCAAATAATAATTATAAATTCATAGTACATATATAGTACATTGCCACTAACATTTGACAGAATCCATTTACATATCCAGCTTTCAAACCTTAAAAGCACACAGCAATGTCTATGAGGAATCATTTCTTCTTCTTGAGACAATGGAAATAATTTTGTGTAAAAGTTTTAGCCTGTGGGAATAGTTGTAGGATAAGACACAGAACGAGGAATTGATCTGTGTAATAATATTCTCTAGGAAACGAATAGTTTTTCTCTTTCAAAACAATGTGATTCATCTCCCCTTGCATGGTTTCATACAGTAGGGCATTTGCACCTCTAGACAGGACAACTGCAGTCATAAATCTTGAATAATTCCAGCTTTAGATGTGTTTCAAAGAGTTTTGTCGCAGAATTAGCCGGTTTTCAGAATAGTGGTGTTATGAGAATGATGCACAAACCTCTTCTCTCAAAGGACCCAGTGTACTTAAACTCCCCTCTCCCCCAAAAGATAATGTACCTTTCTGCAAAATTAATAACATAGGTTCATCATTTCTGTGAGCATTTTCAGTACTAGGCAAATGGTCTATTAGTGGTACAGTGCTAGAAATACACGGCAACTCAAATTTTGTTAACAAATTGTCATCTATTTCCATAGAAACAGTTCTCTCTTTCCCATTCTGTGCTTATATATGAGAAACAAAACAGGAAAAAAATTACTGTTAACTGTAGAAAACAAATAGAATAGTCTGGGCATTGCCATTTTTTCCATACAGGGTATGAATTGGTGAACACAATTTTAAGGAAGATCAGTGATCCTTCATCCCCTGTCATCAGCCCCAGCAGTGGCAAGGCAGCTGTCTCTCAGGGGGATGGTGCAGCCTTGGCTGGTTGGAGCTAGTTGCTCCCTCCTGCTGCCTACCCCTGTGGGAATCCCCAGAAAGCAGCAAGTGGGGGGCAGGGGATGCAAACACAGACATCCAAGTGGGACCCCCAGGCTAAGGAGAAAGTAAGGACCAGTGTCAGCATCTGCATCATGCTCCTCTGAGCAGAGGACAAGAACTCCACCTCCCACCCCTCCAGGCAGGAGGATCTGTATTACTGAAATTTACTGTACTGCTCTAGCTCAGGAATAAATATTTCTGTAATTGGACTAATAATTTGGACTATTGTACTGTTAAAACATGAATTGGACTGACAGTAGATTCTCAGCTCCACCTATGAGGTGTGGTTCATTTTTGCCTGTAGCAAGACTTTCTGTGTAACAAAGCCAATGACATCCATGATTTGGGAATAGAAGACTAAGGCACTACTGAGTGATTATATTTCACCATAGCAATTGTTCTTTCTCCTTTCTAAATACCTCCACACTTAACCATCCACAAGCCAGTGAAGTTGAGAATGATTTGTCTTAGGGATGTTAGGACTGTTGCTGCCTTCTCCAGTTGCTCTAGCCCAGGACCACAACTCTCTCAACCTGTCTTTGTAGGAGAGGTGCTCCAGCCCTCTGGTCATCTTCATGGCCCACCTCTGGACCCGCTCCAACAGGTCCATGTCCTTCTTGTGCTGAGGGCTCCAGACCTGGACACAGTACTCCAGGTGGGGTCTCATAAGAGCAGAGTAGAGGGGGAGAATCACCTCTCTGGATCTGCTGGCCACGCTTCTTTTGATGCAACCCAGGATGCAATTGGTTTACTGGGCTGCAAGTGCACATTTCTGGCTCATGTCCAGCTTTTCATCCACCAGTACACCCAAGTCCTTTTCCACAGGGCTGGTCTCTATCCCTTCATCCCCCAGCCTGTATTGATAACGAGGATTGTCCCGATCCACGTACAGGACCTTGCACTTGGCCCTGTTGAACTTCATGAGGTTTGCATGGGCCTACCTCTCTAGCTCATCCAGGTCCCTCTGAATGACATCCCATCCCTCTGTCATGTGAATCACAACACTCAGCTTGGTGTGCTGTAAAAAATTAGGCCTTGGTATTGTCTTGGGTTTGTGGTGTGGGGAGAAAAGGTGAAGTAGGACTATGCAAATAGAAAGGAGGAGCAACTATGAATTCTGACTAGAAATGTTTCCTCGGTAACACTTCTGAAGCTGATTCACACTCAGTGTCCTGCAGCTTCATAATTTTCTACGAGAAAATAAGATTGCAGGAAACAAGACTTAGCCTACCATATGTTCATGTTTGCCAAGTTATTTCTTCTTCTTTCTACAAATAAATTTTGTTCGAGTGGTGATTGAGGACTTCTGACATGTTGTTCAGTATTTGCAGTTTTGACAAGGCCACAGGACAACCAGAAATGTCAAACATGTTATAGTATAGAGATCACTGGCAAAATATACATGAAATCTATCTAGTATGTTGGGTGTAAATCAGACCTGCTTCTGATGCCAACAATCTGTATAAATCGAATAAATCCAGCATGCCCTGAATATGTCAAACACACTATGTACCCACTAACGAGCAGGACATGCAGAGGGGTGTGTCAATGTTTTTTTGGATCAATCCGGCTCATAAAAAATGTGCGACACAGAATACAAACATACTTAGGTAGGTACAAGAGATTGACGATTATATTTGCCTTTGTATTCAGTACTGTGTCTACCTGGCGATATTAGACTTATAACAGGTGAGACAGCCTCAGTAGCTGAGACAAGAAAATTGCCAAACTTTTAAACTTTTTTTCATAAATAAATGGAAAATAAACATTTATCTGTTTTTTCCTGATGATATTGATTTTGTTTATGGATACTTATATAGTCATGTGTATTCAAGGAAACCTTCTTTAGAAGAGACAGCTTCATTCCTGGAAATATTTATTTGGAGATGTCTCAAGAATTTACTGCTTTTAGAAACAAATCTCCAATGGATTACATTGGGCAGTGTAGTCTATCTCAACCCTCTAAATTTACACAAAGAACTATCCAGATGCCACCAGCTGAAGAATTGCTTATAATCTATTTCAGAAACTTAAAAAAACTTAAGTAGAGACATGCAAAAAGTGAAGCATGGTCCTAGAACACACTTTGCACTTCCTGGCATCCACTGGCTAGTTTAATTATCATGAACTTTAAGCTTAAAATCTTTTAACAGCAAGTACTAGAAGATTGCTCTCTCTAGCTCTACTGTTTTCAGAAAAGATGGATGTTTCTTGTAAATTGTCTGAATCAAAGCAAAGCCAAAACAAACTAGCAGAATAATAAGTACACTTTAAAAGTCCAGCCTCAGAAAAAAATAGGTTATTTCAGAAAAGGAGAGCCTGTCAATCGTCACCCAGTGGTTTCCCCTAATATGACAAGGACTTTGTGCAATTTACTGACAAGAAGCCCAAGCTAGGTGGGGTGCACAGCTAAATGCTACATTGACTATTTCACCTTAAACAAAATGATATTTTCAAAATAAAATGAATACTTCATGTTTACTCTGTAAACGTAAAATACTTGAATTTTTCTTAATTACAAAAAAAAAACCCAAACCTAAAAATACTCACTTTAGCAGTGAAAAGGTTATTTCTATTTCTACACTAGTTTGTATCTGGCTAGATATATCTGCCATGCAAAAAAAAAAAAAAAAAAAAAAAAATTGAAATTATGTTGGAGTTCAGTTTTGAGAAATGTATAAGGGAGAGTGAAAAAAATAATTCACCATTCTGTTTTGGCTAATTAGCTGCAAAATTTGTTATGTCTGGATAGTTTATACAAGATTATCATCTAACGGATTTGCACATCCCTGACTTTGTCTAAACCAGAGATGGAATAGACACATTTTAATAGAATCAGATGTTTTATGGAAAAATCGCATTTGATTCCAAAATTGATTGTTTAACACTAACTCCTGTTAGCTCAATTCTCCAGTGGAGCTGTTCTTCCTTCCTGGGGTAACATTGTTTATTTCAGATTGTTTCTCCTCCTCTAGGACTCAAATGAAAAGTCTTTCTTACCACCCTGCCTGGCTCCTGCCCTCAAGACCTCTTTGTTATTAAACAGATCTTTTATATCTTTAGCTTTCTGTTCAGGAAGGATATACAGCTTTCATAGCTTGCTTGTACTTAAAGTTAAGATTTTCAAAGCTACTAAGAAGATTTTTTTCCTGAACGTGATAGTTTGTTTCTCAGTGTAGAACTTTTTTACTCTCATAACACTTGCTTTTATATTGTAAGAATAACTGAAAGGCAGTTGGCATGTTACCGAACACTTCCATCAATTTCATCTTCATCTCCATTTAAAAACTAATTCTTCAATTTAAAAAAAAAAGTTACTGAAGGAGTACTGGCAAAATATATATTTGGATGGGATTCTCCACACTTAACATCACTTCTCCAAAACACAGGTATCTAGACATTAAGGCGCTCTATACTTATGGGTATGGAGATACACAAGGGGATTAACAATTCTGAACCTCCTTGGGAAAGAAAGCCCTGTACTTCCTCACGGGAAGAAATGCAGAAGAATTGCTTTGTCAAGACGCCCAAGTATGACTAAGTTTCAGATGATTAAATGTAAATAAAGTTTCTGCCCCCCATTTTTGTCAAATGGAAATGATTTACATGCTTTACAGGATAGAATTTAGTCCTGTGCTTTGTAAGTTTAATTTTGTAGATCACACAGTGGCCTGCCCACAAATGGATTAAATAAGTAGCTTCAAATTAATGATCTCTTCTGATATTTTTTTTTTATTAGAGTATCAACAGTAATCAGAGAAAAATAATGTCAATTCTGTTTTATATTTTTCTTAGCTATAATTAATGGATACTATGAAGAAAAAGCTGCAGCCATCTCCTTTTGAAAGTCTACTTAAGGGAGAGACAATGGAAAAGACAGTGTGCTAGAGGGTATTTTATGGAACATTTGTTCCCAGGAGCATCTTAATAGATCAGAAGAATTAAGATTGATATTTTCATAAAGGCTATAAAGCCCTCTTTTTGCCTATTTTGACCATAGAACTGAACATATGGGGACTTGTTCCATAGCATCCCAAAAGGTTGTCCTAACTCAGAAGAACCATCTGGAGACTTCATCTTTAAACAGTTTCTGACTGCCAGACCATCACTACATACTTTTTTCTCCAGGAATTAATATAAAAAATATGATTTGTACAAAAGGGGAGCACTGGGGTTTCCCAGAAGATGTGTCACCATGGAAAACTAGAAATCCAGGCTGTAAAATTTGAATGCACTTCTAGCTGCAATGTATAATTGTTTTCATGAGGGGGTTTGGGAGAATTTGGAACTAATTTGGGATTTATCACTGTTGCTTTTCAGCGTTCCACATGCCAAAGAAAAGTGTCAGAAAAAAAAAGAAATACCAGAGCTGGAAGCGTATCAAAGTATGATAAATATTTTCTTTCCCATCTCACTATGCATTCATGATTCTTTTGAAACAGGCAGATGACTGTACAGATTCAGAATATCATAATATAATCATGTCATATCCTTCACCTCCTGAAAGACTATTATCAGTCTTTAGTGGGGTTTTGGATGTTACTCCTTCTCTGAGGCTGAATTTTCTCTTTTCTCAGTGTTTTATACTGTTCAAAGGTCACTTGGACAATGTTTACGGTGGGCAGTTTAGCTCTATTTGCTTTTCAGGTACAAAATAAATTATACATTCATTCATTTGTGTTACATTATAAAGCATATGTGTCATTGTCTTACAGTAAATTAATTATGAGAGCTTACTTCTTTGTCCTTTCTTTAATCTTTAATGCATCCCATTATCACTTATCTCTGCACTTTATTGTATCCCCAAATAAAATAATATCCAAGGGATTCTTTGCAAAACATGCTTTTAATCTTGTCTAATTCCTGTTTTCCTGCTCTTGGATATAGTTAGCAAATTGTTGATAATAGACATGAAAAAAATCTGTGAGCATGTTTCAAAATATCTTCTATGCTATGTTTCAGTAAAACTGGTATCGAGTAAGCAATTTGTTTCAATTCTAAGGACAGAACCTCAAGTCTCAAAGACGTTAGAGAGGAGGAAGAGATTAGAAGGGCGTTTTAGCTGGCAATTAGCGGTGTAGACAGCGTGAGTAAAACCCATGTTAAAACCATTAAATTGTCCATGTTGAAAGAAGAGAAGAAAGAAGGTTTCCTGTGCAACCTGCTTTTTCCTGTGCAACCTGCTCTAGGTGACCCTGCTCTGGCAGGGGGATTGGACTAGATGATCTCCAGAGGTCCCTTTGAACCCTACCATTCTGTGATTCTGTGTGATTCTGTGAAGAGGAAGAGAAGGAATAGAGGGGGGATGGGCAAAGGAAGAAAGACTAGAGAGGAAGGGAGAGAGATAGAAAAGGAAGGAAGGGAGGAAAGCAAGGATCACATGAGCATTTCTTGTCTTAATTTTTCAATTGCTGCTCAGAAATCCCTAATTCCATAGATTTTCATCCTCAAATTTACTGCAGAATATTGGAATCTGCTGCTGTTATTTGTCAACATAAGACTGAAAAACTTCTTTGCATTTGCTTGGTGCCTCTGCAAGAAGATTGGTAGTCCTAGCCAAAAATTCTTCTAATGCCCTACTTTTTCTCATTTAGCAATTCCCTTTTTGGCCCAAAATTATTCTATTAATGTGATAGGATATATGATAAAAGGTTCATCTCTATAAGCATGAAGAAACACAGAGGAAAAATGGCAAGCAGTGAAACCCTAATAACCTAATCCGAGAAACAAGAACCCAGATTTTGCTCCTCCGGGATGGTCAGCCTCATGGGCCAGGAATGACAGCCATCACCAAGAGTAAATCGAAGAGGTTCTCCAGTTCACCTTACAAACTGAGAAAGGTTACTGCCTGATGGGTATGGGACACATTATGAGGCGCAGGGGAAGTCCATTTTGAGATTGTACAGGGCACATGGGATGTTTAGAGGAAGCATCAAAGGAAGGGAAAAGGAGGCATCAAAGTTGTTTAGGATGGATCAACCATGGGAAAATTGATGGATAAGTGGTTAAAAAGGTTGCGTACAAACAGGCTGCTAGTCAGTACACTTGTCTGACCATGGTCTGCACCTGATGACCAGTTTGTCATATTGAACTCCACTTCTGTTTTCCTGAGTGAGATCTTCTTTTGCATACTCCATGTATCTCTGTGTGTGTGTCTGGAAATTTATATGTCAGCAGATAGACTGGGACTACGGGTCAGAGGCAAGCATGTGTCTCTCATAGCAGCAACTGGAGCAAGGGAGGATATATACACTGGTGTGTGATCACTAGCAAATACCAAGCTGCACTAACCGTCAAGTTGGATAAGATACTTGGAGCCATAAACCTGGGCCTGACCAGAAAATGGAAAGATGAGAGGGTCTCCAAGTTGCCTACTGGAGGGACCAGGAGGTCCAAGTCAACTACTAGACAGGCTGTTGTGTCAACTGAGAAACACATTTGCATGTGTGTGTGAACGCATGAGGCAATTGGAGACAAGAAGATCCAAGGTCCTGTTACTGGGTAGACAGAGTGTCTGATTAAGGAGAGTTACTGGAGGGATCCTCTCTGTGTGTGTGTGTGTGTGTACATGCAAGTTGACCTTTTTTCTAGGAACTTGATTGTGACTGCAGGCCTCAGTGACTCACATGCCAAGATGCTAGCGATTGTGGAGAAAGAGGATACAGGGACAGGACTAAATGTCTAAGTCCAGTTATCAACGGAATCGTGGCCAGCAGGTCGAGGGAGGTCATCCTCCCCCTCTACTCTGCCCTGGTGAGGCCGCATCTGGAGTCCTGTGTCCAGTTCTGGGCTCCCCAGCTCAAGAAGGACAGGGAACTGCTGGAGAGGGTGCAGCATAGAGCTACTAAGCTGATTAGGGGACTGGAACACCTCTCCTACGAAGAAAGGCTGAGGGAATTGGGTCTGTTTAGTCTGGGAAAGAGACGGCTGAGGGGTGACCTTATTAATGCTTACAGATACTTAAAGGGTGGGTGTCAGGAGGATGGGGCCAGGCTCTTTTCAATGGTGCCCGGCAATAGGACAAGAGGTAATGGGCACAAACTAGAGTGTAGGAAGTTCCACTTAAACACGAGGAGGAACTTCTTTCCTTTGAGGGTGGCAGAGCACTGGAACAGGCTGCCCAGAGAGGTGGTGGAGTCTCCGCCTCTGGAGACATTCAAAACCCGCCTGGACGCGTTCCTGTGTAACCTGCTCTAAGGTGACCCTGCTCTGGCAGGGGGGTTGGACTAGATGATCTCCAGAGGTCCCTTCCAACCCTATGATTATATGATTCTATGATTCTATGATCCACTAACAGGCCTTCATCCTGAACTGCCGTAGGGGAGAACAGAACACTGCTGGTGGTGCTGTTTGTGTTTGTGTAAGTGCCATGTTTCCTGACGGTGTTAATTTGTGTGTCTGTCTGTACTTATAAGTAGATGTGTATAGTATAGATGTGCTCGTTTGTGCCTACTGAGAGCATGTGCTCAACCTTTCTACTGATGGGACTTGGGAACAGGGAGCTGAAAAAACCTTGCCTCTACCCAGTGACCAGATTCAGCAATGCCTAAGTAGTCTACTCTCAATTTCATCCTAAGTGTCTATGTCTGCTTAATTATGTCATTATTATGTTTTTAATTTTACCATAACAACTTCATATTCTATGCCTCACAGAAGTGCAGAAGAATCAGAAAAAATGAAAACAAAGTTGTATTTTCAATGACTTAAAAATACAAAAGCTGTTTTCTGATTTTCTATATATTGAAACAACTCCACAGCTTCTTTTATAGATTTTCCTTAAGCTCAACTTTATGTAGAATTCTATATAATAATTGTAGAAACAGTACTGAAATAGAATACTGTACAAAACTCCAAGGACGAAAAAGAGATTGTGCCTTTTGTAGAAGGATATATTCTTTTAAGTATGCTTCAGCAAAGTAAAAACAAATCAGTATCCAAGTGTTGAGTATTTAAAGGGTCAAAAACTAAAAGGAGGACAAGAGTTTAAAAATATGGACAGCAAAAAAAATAATAATTAACACAGATTCAACAGAAGTACTTGAAATGGTTTGTTGTGCAAATTTACCTTACAGATTGCAAGCATTTCTCATTAGGGAAGTCTTAAACAGTTCAGTGATGGTGTTGAGAACATGAACTGATTCCTACCTACCTGAAACAAATCTGAAAGTTTTTAGATGTCTCTTAAATGGAAAAGATTCAAAATTTCTTAATGCTCAAGGCAGGCTGGAGAAATGGGCTGACAGGAACCCCATAACATTTAACAAAGAGAAGTGCAAAGTCCTGCATCTGGGGAGGAATAACTCCATGCACCAATATGTTTTGGGGGCTATCCATCTGGAAATCAACTTTGCAGGAAAGTACCTGGGGGTCCTGGTGGACAGCAAGTTGAACCTAAACAACTAATGTGCCCTTGCTGCAAAGAAGGCTAATGGTATCCTGGGCTACATTAGGAGGAGTATTGTCAGCAGGTTGAGGGAGGTGATCCTTCTTCTGTACTCAGCACTGGAGAAGCCACAATCTGGAGTACCGTGTACAGTTCTGGGCTCCGTGGTTCAAGACATGGACATACTCGAGAAAGACAAGCACAGATCCACAAGGATGATGAAGGGACTGGAGCATCTGCAGTATGAGGAAAGGTTGAGAGATCTGGGACTGTTTAGCCTGGAGAAGAGAAAGCTCATGGAGATTTTGTCCAGGGTATCGTTCAACATACTGAAACATTCAGATTGGTCTAGGCACAGCAGGAGCTGCCTGAGGCAATCTGTAGGACAGCCCAAAATTGCTGTTGGAAGAGTTTCTACATCAATCAGTCAAAACTTTTATTATGGAGATCTGGAGTTCAGTCAATCAACTTGTCTCATGTTCATTCACAGTATCAAACAAGTCCATTAGCTCATCTATGCATTTTACTAGCTGGGGAAATCCTGGACCACTCAGGGAAGTAATGACTTAAGAGTGCTAGAAATGTGCATAGGCACAGTCTTGATACCAAACCACACGACTATTATAAGCACAGGATGAACCTGAATTTCAGTCCCATAACTTAAATTTCATAGCTGTAACTTCACTATTGCTCTTGGAAGAATTGATTAAGTCAATTTTCCCTCCTTTCTTGCACAGATGATCAGAATCTAGTGCAGACTAATTTTATTCTTTTTATTAAGATTTAATTTATTATCAAAATTTAAAAAAAAACAAGAATTGGGTTTTCTTTCATGAAAGAACTTGCAGTTCTTTACAGAAATTGTTGGTTTTAACATTGCATTCAGTCCCCAGTACGCCTTTTATTCATGGAAATAATATAACCGAAATTAGTAAAACTCCACACAGGTAAACACTATTCAGAGAAACAAATGATAAGATTAAAATTATTATCCACATATGTGTATGCACCTGTGCACATTATTTGATTTTTTTTCCACTGTATCCTGTGTTTCATGGCAAGTAAGTGAACAGAGCTATATGAGACTCCCAGGGGATTTTAAAGGAGTTAAAATATGCCATCAAGATCCCCATCTTTTTTTAGCAGCTTGAAAACTTCAAGGTTTTTGTCATCTCAAAAGACTTTTTTCTTCTTGTAATACTGAATCATGCATTGCTAGTATTAACATTTCCCAGCTGTAAATACAGTCTACTACTTTTTCTTTTGAAACACTTAATGTTACACATAATGCCATTTTGAAGAGGAAATGGCAGCATGCTAGCATGAGTCAAAGGCAAAGACTAGAAACAGATTATGTGTGGAATAATTTAGGTGACAGAAAAACAAATGAAACTCCAGTATACAGACATATTCTAGGAACTTGATGCGACATCCTATGATCCTATCTTATTTCCATAGTAATAACCTCACTTAAGGTCATGACTGTCTGCAAAAGCGGGACCTATAAATTTAAGCCCAGCTTGGTTTCTGAAAAATGGTGCAGGTCTTTCTAAGGTTACCCAGCTTTCATTGTTCTGCTTACTCCATAAGAAGACTCCTTGAGCAAGTTTATGATGTGTACTATATTTTAATGTAGATAAATAAAGGAATACGGAGCTACAGATCTTCCAACCTGAGGTATCTGGATCACTGAATCAGTTTCTTTTTAACTGCTTGCCTTCCAGATCTGTACATCTTGCATTTCTAATTGCATATTAATCTGATTTAATACCAGATAGAGGCTCATCCAGGATATTACATGTATGAGTGGCTGGAGCAGTATCCTGAAAGGCATAAGTGATAATTTGAACTGTTTGGGTTTCCTATTTTCTGAGCATATTTATGACCATTCAAGTGCTTTGTAAAAGATGCAACCTAAGTATGATGTTCCTGCAGACAGTGTGATGGAGTAAGCTGTAGTTTGACTGTAATAGATTTTTCTGAAAAATTTTATTGAGTGTCTCTTCACCTAAACATGGATAATAGCAAAGTCTGAGTTGACATTCCTCTATCTTGCCAGTCTCCTGGACATTGCAGGCACACAGATTGGAGTACAAAGGGAAAAAAAAACAACAACAACAACAACAACAACAACAACAACAACAAACAAAAACAAAAAAACAAACAAACAAAAAAAAAACAACAAAAAAAACCCAAAACACAAATAAAACCCCAACCCAACCAACAAAAAAAACCAAAGCAAACAAAAAACCTCAAGAGTCCACGAAGGAAGGTTTTAACTGAGCTGATGAAGCAATTTATAGGGTTGCTAAAGGACAGGTCATATGGGTTGTTGTCTGGGACTTACACAGGAGCCAGGCACTTACCTCCTTATTTGGTCTAGATCGTGCTCAGTATGATAATGCTTAGCATTGTTTCTCGGTCCAGTTAAATCTGACCCATTATATTTTAGATATTGAAAATGTGCTATTTCAGTGTCCCTTACGGTAGGATTAGTCAACCATATCCATTTCACAAAGTTAAAAAAAATTCAGTTCACCTTTAATAAAGATATCTGTATGTGAGCTAGGTGTATTTAAATTCCCTTTACATTTAATTGAGATGCATGTAGTGAATCTAGTTAACAGATCCTAGAGAGCTATACAATTGACCCATGTAGGCGCTTATATTATAATTAAATGGATCGCTCTTGAGATTGTTGACAGTACTGACTATATCTCAATATTGATATACTGACTATATCGATTACGAAGCCACCTAGCTCACATATGGATGCAAGTTAGTTCTATGAATCTGGGACTAAATGCTGTTGATTGATAGGGTTAGTTCTGTTGACTAATCCATTGCCTATATTAGGTTTCATTGTAGTCTTGTATGTTAAAACTTGTGACCCTTGAAAAGGTGAGCTCTCCATAAGCACTTCAAGTCATCTCATTTGGTGTCCTCTTTGCAAACTCCCTCTATGAAAAGACTAACTTAGCTCTCAAAGCAATTTCAGTTTTAGGCATGATGGTTGTCTTCTTGAGATGCCCATATATTCACACTGACTAACTAGATTTTTCAGTGTATAGCCTAAATTTAGATAGGTTAATATCAAGCTAGTAACAGTATATGTACATTCTTTGCCTTCCAATTAACATATATCTTCTCATTTTAGTGTGGAATTGTATGTGTTACTAGGGTTAATAGACTTGCTGTGATATTACTTAGGTAGACAAAACTTTGAATTGAAAGGTTTTAGCATAAATTTACCAATATTTTATGGGATTAATCGTCTATTGCAACACAAGCTATTTATTTTATTATACTTTAAAAAGCAGTGGTAGATAAAGTTTAAAAAATATTCATAGATTGTAATTTTACTTTAGTTCATTGTAGACAACTGGTTTTGTCCTGGGTGTTAATTTAGAAAAAAAAAAAGAGCATGAGTTGCAGATTTGCTTACAAAACAAACTTACAAATATTTTTATGAAGAAAATCACTGAAGCAAGTATGACAATTAGCTACACTGGTTCCTAGCCAGCACTTGGACTGGCACATACTAGAGTAGATGTGAAATTACTTTGCACACTGGCAGAGACTCCATGCAAACTACAGGTGTACAGAACATCATGAACACATCCTCATGTTGAGGAAGACAGCTGATTTCACCATAAAACACAGAAAAGTAATTCCAGGGCAAAGTAAGCAAGATTAAAATAGCTGAAATTTGTAAAAGAAGGAATGAAATATTGCCTTCATTAACTCATTGTTCATTTAATAATTAACTTTGATCAGAATAGGATTTATAAATCAGCATATGCATGTTAAGTTCAGAAAGTACGTATAGAATTTCTCACTTCACTACTTTACTTTTTTTTTAATGCAAAAAGTCCATTCATAGCAAGCTTTAAAAGGCTGATGTGAGAACCAGGACCGCATACACATTCTTTCTGTTTGCTTGCTAACACTGTAAGTAAAAGAGCTGTTGTATGGTGAAAAAAATGGAGAAATCTAGAATGGAAATATGTCTTTTTCTACCAGGACTCCAGACAGCAGTTATTGTAATTTTTATTAGTAACTATTCCCAATACCTTCAAGAATAGTATCTTAGAGGATCTTGTTAAATACTTGTGCTGTTTATTAATCTAATTTAAAATAAACAGTAAGCACAAAGCATTATTGTGATTATAAACACCATTTTATTCTGCTTGTATACCATAGCTTAAAGCGCTCTGCCAATTTTAATTTTTTCTCTCTGAAATTGTATTTCATGACTGGAAACAAAATGATATTTAATCCAAGGCATTTCTATTGTCTCGGTTTATGACCTCTGCACCGTTTTGTCCCACTTTTTCCATCCGTACCATTAGGATAGTAATTCTAATATTTCCTTGTCTATTGACATAATACATGAAGAATGACATGGGGGAGAAAGAGGGTTGGACAGCTGAACTAATTAAAGTGCTTCAAATGCTGACTAAGTGAAGTACTACAAATACATACATCACCATCTGCTTGCTTATTGATCTTACAAGTAGCACTATTATTGTGTTTTCAAAATCATTTATTAACAAAGGCTGTATTTATTTCTGTACTTATTTGCACACATATTTGCCCCTACCATGATACCTTTAACAAACATGTTTCTTGTTATCTCAGATAGTATTTCAGTAGCTCCGGTGTACTATTATCTCAGAAAAAAATATATCCCACCCGTCCAAGTTTCATGTTCAATATCACCAAAGGCCATTTTATATTTGCAGTATCTATGGAGCTTCCTGTTTTCCTTATCTCCCAGTCTGTTATTTTAGTCTACTGTATTTTCTTGGTTGGCCTTTTTTTAACTAGTGCTTGCTTGGTTGGCAGCTTTGCCCTTGGGCAAGGGTTTGATGAGCTAGTGAATGGGCATGATGCCATCCAAACAGATGTGATAGAAAATAATCAGCCAACAGACCCTCTGTATGTATCAAATATGTTTGTAAAGGACAAGATTCTAATCTGGAAATGTTCAAATAGCTGCCTACACTATGTAGTACTTGGATGAAGGATCTACCATTGCTGATCTAGTTCTGAATTCTACTTAAATACCTTGCTTTCAGAGAAAAAAAGAAATAACTTTTGAAGTCACATAGACAATTATAGTGTTATACAGTATACTGTTAAAAATCAATTTGCTACTACAGTAAAGGAATTCCCCTTCTTTTTCTCTGGATAAGAAGTTCCATGCAGTGTGCCAAATCTGATTTCTAAACGTTAGTTTCCAGTAATAGTGAGTTACATAACAGTTTTAAGCGTTAACGTTGACTTTCATCTTACTTAAGTTTAGGCATCCAAAAAGTTAATCTTTTTTTAGATTAGCTATACAGAACCTTTTTATATTCAAAGGAAAAAATAGTTTTCTCCAGATGGCCATTCAACTATCATAGCTGTCTAATATGGAAAAGAATACTTTACTTTCTAGTGTACCCTGTCATTTCTATTCGTTGTTGCTGTAGCCTTGAAAAGTAAAATGAGGCAAAGCTTTGGGCCACTAGCACTATAATTTATTAAATAAATACATAAATAAGAATGGTTGGAATAACCATATGAAATAAGCCATGATACAACATGAAGTGTCAATCAAATGTAAGTAATCTTATTAAAAAGATGAGTACTAATTTCAACAAAAAATACTCAATTAAAATTTACAGTATAAAAAAAAGATACTTCAAATACTAAATAGTTGAATTTTGAAGTGGTAACATTCCTCTCAATTTTTGTATAAACTTAGTTTATTCTCTTTGATGGTAAGCAAATATAGATAGATATTAATCTGTATTTATTTATCCATTTATATATATATATATCCTAACAAGGGCAGTCAAAAGTATAGTCAACAAGGGCATGTTGCTCACAGCCCTGTCCAGTCTTTTTTTGAATAACTCCAAGAATGGGGACTCCATAACCTCTCAGAGCAACCTGTTCTCATGTTTGACCACTCTTATAGTAAAAACGTGGGTTATTGCATGTTTAAATGCAATTCCTGTATTTTGGTTTGTGCAATTGACTGTTCATAGATTCAAAGAATAATAGAATGGTTTGGGTTGGAAGGCACCTTAAAGATCATCTTGTTCCAACCCCCCTGCCATGGGCAGGGACACCTCCTAGACCAGGTTGCTCAACGCCCCGTCCAGCCTGGCCTTGAACACTTCCAGGGATGAGGCACCCACAACTTCTCTGGGCAACCTGTTCCTGTGTCTCACCATCTTCCCAGTAAAGAATTTGTTCCTAATATCTAATCTAAATCTCCCCTCTTTCAGTTTAAAACCATTACCCCTATTGCTACACTCCCTGATAAAGAGTCCCTCCCCATCTCTCCTGTAGATCCCCTTCAGGTACTAGAAGGAAATGTTGTCCTTTCACTAGTCACCACTGAGAAGAATTTGGTTACTTCCCCGCATTATATGTTTGAGTTATTGATAAGATTCCCCTGAGACTTTTCCAGGCCTGAAGAACCACAACTGTCTTGGCCTCTTCTTATATAACAGATGCTTCAATACCTTCTTTATCTCTGTGGCCATTCTCTAGACTCATTCTAGTCTGTCTATGTCTCCTTTTTACTGAGGAGCCCAGAACTGGATACAAGACTCCAAATATGGTCTCACCAGTGCTGAAGAGGGGGGATTACCTCTCTTGATGTGATGGTGATTCTCTTCCTAATGTAACCTGGGCTGCTGTTGGTTTTCTTTGCCACAAAATCTAGCTTTTTGTTCACCAGGACACCCAAGTCATCACTGCAAAGTTGCTTTCTAGGCAGTCAGCCCTAAGCCTGTCCTGGAACGTAGGGTTAGTCCTCCCCAAGGGCAGGATTTTTCATTTCCCTTTATTGAACTTCATCAGATTCCTGTCAGCTCATTTTTCCAGCCTCTAAGTCCCTCTGAATAGCAGTACAAACATCCAGTGAACCAACCACTCCTCCAAGTTTTGTATCATCTGCAGATGAACCTTTCTGAGGATGCACTCTATACCATCATCCAAATCATTAGTGGAGATGTTGAACACCACTGGCCCCAGTATTGACCCCTGGGGTATACGTCCAGTGACTGGCCTCTAGATGGGTTTTCATATTGATGATCACAATTCTTTGAGCCTGGCAGTTTTCAATCCACTTCCCACTCCTTTAGCATTGTGACAGTTTGTTAATGAGGATGTTATGGGAGGTACTGCTGAAAGCTCTGCTAAAATTGAGAAAACAGAATCACAGAATGATACGGGTTGGAAGGGACCTTTGGAGATCAACTAGTCCAACCCCTGCCAAAGCAGGTTCACCTAGAGCAGGCTGGACAGGATCACGTCCAGGCGGGTTTTGAATATCTCCAGAGAAGGAGACTCCACCACCTCTCTGGGCAGCCTGTTCCAGTGCTCTGTCACGCTCGAAGTAAAGAACTTTTTTCTTATGTTCAGATGGAACTTCCTGTGTTCCAACTTGTGCCTGTTTCCCCTTGTCCTGTCACTGGACACCACTGAAAAGAGTGGTGTCCCCCATCCTCTTGACACCTACCCTTTAGATATTTATAAGCATTCATGAGATCCCCTCTCAGTCTTCTCTTCCCCAGGTTAAAAAGACCCAGGTCTCTCAGCCTTTCCTCATGATAGATGCTCCAGTCCCCTGATCGTCTTCGTAGCCCTTTGCTGTACCCTCTCCAGCAGTTCCCTGTCCTTCTTGAACCAGGGAGCCCAGAACTGGACACAGTACTCCAGATGCGCCTCACCAGGTCACAGTAGATCGGGAGAATGATTTCCCTTCACCTCCTGGTCATGCTCTTTTTAATGTACCCCAGGAAACCATCGGCCTTCTTGGTCACAAGGGCACATTGCTGCCTCATGGTCAACTTGTTGTCCAGCAGGACTCCCAGGTCCTTCTCCACAGAGCTGCTCTCCAGGTCAGCCTGGAGCTGCTCTCCAGGTCAGCCCCTAACCTGTATCAGTGCATGGGGTTATTCCTCCCTAAGTGCAAGACCCACTTGCCTTTGTTGAACTTTATTAGGTTCCTCTCCGACCGACTTTCCAGCCTGGCCAGGTCTCACTAGATAGCAGCATAACCTTCTATTGTGTCAACCACCCCTCCCAGTTTTGTGTTATCAGCAAACTTGCTGAGGGTACACTCTGTTCCCTCATCCAGGTCGTTGATGAATATGTTGAACAAGACCGGATCCAGTGCTGACCCCTGGGAAACATTGCTAGTTACAGGCCTCCAACTAGACTCTGCTCCACTGATCACAACCCTCTGAGCTCTGCCTCTCATTCAGTTCCCAATCCACCTCACTGTGCACTCATCTAACCCACACCTCCTAAGCTTACCTATGAAGATGTTATGGGAGACTGTCAAAACCCTTGCTGATGTCAAGGTACACAACGTCCACTGCTCTCCCCTCATCCACTCAGTCAGTCATTCCATCATAGAAGGCCATCAGATTGGTCAAGCATGATTTCCTCTCGGTGAATCCATGTTGACCACTCCTCATAAGCTTCTTTTCCTCCACGTGCTAAAAGATAACATCCAGAATGAGCTGTTCCTTCACCTTCAAAAGGATGGAGGTGAGGCTAATTGGCCTATAGTTTCCTCAGTCATCCTTCTTGCCCTTTTTGAAGACTGGAGTGACATTGGCTTTCCTCCAGTCCTCAGGCACCCCTCCTGTTCTCCATGACTTTTCAAAGAAGATAGAGAGTGGTTTTGCAATAACATCTGTCAGCTCCCTCAGTGCTCGCGGGTGCATCCCACCAGGGCCCATGGATTTGTGGGTATTGAGTTTGCCTAAATGATCGCTAATCAGATCCTCCTCAACCAAAGGAAAATCTTCCTTTTCCCAGACCTCCATGGTCTGGGGTTCCTGGGGGCTGGCCTTAGTAGTGAAGACTGAAGCAAATAGGGCATTCAGAAACTCTGCCTTCTCTGCATCCTCTGTCACCAGGGCACCCAGGAATAAAAGTGAGAGAGCTTCTCTCATAATGCTGTCCTCTCAACGCTTCCTGATTTGTGTGCATACGCCCAAGGGGAGCCCCCTTCAGTCGTGGTTGTAGGGGTTTTTTTTATTATTTTCAGAATTTCTTTTGTCCACAACATCCTTCACCCTTTGCTTGCTAACCTGGTCCACTGCTTCCTCACTTGACTGTGAGTCACCATCTCCCTCCCTTGATGTGTCTTGTTCTAAGTTCTCATCAGGTTGACCAGGTTGAAAAAAATGCTTTTTTCCCCATTTGTAGACACACAGCTGAATTGAATCATGGACTCATCATCCAGACCATAGACATCTAAATTTAGAATCACAACTTTAAAACTCTACATGTAAGGTTGTTGTCCAATGTCTTAGTAAGTATCTACTTTAGAGTAGACTGTGTAGTGTTCCAGCTTCAGTTGTAACTGACTAGATGGACTATCACCGTTAATTATAATGAGATTTCAGAGACCTGGATATCACATACAAACCTATATTCAGTGTTCTCTTTAGGTGTTCTCTAGGCATGCAGTGCCATCTGGAGTGTCCTAAAATATCCTTCTTGACCTCCAGCTACCAGCCCAGAAATGTGTTGGTATATTCTGCATATTCTGTGTCAAATCTGCTCTGATTTCTCAGATATCCTAGGGACTTAATAGATAGTAGGAACCTGCCGTAAGGTAACTGAGCTGTTAGAGACCTAAATACCACTCTAAATGTTTTCAAGAGCCATAAGAGCTGAAGTAGAGCATAGAGTTATTAATATCCTTGCACCGGGAAAGGAATTAGGAGAAATAAGTCCTCCTTTATTTTGTTTTACACAGATATTTGCCGGGCAGGCAGAAACACAGTTCTAAAGCAGACACAGATCTACAATTTTTTGCTCAACCAGCTGAGGATCTTGACGCTACGTGCATTCTGTAACATGGACTGAGGGACATGGAAAAAAATACCATTCTAGGTATAAGATCCTGTCATAGGCATCTGGCTGCAGCAGAGCATGAAGGGAAGAGAGAATATAAACCCATTAGAAAATGGGCTTTATAAGTCCTATGGCATAGAGAACAACATGTTTGCTTTTTTGTGGTGGGGAATCTTATAATTCTGCAAAATATTACCAAGCATTATCATAATAGGAACACATACATAAATTTTATTTTTGCTTTCTCAGTGAAAAAAAATTAATAGAATTTATTAATCACTCTATAGTTCAGCTCTTGCCTAGTATTTTAAAGCCTTAAACCTCTTTGCAGACATATTTCAGTATTTGACATTGTCCTTAGCTAGTAAGTTAGTAGGATGACAGCTGTGATTATTCCCACTATTGATGTAATCTTAAATTCTGCAGATATTTACTACTCCTGATTTGCATTTTGCATGAAAAGGCAATAATGAAAAAATGCATTTTCACTCATTCACAGGTACTTACTTCTGTCTGTTATTATATAAGGTAAACTAATATAAAAATAAGCCTTAATGGTGCAAACGTTTAATTTTGGTGCAATCATTTCATTTTAGGTGGGAGGTAAAATCAGATAATTGTGGCTAGTTGCATTCTTGGTGTTCCAATAAATATTACACAGAATGTTATATTTTCCCAACTGATTTTTTCACATGCAGTAGATCTTTTTGTAGTGCTTGCTCCCTGAGTGAATTGTAGTGTATGGTTTCTGTTGATATTTTGTCAGTAAAAGTTTTTTTTCCGCTGCATAAATAAAATTTAAATGAACAAAGCTTTAGACCAAAGCTTTTAAATTAGAATATTTTCCAAACATTTCTTTTTTTTTCTTTAAATGTGCTATTTTATTAAGCCAAATTGCAGAACCCTTTTTTTTTTTCCTTTTTTATCCCCTCACTCCCAATAGTTTGTCAAGTGTTGGACATCTAGACTGGACTTCACTAAAAAAGAAGGGAGTAAGCAGAAGAAGGGAACAAGCAGCCTTACCTAAAAATATCCAAAACTTGGTGTTGTAATGTAATTATGTCTTAAAAACAAAATCTCCAATATGAAATGCAAATCAATTTTGAAACCTTGAATATTGTCACGAAGCTAAAGCATCATTCTTAAGCCAACTACAATAATCAGTGATGCCTTCACCAAAAGCATTTCTTGTAAAACCTATGTCCAGTAACATTTATGACAAGTATCCAGTTAAAAGACAAGTGTTGTTCAGTGGTATATAAATATTTTTCAGTCCATTTGGCTAACGAGTAAGGAGTTTAATGAAATTTTAGTCATAAAAAGAATTGTATCACTTCTGACAAATACAAATAGCTTAATAATAATATTTTATTTGTCATTATTTATTAGCCCCTGTCAAACTTTTAAATCCACATGTTTAACTTACAGGTCTCTTAACCTTTAACTGCTTAAGTAGTGATAGCACTTAATTAGTTTCCCATTTCAAAATTTTCGTCTTCTCGACAGACCCTCTAGATCCCTTCTGCATTGCTCAAAAAGACCCACCAAAGACATTCAGTTATTACATTTCTTATTACAGATTTTAATAACTGACAAGAAGTTAATCGTCCTTTAGCAAGAGGTACCATGGCTGTTTAGACAGGTTTAGTATAGACAGATATATCTGCTGTTTCTCTTGTGTTACAACATGAAATCTATATTGCCTACATCTCACAGAGAGCTGCTAAAATTGTTTTTTGTGCGTTTTAAGCCTATAGGGTGATTTGTTGCAATAGTAAATCATTCTGGCCAGATTCACGGCAGGGTGCTTCCTGTGCAGCTCTAGTACAATTAAAGTGGTCAAACAAAATATAGCCCTGGTCTGAACTGAATGCAGCTATCAAAAAAGGAAAGACAGAAGGGAAGATATTGCAAGTAATACCAGCCTCTCCTTTCTCTCCTCAGTGGCACCTCAGATTCCTTGTTTCTGAGCTTGAGTGAATCCTTATAGTAGGTATGGTAGGAGGTACCCATAACTTTACAAATTTTTATTTAGCCCCCAACACCACCCCCTGCCCCACCAGGTAAGGATTGATTTCTGAGCATCTTTAGAAATGTGGGTTGGTGCACTGCTGGCAGTTCTATATAAGAACAGCAGACCGCAAGGTGTCCTTTACAACTATCTCTCATGGCCAATAGATAGACAATATCTAGGGCCAGAAGTCATGGATCTTCTACTTTTTCGTTATGTATGTTAATCATAGGCTTTACCATCTTAAATTGTGCCTCAGCAGAAGAAATTAAGGAGGCATGGGGGCTTAACAGACAAGAATGAAGTGTGGAGGACCAAAAGGTTCAAAAGTAGAGAACCTCTTTTTATGATCTCTGAGGACTGACAGCATATCTTTTTATGCACTGTTCCTTCCAGTTTCCATTCATGTTGCAGACTCCTTGCTTACCCCAGTTTTAGTTTTCTTTGCTCCATGTCACTCCAGAAACTCTGGTTACGTTTTCTATTTCCAAAAGTTTCTGTCTGACCTAGAGTGCACCAGCTAGAATTTGGCAACCTTCTCCCTGCCACCAAAGTACAAGAGTAAGTAAGGGAGGGAGCAACTTACAAGAGTAAGTAAGATGGGAGCAAAATAAAAATGACTTATATGGCCTCCTTTTCTAGTGAAGTCTGTGCAAGACCACTATCTCTTCAGTCCTTTTTGAGATAGTCTCCAGAAGAGATGGAGACTTACAAAGGAAGTAACACTGTACTTGTACTGGAGGATTAATCTATTAAATAATTATTAAATACTATCTTTTTCATCATAGGAGGTACAAAAATGTTTCTCTTAGCTCCGGAGGAACTTGCATTGTGTTCTTGAGGGTTAAACTCTTTTTAAACCTGTTGTTTCTGGTTTCATCTTCATGGCAAGATTTTCTGTGTCAAATTTGGTTGAGTTTATTAATTGCAGAAGTCATTAAAAGTATAATGAATCTACCTTCAAATAAGCTTGTGTGAACCATACAGGAAGTGAAGATTTCATATCTAAACAACTTAAAATGTAAAAAGTGAAACAAAACTGCTCTTGCAGATTGAATGGAAAGTTTCTTTGTGTAGGAAATACTGAATATTTAAAAGAATTTTCTTCCTTCTCTTTAGGAAGCTTGGTCAATTCAGACTCAGGTTATTCTCACTGATTTTTGATTTCAAAGTGAAAAAAAAAAAAAGAAAAGAATATATGGGCAAGATATAAAGAGAAAAAAGGAAAAGAAAAATAAAAAGAAAAAATATTCTAGTGACAGCATGTGGGCATACTGGAACTTATATGTCCTTGACTCCCATATGTCCTAAAAACCTAATAGATATCTAATGGAGCATGTCCTAACTTGCACACGTTAGGACCAGTGTACATCTGAAGATATTCTCACTATGGATTGTAGACACCACTCATTCATAGAGACCTTGAAAGCTGAAATGTTCCTAAATGTTATAGTATAAACCTAGGTAATTGCTTTCTTATTTATGCCCTTCCTTTTGGTAACTGGAAGTCCCACTTCCTACTGAGTACCTCAGCACACATCTAACTTTTAAGAGTGGTTTGGCTCTTTTAAAATCATACTTTATCTTGATTTCAAGCAATTTCTTCAAGGCTTCAATGAGTCTGTTTCGTAATTCTCTGTAAATAGTTGTTGAAAAGGAATATGAAGATAACATCATTTGTACATCTAAGGTTTCCCCTTTGGCTGTCTCACTGACTTCTCACATACTATGAATTTTCCTACTTTGGCGCCCATTACAAAAGTTTTTTCTACTTTAATCACTAAAATGAAAACACCTGACAACATCTTTGTCTGTATTCTCTGTTGGCCTGTAATTATCTAGTCAGCTTCTCATCTGCTCTTGTTGCTGTCACTAATTCTCTAGAACATTTTTTTTCACAAGCTTATCTGCTTGGAAACACCACTCATTCTTAAGTTCTTGGGCATTCTATATTCTTTTATTTGAAATGTAATCTAAAGCCTATTTGAGTCCTATGAAGTTACTTTAGTGGGTAATGTAATAAGTGATATTTTCCAGAATCTGTGTTATCACAAGAATCTGATCTATATTATGCTTCACTCCTCTGGAAAAGTCACTACCAGGTATTTCATTCACCTCTCTAGCACACTTTTAAATGCCAGTAGAATTAATAAGGTAATATTCAATAGTTTTCACTTGCTCTTCTCTCCCTTCTTGTACATCGGTTTTATCATTTGCTCATGCTTGCTTTTTTCTGGCATTGGTGTTAAACATCTTCTGGCTGCTGCATTTCTTGTATTTTTCATATTTTCTTGCATGATTGCAGAAGACTCGTATTTTTTAGTCCCCATATTTGTATTTATCAAGCTTTATACTGATAATTTTACATTTTCCTTACAAGAATTCTGAGATTTGCTTTCACTCATTTACTTGAGGGATATTTCTCCTGGGAGAAAGTTCTCCAGGCTTATTTCAGCTACTGCGACTGCACACTGTACAGCTTTTCAAAATCATCTGTCCATCACTTACTTATATCATATCCTTCGTAATTTGTCAACACTTGTATCACATTGCCAACATCTTCAATTTAGATCTTCCGGTCATCTGCTTTATCTCATCACACAAGGCCTGTGTCACATTTCTTCTCCCATATTCTTCTGCTGCTTTACATTCTTTGCTCATTGTTTGTTCCTGTATTCAATTTCTGTTTTGGATCTCTGGCCAACTTATTGTATTCTGCTTTTAGACTTACCTTTTCCATTATATTCTTGTTCAACGTCTTCTAACTCTTCATCATTTTATGCTTCATCTATTATCTTCTTCTATTAATCTCTTTAGCTTAGAATAATGCTTCTCTGACTACTCCTCTAATATTTCAGTTAATCTGTTCTGTTATGTTCTTTCTCCATATGTATTCAATTCAAAATGTTTCACAGAACAAATCAAGCTACTTTATTTTTACTCAAATTCGACAACTGGATCCAGGTGAAATGTCATTTTGTCTCCTCCGAAAACTAGTGATCCTTTCTTTGTTTAGGATAAGCCAGTTTCTCTTATAGTTTTCTGTAAATTATAGTTAACTTCCACTTAGTTTCTGAACGGACACATCAGGCTTGATATCTTTCACAATAACAGAGAAATGGAGATTACCCAGCGATACTAGAAAGCAGCTTTGCAGAAATGGAGATGTGAGTCCTGATGGAGATCAAGTTGAATGTGACTCAGCAGGGCAACCTTGCAGTGGTGAAGGCCAGCTCTATAGTGGGCCATATTAGTGAGAGCACAGTCCCAAGTTAGAAGCAGCGAATGGGTCCAAGGAAGTAATTATTCTTCACTATTCACCACTTGCAAGACTGCATCTGCTGTAGATCCTGGTACTGATATGGTCTGGAACAACCAGATACAAAAAAAAGCATTGGCAAACTGAAAGAGTTTAATAAATGCCCACAAAGATGGCTGGGGTCTTGGGTGGGGAGATTCAGAACTTTGTGAAGAAGAGACATAATTCCCACCCCCTGGCCACGGAAAGATCAATTACTAGTCTTTAGCTACCTAATGAGTTCTAATAGAGAAAAAAAAAAATTTGATCTCTTCTCAGAGGTGCGCAGTGAAAGGGTGACAGGCAACAGGTACAAGTTGCAGTAAGAACAATTCCAAATAGATATAAAGAAATAAACCACAGTGTTACTTATCAGAAAGTGGAACAGGCTGCCCCAGAGAGGTTGTGGAGTCTCCATCCCTCGAAAGATGGGCACAGCAATCTAACGTTATCTGGCACTACTTTGGCCAGGGAGTTGTACTTCCAGAGGACTGTCCCAATCTAAATTATTCTGTATTTCTGCAAAGTACAGTTCTGGAATGCAATTATTACTTAAATTTTTTATGTTGGATAACAGCCTCAACTTTCTCTAATGTGTTTTTAAAGAGACAATGCATAGCACTAATCAGAATACAATCAATACTATACACAGACAAGGAAATTGAGCAAATCTGTTTTCCTTCAAGTTTCAGGAGACTGTTATATGCTCCCTGGCTGCTGCACAGCACCACAATCTTTTCTTGCTAAGGAACCAAGCCAATAACTGATCAGTTGTAGTCTGTATGTGAGGATGAATAGATGAAAGGGGTTAATGATTTTTTACTAGAATGTATGAATTCTCACTTTTATGGCAGTGGGCGGAGGTTGGAGAAAATCAGGATATGACAAACAGTTTTGGATATAATTCTCTGATAAATCTACACTCATTAAAGAGCACTCCCAAAAATATAACCTACAAGAACAGCATAAAGGTTTTTAAAGCTAAATTGTTTTCCTAAAAACAAGCACACAAACCATACACAGGTATAGTATACTGCAGCCTGGAAAACCACACATAACCTTCATTCTGTATCTCTCTCTGTTCTGCAATGTATATAGGTCATACTACTGAAGGACACTAATAAACTTGAAGTTGTATGTTTAATTATTCACAGGTTTATGGCCTTCCTTAGAAAGTCATATGATTTCACATTCACAGTTTTATAGCTTGCTTTTAGGAAACATAAGATAATTTTCAGTTTCAGTTTTCCTTGAAGTCAGCAGCAAAATTTGCTATGAATGTCTAGAGAGTTAGGATTTCTCCCACTGATGCTAGTTAACTTGCATAGACAATAACAACATACGCTCTTTTGACAGATGACATTTGTTCTGTGAGATGAAATAATATAAATGGGGATGTGTCAGAATTTGTTTAATTAAAATAAAGAGAAAAAAATCCCAAGCATTGCACAAATTCAAAGGTATTCTAGATGATGGGGTCATCCCTTACCGCTAGATGTTGCTTCCCTTTCATCATTGTTAGACATTATGACAACAGAGCTGTGTATATAAAAATATTTTCATCAGGATAAATATGGTGAAAAATATGATTGATTATTTTATTTGATTAAAGGTAGATGATGCTTCAAAACCTTTAGCTGGAAAGGTTCTTGAAGTTTCCTACAGTTACTTAAAATTTTGTTTTTTCAGATCATGTTATACTATTTGATAAAAAAACCCATAACTTATTGAAAAGGAAAAATCCTACACAACAGAATGTGTTAAAATGACAGTAGTCAATATTGCTAGGAATTTATGAGATATTCTTAAAACTTCATTAAAACATGGGGCTCTATCGGAGTCTCTTTGGAGATAAGACATACTGAATTAATCCTATTTTGCTTCTACTACCATATTGAAGAAAATGCAAGGTTCAGAATAACTATAGGACATAAAATGAAACTTGAACCAGGCAAAACCTTTCTTTCATGTAACCTTTAAGATTAAGCCACAGAGTCAATGCCAGCTCTCCCAGCGGCTGTGGATGCAGCCCTTCGGGTCCTGTTTCTTTGTATGTATCAAGTTTGCCCAAGTAACACCTGACTTCATCCTCATCCACTGATGGTCATTCTCCTAAGACCCTTAAGTTAAGCAAAAAGCTCTGCAAGACCTTCATGACTGAGGCAAAGATGATGTTGAATACCTCAGCCTTATCTGTGCCTGCTGTCACTAAATCACCTGCCCTGTTCAACATTGGACTTATTCTTTGTTCAACTTTAACCAGATATTCCTCTCATTTGTTCATATACAAAAAGTAGTTCCAGGTGCCACTTCTGTGTTTTGCTAGACACATCATATCATAATAAAGAACTTCTATATTAATTGGCTGTAAGGAAATCAGCATGTAAAAATAGTGAGATTAATTTTTCTTGGTTTTTTTGACCTCTTCTCTTCCATTCTTCTTCCCAGTTGACGTTTCTTGGCCATAGACAATAGCATCATTTATTTGCTTTGACTTTTTTTTTTTGTCTGTTTTTTA
>VYZM01013529.1:0-11054 GCA_013398915.1 Dromas ardeola
GATTCCCCAGTATTGGACACTTTAAAGGTTGGGCTGAACAGGGTGCCATCTTGTCTAGACCACGCTTTTGCCAAGAAAAGTTGGACCGGATGATCCTTGTGGTGCCCTCCTATCTCGTAGTCTATGATTCCATGATTCCATGATTCTATGATTCTATGATTCTATGATTCTATGATTCTATGAACATAGCCATTTTGCACTTGTATGCCAAGCAAGCCGTTCATCTCACATTTTTTCCCATAACTGATAGGTATCTGATTTGCAAGCTTTGCTTACAGTAGGGGGAGCACAGAGAACTTGAATGACCTCCATGTGGCATCCAAGCTTGCACATCTTGAAAATTTAAGCAATTATGAAAGCTGGTGGCCATAAGAGTACGGCCATATTACTATGTGTTATTTGCTACAAATGAATTACTAACATATGCAAACTGATCATGACAAAGAAACCAAAAAACAAACCAACCAAACTTCAACCCTCCCAGATCCCCATTTGTAGCAATACAGGGTGATGTCAGGAAATTATATTTCCTGTCCCAAGATGATGCAAATGCATCTAAATGCATCAGATCATCTGGGTCAAATCCTGGGCTGCAGGAATGCAAACACCCTCGTGTATGCAGTCTGTGTAGTCACTCACTCCTTCCTCCTTCTCTGTCTGTGCCCCCTGGGGCTACCAAATGCCATTCCAGCAAGGGCGGGAATGGAGATGCCAGTTCTGCACTTCCAGTCCCTGTGAGCTCACCCCTGCATTTGCCTCTAAGAATTCTTTTACCAATCCAGTTTCTCTCTGGTAACATGGAGGTCTGGCTATGACCCATTCAGCTATGATTGCTGCTACACTTAGTGTCACCTCCCCTTAGGTTTACTATTGCTTGACCTTAAATTTCCTCTTATGCAAATTAGTTTGGCAATACATTTATTTATTGGAAGATAATATTCATGCAAGACCCATAGAACTCAACAAGAAGGGGGTAGGAGAACTCAGCCAGAACACGTATACATGACCACTTTTCATCTAACTGCTCTGCCATCAAGGCACCATCAACAATTAAAATCTTACTGCAGATGTTCATCCTTTGGTGCTGCCTGGCTCCCAGGTGCTGAAGCTAACACCTTTTCAGGTTTTTGTACTTCCACCTCTCACATTTGCCCCCCAGATACATGCTCTTATTTGTACTGGCTTTCCCTCTGCTACAGAAAATGCAGGTTCCCCTGTTTTGGGGTAGAGATTCACTCCTAGCTACTGTTTGCAATATGCTTTTGAGACACCTGGAGAAAAGCCATTTTATAAATGCTAAGTATTATTAATTATTTTCTTTGTTAGGGCAATATTTTCCCTTCACTTTAAAAAAGGCAGCCACATTTCTCCTCTGAAAACAAAAGTTTCTGTATTAAATTTATCTCTTCTATCTTTAAAAAGTGTCTAACATCCCAAGAAGAAAAAAACAGAAATGTCACCAGCATAAAATACAGTTTCTTCTTTGTGGAAAATTTTATCATATTTTATCTGCATACTAAATCTGCATGTGAATGGACAAGTATTCATTGTGAAATCATTAAGCCTTCACAGGGTAAAAGGAAACAGAAATAGTTTGAAAAATGAATACAAATACACATGCAATATATGTGTTTTTCCAGCATGATATATGGTATTTTTCTGCTCTGCATTAGTTCAAAATGTGAGCACATTAAGGGCTTAAAGAGTTGGAAGCATTCAAAAATATTCTGATTGGAACCAGAACTAGATCAGAAAGATGTGTAGACTTTGATCTACTGTACCTTAACTCCAGCCAAACTCAATGAGCCCTTTGTGAGATCATTTATAATGCACGCGTAAATCCCTGCTTGCCCGATGCAGTGCCGAGTAGCCAGAATTGCAGATTCCCTATCTGCTTATCATCTCATACAGACCAATTCTTTAGCCATCTTTCACAGAAGAATATTATTTTCCTCATCCCAGATCTTCACGGCATGATTTATTAAGTGTCTCCCATCCTTTAAGCTGTAGCCCTATGTAGTCATACCATAGTTGTTATGCAGAAGTGGTTGTACTGAAATATCAGCACTGTAACTTATCTAACAGAATGACATCAGTCTCATCTTGTTCTGAACTTTAAACAAAACCTGTCAAACCTGCCAAAAAAATTAGGTCAGCTTTCCAGTTGCAAAAGCCTTTTTAAAGTATTTATAGTGCTGGGAAGGTGTAGGGAGTTAGGGTGGATAATAATCCCACCTTTTAGTTGCTGTTATATTTGTGTTCAGTGCTCTGATCAAATGTTCACAGTCCTACTGCTCTGGAATGACTGAGAAGCAATTTATTTTACCTTAATTATTTTATTTCACATACCTGAATATAAAACACACAGGAAGCCATCTACCACCTACTGGGAACAAACAATTTAGAGACAGTCATTCTCAACATCTACAAAAGATAAAAAATGTGCAGGTTATCCTCTAAAATACACTGCCAGGTGTATTAAATTGAGATTCTCTGTGACCTTTTTACAGCTAAAGGTTTTAACTACCTACAGTAATATGCCATCTGATCTTACACAGGAATACATGCCTAAGATTTTCTAATTATTACTTGTATCGTATTTAAAAAAACTACTTTTTTTTTTCAAGGTGCATTTGAAATCTGACCTTGGAATTAACTTGACCTTCAGTATAAACTGTCAAGCTGACTTTTCTCACTGTCTCTGCTGTGTAAATATTTCAAAAGTCTTGTCTGCTCTTGCCCCACACTTGAAGCTCTCCTTTAAGAGATTAGACATGTACATGTGCTTCTTACACTTACTTTTCCTATGGGAAGCAATATGTCTATGAGATAATGAACATGAAAAAAAGCCCTTTGGAGTTTGCGATTCTCAACTCTGCAGCACTGAAAATATTCCCTGGAACCTATCATTACTCAGTGATACTTGTTGTCCAGTTTAAGAAACCTTTAAGATTCCTGTCTTCTGTGCTCAGAACTTTCCAATAATTTTGATCACTTAAAACAGCTAACACCAGATCTGCAAGAATATGGACATCAGACTACTTATCAATTAAAGAATTACGGGTGCTAAATACAGTAAACTCTTATTTCGCCCAGATAACAAGACAAAGTTTGGTTTGTTACATATATTGCCTGTTAGCAGCAGAAAGCAATTATGTTTCAAACGCAGCATTTTTTATCTATGTGTTCCTGTTTCTTTGAGGATGGAAGAAGTCAAGTGCTGGAAGATAACTGCTTTGTTCACAACCATAAGCCTCTTATTTGACATCCTCTCTTGAAATGTGTTCATACTTTCTCTCATTCTTGCTCCTTCTTTCAGACTTACTTCTCAGAGCCATGCAATTCACACCTCATTGGCTGGGTTTTGGACAGAGCTCCTGTTTTGAGGAACTGGTTACACAGTAGAGAGCTCATGAGTAGAGCTACTTTCTGTTATTCCATCATGGAAACTAGCTCTTACGCTTTCCAGCTCCACAAGGTCTGTCTCATCACACTTAGATGACAGACTACAGCCCTTGCATACAAAGAATGAAGAATAAGTGTCAAGGGATGTCTTAAAAGTAGTTTGCTCGGGCTTGAGTGCACCAATAGGCTCTAACTGCTCTACAGAGCCTCACCTGGGACTTCCACACACACCCTCTTCCCGTGGACCAGCGAACTCCGGTAAGTACAGTTCCTGGCCTCTAAGCCTGGTCTGAGCTCTGCTGTAGGTGGCTCTATGCCTGCTCTTACTCTCTACTGAGCATGGCTTGCTCACTGTTCTTTCTGAGTTGTTCTCAGACCTGTCTTTTCACTTTGTATTTTTCTGAAGGTCACTACCTGTTACTGTCACTGGCTCTGCACAGGTGCTATGGGATTGTTTCCTTGCCAGTAAGGTAACTATTCCTCCATATGGGGTCTCCTAGCTTGTCTTGCTTGGTGGAGCAAGCAATGATCTCAAATGACAGCTACTAGGTGATCTTCTATTAGTAAATGCCAGCAGCTAATGGCAAAAAGACCCTGCTTTAAGCTAGCAGGTGGGGTTCTTGACATGTTTTGTATTAGCAGCACTCTAATCATAATGGTATGTAACTTTAGGTCAGCACATTCTCACTGCATCTTTCTGTGAATCATCTGGTCGCTTTCACCAGTTGAAATGGGTTGAAAGCACTTTTTAAATTTCTTTTCAGCAGTAGCTTTATTTATCAACTGCTCTGCCTTAATGTTTCACTTTATAGATATAAGATTACCTCTGTAATATTTGTTTCATTGCTTACAGGTAAAACACAAGAGTGAGACTGTCAAGTAGCAAAGAAACTGACTGTTTCTGTGTATGGGCTGTCTATAAAGGAAGCTCTTTACAGAGCTAGAAAAGCAGCAACTCTGTCTTGATGGCGAAAAACTTCAGGTTTAACCTGGAAGGTGGTTCTTGTGCTAGATACATAGTCACTGATATCTTGAGAGTACCATCTGTTTTGTTCACTCTAAAAGCACTGTGAAATCCAGAAATTAATTCTGCACTTCATTATTTTATGGCACCAAAATCCCTTGCTTGATTTGACATCTGCCACCCTTTCGGTGTCTCAGTTGTTTTGTAGCTACAATTATTCTACACGTTTGTCCCCATGTCTTTTCTGCATTTCCTTGTGATTTTGTTCTGAGCAATCAACAAGACAATTTTAAAAGGATTGTACTCATCTATGATGTCCTTTCAGCTGCAGGAAGGGTCACATTATAAAGTTATGGGACTTGGTTTGAAAACAGATAAGGGAGGGAAGCAAGGTAATGTAAGTAAAATCATAAAATGAATTTTATGTATCATTAATTCTGATAACTGATTTTATTACTTTGGAAAATTATTATGGCAGTCTGCTACAAAATACTTAACCTAATTTAAATTTCAGAACACTTTTTTTGGCAAATCACTGTAAGTGATATTTTTAATCAATGGAGTGGAGCTAATTTAGATTTCAGATGCTTCAAAAATGATGAGTTTGCTATGATGAGCTTTTTGTATTTTCTTGATGCTGTATTTTAATGTTGTTACTGGGAGAGGAACTTGAACTGTGACAACTATATTCTGACTCTGTATGTACAAAACAACCCCAAGAACCCTGCACACAGGTTATAGCAATATTTTTACAGAAAATGCCATATTTATGTAATGACAGTGACTGAAGTTCAAGAGCTAATTCCTTACCTACTAACTGAGTTGAAAGTAGATTCAGATCATTTAAGGTCTATCTCCTTTTTCCTACCAGGACTGGCTTACATCCTAAATTAGAGTAAAGCTTGAGAAATGAGTGTTTTCTCCCTCAATCCTATAAGTGTCTGTCTTTTCCCATTTTCTACCAGAATTGTTCTGGCCAGCGTAAAACAGCAGAAAGCAACAGAGGCAGCTTTGTGTCTTCTGTCTTACTTCAGTACTGATCTTAGTAATGAAATCTTAGTAATGAGAATATTCTTCTGATACAAGGTGGCAAGGCCACTTCTTTTTAACACATCACATCCTCATTCATCTATATGTTGTCATTTGACCTGAGACTATGTTGTATGATGCTAGCACAGTCCTTACAGATGACTGCAAGACCCTTTGACTTTTTGTATCTCGTGAAATATGAGGCATTTGTATACAAAGTTTTTGTCCCAGGAAGGCAGAGTGTTTTCCTGTGTTCTCACTCTGTATGTGGCACCTAGTAAAACTCCATTTTATAGGAGCAGGCTATTTTTTCTGCATGTTCAGTGAAAGTCTAGAGCTACTGTTCTCCTTGTTTTCATCTCCTTTTAAATAATTGGGATTACTCCTTTTGTCAGTTCTCCACCCAAATGCCTGGTACTTATATCTAGGATTCTGCGTCCTTGATTTAAATGGTTATATGAAGAACTGAGTTCCCATATCCCAAAAGATATTTCTTACTAGTACTGCTTTTTGACTTATTTCTTTTGAATGGGCTTTCAGTCATGCAAACATAGGGCAAATCATACCTCTCTTTTAAGGCCAGTTTGAGAACTTACAGATACCTGAAGGTTATTAACTTAACTGTGTTTTTAAATGGGATTTTTGTATTCAAGGTCAGAACTATTTTTCCTCTATCCTTTGTAGCATCTAAAACACACAGGCCTGTATATTTCTGCGGGCTTCTAGAAATGACCTTAATAAATTCCCTATTACCCCTGAGAGGAAGTTGTCTAGCCTGCAAAAAGAATCTCATTTTTCCACATTTCTATACAAACAATAACTCTTTTGTATGTTTATAACCAATTCAAGAAGCAAGTTCCTGCCTGCAGTTAAAGCTGAACTGAGGTGTTGCTTTAAAACGTGGTTCAATGTTGCCCGACATAAAGATACTTGGTTTATCCAGGAACTATGATGCTGTAAGCCGGAGAGCTCTGCAGCCTACCTATTATAGTTTTAATTTTGTCTGAGGATTTTAGAAAAAAAAAAAATAATAATTTGCTCTTATTTTCTGGGGGATATGTTGGGGGGGGAGGGGGATGAGAGTGCTGCAGTTTTTTCTGCTTTTCTCAGGGTATCAAAAGTACATGAGATCAGTGCTCCGTGCCATAGTAAATGAAAATAATTAATGGAAAGCCTACTGTGTAATCACTCATGCCAGCATATCACAGTCCTTGTAAGAAGGAATGTTCTTCTCTAATATACTGCCTGCCATACATCACCTGTATCACTTCATATCAATTTCAGTCTTGGAGGGCAACATATAAACACTGATCAACATGTTCCATGCAAAACGTATCCATAAAATACATTCCACTCTTATATAACTATTTTTGTTATTGATAATTCTCTGTAATAAATGCATACATGGGAAGCGCTTGTGTTTGTGAAAACAAACAAACAAGCAGAACAAAAAAAAGAAAAAAGAAAGAAAGAAAAGAAAAAAGTGTTAGATTGAGATAGTTATGAGGAAAACTTCAGGAAAATTATGTCCTATCGTGCTCAGCTTGTTCTGATAAAATATAAGGCATTCTTTTAGGTAGGGTTTTCTGATTGTTAACAAGAGTGCTCAGATTACTCAACACAAACAAGTTGTAGATGAAGTGTCAACCATAAGAAAGAAATGAAACTTTGCTCTTCATAAAAAGTCACTGGCTGCCTCGCATTCTGTTTTTGATTCAATTACTTTTTTTATGACGAAGATGCAAAGTTTCAATCCCACACTTTCAGTGAGGTAAGTAATAGCACCTAGATTCCATAGCATACTTATACCTAGCAGATTTATGTTTGTCCACCTTTTCCTGTTGGAGCTTTTGGGCTTTTTTAAGCAAGTGTTAATATATGATGAGGAAACATTCTTTTTTCTCCACTGTGTTTGTCTATATGTGGGGTCCTTTTGCCTCAAAGCTTTTGGTGGTGTAGAGTCCTCAGTCTACTAAGGAAGGACTGGTATCAGCTTCATAGTATGCACAGAAGCCAGTGAAGGAGAAAGATGGTTCTGGTCACTGAAGTGCCTTCAGATCCCGTGCTGAATGCCCTTGGGAGCAATGCTGAATTTTGACACCAGCTTGCTCTCTTTCTGTCTGTCTTCCACATAGCTCAAGCGGCCATGAGGGATCACATAAGAATAGTCATTTCATGCTTGAGGGAACTGAGCCTTGCCAGGCTCTTTTCAGTGGTGCCCAGTGACAGGACAAGAGGTAATGGGCACAAACTTGAGTATAGGAAGTTCCATCTCAACATGAGGAGGAACTTCTTCACTTTGAGGGTGGCAGAGCACTGGAACAGGCTCCCCAGAGAGGTAGTGAAGTCTCCATCTCTGGTGACATTCAAAACCCACCTGGACACGTTCCTGTGCAACCTGCTCTAAGGTGACCATGCTCTGGCAGGGGGGTTGGACTAGATGATCTCCAGAGGTCCCTTCCAACCCTATGATTCTGTGATTCTGTGGAATTCAGGGGCATAAGAACCATGCACAGTCCTTGTTCCTACAGAGCTATGGTCTTACCCCTTACTGGATTAATCTTGCTGAACAACTATGCCTAGGAGTAAGTAGATTTGATGGGTGCCACAATTCTCTTCTGAAGTTTGTTTCAGAACATTATTGCTGTCTTTGCTTTCAGTATAGATAGCTGTTAGACAACTAAAACAGTACAACGGTTATATCAGTATGAGACCTCCAATTCCTAATAAATGGGAATTCCTTCCTCCCCTGAGACACAGTGAATTGAAAGACACTGTAGCTTCCTAACAGACTGAAGACTGGATCTGTGTTGAGATAATTCCATTCTGCCCACTTCCTTTTCCTGGGACAAATGTATCCACACAGGAGGAGCGGTGGGAGTAAAGGCATACATCTTACTATCCTGCATATGTTTGAATGATATTCTTGGTTGCCTGTGGGGATGGAGCTGAAGTTAGACTGTTCAGACAAATTTAGTGCACTGGATTTTTTTCTGAAATGCTGGAAGAACCTTAGGCAAGTTGTTCTACCTCTCTGTGCCTCTGAGGCACCTCATGCAGCCTGATTTTTTTTAGAGAAGTGGGATGTATTTCAGGCCAGGTCTAGACTTGACTTTATCCTGTTACAACTAACCTGCAGGAATCCCCTGCAGGAATCCCTTTCTTCCTGATGAATTACAGGAGCAGAGCAACATTAAACCATTCATGGATGAAAAACAGGCATTGGAAAATCACACAGAACTTATTGTTTTCTTTATATCTGTTTGTTAGTCGCTGGAAACATTCCTAGTGCTAACTGGTCACCTTTGCACCATGAGTTACTTCATAATGTCTCGGTGTGTCTCTACCCAATGTAATGAGACAATTTCACTAATTTCACCATATTTCTGTCAGCTTACACCAGATGAAGAACTGGACTAGAGATTTTCTTTTTGCCTCTCCCATACAAGCCTCTGGAAAATCTTTTGTGTGCAAGTAATGAAGAAACACCTAGCCTTGTCACCTCTTTAAATTGATGATTATCATAGACAGATGACACTGTGTAAGCAAAAAGGGAATGTCTAATTCCCACTCTTAAAATGATGCAATAGAAATACTGCTTCCATGTGCAAGCTGACTCAGAAAGAAACTTAAAGAATTTTAATTTAATCCTGAAACAGAAATTCTGAAAGCTGGAAACCAAGCCTTGCTGAAAGGCTGTTGAATGGTGACTCTCAACACTGGAGTTTTAAAGGCAAGTGAGAATTAAGCCCAAGTTCTGCTTTCTCTGAGTATCAGCTGGGCTTCTACTGCACAGATCCTCCATGTTACTGAAGTGGTAAACACTCTTAAAAGCAACAGAAGTTATTTAACTAAATGCTGACTTCACTCAGAACACTTAAATTCAGATGCAGCCATTTAAATCACTTCCATGCTCTAAGAAAGCTGCCCATGTACCTTTGAAAATCTGTGGCTCAGTACTTGTAGGACAGATTTTTGTCTGACTTAAAAAACATAGTCAATACAATCATGAAGTGAGTGTAGCTGTGTGAATTTACACTTGTGTGTCCCAAAACCTAGCTTTTAAACTGTCCTGTTTCAACCAAATTTGACTGAATAGAGGATTCAAAAATGTTGTATTCAGGACAGTTAATTTAGTGACACAAGCACAACTTGAAGTGTTATCCAAAGTTGATGTCTTTCTCTACCTTGTGCTGGAGGTTTATTGCTTGCTGTTGTGGTCCCCAGTGGCATCATAGTTCATTTGAGGAAGCAGAGGTGCTCACTGAATAACCAATGCCTGTGTGCTGCTTGACTGGTATGTTTTTGGGTGAACTATTTTATAACTGCCTCCTTCCACTAGGAAGCCAGGCAAAAAAGCAGTTTCACCTTCTTGATGTATACCACAAATTGTCTGCATTAGAAGAGGGTAAACTCTGTTCACTCGACTGATAGTCAACAAAGCATGACAGATCTTAAGCTCAATTTTATTGTTTTTTGGAGGTGGTGGTGGGTATATGACAGGGCAACATACTGCAAACTCAAGAACAGACTGCTGCCATGGCTTTTGTAAGAGTTGTAATTTAGTCCATCAGCTGCAGTGTTTCCTCTCATGTTGGCTAGTTCAGCAAGATATACAAGGAGAGAGTGAGGCATCCTCTGTCAAGATGCCATGTCAGTAACATCTTTGGAGATTTGCAGTGGGACCTTGAGGCTGAATGTGAGGATGCACTGTAGTGTGGAGCATTAGGAAAGCAATTCTCATTCCTTCACTCATGATGGTCATTAGAAAATCACTTGCTTTTCTGTTTCTCTTGTGCAGCAGAAAGTCTGGGAAGGATGTCCTGCATAATATTCCACAACTGGCAAAAGTCATGGCAGAGGAGCAGATTCATGACAGGTCCATCCCTTAGTGTAATGCTGTATGTTGTTATAGATCCTCAAGGTAGCTGTGAGCTAACCAGAAGACCTTTGTGGTATAACACAGCCCAGCAGCTTCTTCCTACAATTCCAGTGCAGTTGCAGTACAACAGCACTGCCCAAAGTCATTTTCACTGGTAGGCGGGCTATGGAAAAACATTTCTGCTTTCTGGGAAAGCAGAAATGCAATGAGCAGTCTAGAAGCTGCTGGTTCCAGCACACCTGAGGCAGTATACAAAAGAAATTGCAACATTCGTGTAGCCTTTCATTGCCTAGACCTGCACCATTGATTAGTTGCTTTATTTTCATTAGTCTAACACCTTTGAACTCTTCACAGACTTTTTCATATTTCCATGTGTTGCCATGATTCAGTTCAGATGCTTGGCTTAATGTCGTGTTGCATCTATGCTTCAATTTATGTATGTAGGTATTATTTACCACACATACACTTTTTTTTTGTTCTCAGACTCATTCAGTTTCTATTTTACTTTGGCTTCGTCTTCTACCTATTGGCAATCTCCATTGCTTTGCTCCTTCAACACCCCATTAATGTTTATCCAGAAAAGAATTTTGGTTTCTGCCAATTTTTTTTTTAATTGTTGATAGAAAATATAATTTGTCCCCAAAGCCACCATCTAACATTTCTCTTAAATTAATGAAGGTACTGTGGATATGAACTGGCTTCCCGGACAGTGCATTTTAGCCTTTGGTTCCTACATTTTCTGAGGGATTTTGTGGAATGATGAACAAGAAAACA
>VYZM01013529.1:11448-25886 GCA_013398915.1 Dromas ardeola
ATGACAAGACCTCCATCCCCTCTAAACAATGTCTTTTAAACAGACCTGAAAATCACCAAGAGTGACAGCTCCTTTATTGCTTTTAGAAAGTATGAAAATACACATCCTTAAAACGTAGTTCTCCTGGGGTGGTTTGAATAACTTACTTCTACTTTACAAATTGTTTCCAGATAACCAACCACCGGGGAAACACTTTATGCCCTTGAAGGCATATGCCCTGCATGCTGTATATCAGCCCTGAGATACATGTCATTTTTTACCAGTATCCCTTGTGTCTAAACTTTCTTCCATGCACACACCATTTCCTTATTACTTACTTTTATGGGCAGTACATTTGTGGTGTCTATTGTGTAGATAAGTGTTTACTATCTCTCTTAATGTGTTTCATTTAGAGTGCAGCTTTATAGTACACCTCCTTTTTTCTCTCCACTGTCTTACTATTAAAAACTGCTGTTTGGCCTCTGCTCATGCATGCATCAAGATTCCGTGTTTTTTTTAGAAAAAGCTTTCCTTCAGTTGTAGTGATCTGCTACTTTTCAATGTGTTTTTCTTTCATCACTGTAAGTTGGTTCTTGCAAGAGTTGGATGAAGGGATAGGTTAGAATACAACTAAATGCAACCGGAGGTGAAGCAGTGAAATATCAGGCCTGCCGTACTATGCTAGAAATAATTTTCAGGACTTAAGATCAAAAGTACTCACAAGCCTGTTGAAAATGTGAATTGCAGCACAAAAACCTTCCTGTGTTTGGGCTGAGGTTCCCTCTCACCAAGTGCTGCTGTCTATGTATTAGTAAGTAGCTCACTAGTGTGGTCAGCTGAGAGACCAGCTAAGTTATCACATATACCCAAGGAAAGTAGTGGTTTGTGTCTGGCTCATCCTTGTGACATGAGGAGGTCTGAGACCCCTTACTGCCATTCGGCTCTAACAAAAGTGCAAGGGAGGACTGTGGGTTATTACATCTGGGACAAGAATACCTGAATAGTCCACAAAGTATTTCCTGAGCCTTTACAGTTAAGCTACATAGCCCACTTCATCGTATCTGGATAGGGCTTGAATTGCTATCCTGAAAATAGTGGTGGATCAGGACCTGCTGAAGATGCTGTTGGCCATTCAATGCCACAGTGGCAATCTCTAGTATGTTGTTGGGACCAAAACTGATGCTGAGTCTTGGTCATAGCCCACAATTACATCAAGCACATAACTTACCAAAGAAAGGCAGGCTGGATTTCATGGAATTACTGGCATACCTAATAAAAAAATAGATACCTACAAAAAACTTGAGTTGCCAGGAATTTGCATATTTGATGTATTTGGAGAGAAAAGATCCTTTAATACTTAACAGAAGTAATTATTCATGCTTTGTAACTGAGGCTGAGAATGTATTCTAAATGGTTTAACAGATGCATTACCTTTTACTATTTTGTCAAAAATGACTTCTTATTAAATAAAGAATGGCACATACCAGAGAACGTAATACAGATATAGCTAGCCACCTAGCCATTATGGGTGTTGAGCTCTTTCAGAATAACTGTCTGTATGGAAATATTGAAATGAAAATTCTTGTCTTCTGTCTGGTTTGAATCAATTTGCTCCGAACAGGTATATTTTTCCAGAAACAGGTGGACAAGGAACGTCTCTCTCTGCTCATCTTCAGTCCTGTGCTGTCTTCCTGCCCTAACACATTATCTTTCCCTGGGGTAGGGCATGCATTCTTGCATGGTGCAGTGTTTTTTTTTTTTCCTCCAGCATTGTTAGAAAGACTTTAATGTGGGGTATGCCATTTCTTGGGCTGGGCAGTTTTAAAATGCCAGAAGATGCTTCTGACCTGCAGCAACTTCAGAGTCAGCCTTAAACATCAAAAAATAGAACATCCTATTCCACTGTTAAATCTCTCCCGGATGGCTCAAAAACCAATCTGCTCTTTGGCATGATAAATCAGGATATTGTTATATTTTGGTAGCAACTGTGAAAATTCAAAGCCAAAGCACTTTCTACAGAGATGTAAAGAACCAGCATTTTGTGGCAACTTTTCTCCCAGTTACTGGTGTGGACACTGAAAAGGATATAACAGATTAAAAACTCAACTACCTATTTGTAGGCAGAACACTTATGTGAGGACTGGACATGGAATACATAAAAACAATCTATAGCAATGCTGTGTGTCTCACAGACTGAACCAATCACTGAAACTTGTGCTGCACTTATTTCCTAGTAGCACAGGAACAGAGTGGGCTAGGGCCTTCCACTTTTGCCATTTGTCTAAAGGAAGTATTTCATCCCCAACTTGTTTTCCTTTGTTTGGAAGACTAGAAAGTGCAGGATTAACTTTGTGTTATAGGAGAACCCTGAGAAGATGAGGTCAGATACACCTGTGTCCTCTCATTTACACAAGAAAGCACATAAACAGTGACTAAGAGAAGGCTCTGGGGAGACCTTATAGCGGCCTTACATTACCTGAAGGGGACCTATGGAAAGATGGGGAGGGACTCTTTATGAGGGAGCATAACAACAGGATGAGGGGCAACAGTTTTAAAGTGAAAGAGGGTAGGTTTAGATTAGATATTAGGAAGAAATTCTTTACTGTGAGGATGGTGAGACACTGGAACAGGTTGCCCAGAGAACTCGTGGATGCCCCTTCCCTGGAAGTGTTCAAGGCCAGGCTGGATGGGGCTTTGATCAGCCTGGTCTAGTGGGAGGTGTCCCTGCTCATGGCAGAGGGGTTGGTACCAGGTGATCTTCATAGTCCCTTCCAACCCAAACCATTTTATGATTCTATGAATACCCAGTTCCTATTAAGTTTGTTTACTTCTGTTCTCAATCTCAGGTTTTTGCTTGGACAGGATTTCAGTAAACAACATAACGGGTGATGTAATACCCTTTCTGTTTCAGGTTAAGTCAAAATGCTTTAGTCAACATCTCCCAAGCAGAGTCCGATCCAGCTGCTAGACTGAAGAGTCTTGAGAAGTGTATAAAACAGTCCCTCTTTATCTCAACGCTGTCATTAAACTTTTGCTTCCACATTTGTGCTTTAAGACTGTTCAAGCAGCCTTAAAGCACAGCCTGACGGCATGGAGAAAAGGCCAATGTAAGAAGCTCTCCTGGCTGAGGAGGGTTGCATCCTTTGGTGTGTAGACATGCTTTCATGCCTTTGAATGAAACCAGGAAGGATAACAGCCTGACCGCCAACTACACTCCAGATTATTTGCTTGTTCAGTGGCATTAAAGTTCAGCTGGCACCTGCTGTGTGAGCAACCAAGGTCTCCAATGCCCATCTCTAAAATGTTCAACTATTTTATTTAATAACAACTGATGCCAAGCTCTTGTGCAACTCTCTGTCATACTCAGCCTTTGAGCACAGGGGGTTTCAGATAAAGAAGAGAATTGAAATTGGGACTGGCTGATAAAAACTGATGCAGTGAATCAATAGCCTCCCCATACAGTGAGCAAAAGGCAAACCACAATTTGCTGCAGATTGCAGGTGGGCTAGAATCCAGTGACCTGTGCCAATTGATAACAGCAGAGATTTGGAGCCAGCTTGGGCTTTTTTTCAAGATGCACTGAATGCTAGTCTGAAAATATTCCATGAGAATACAATTCAGCTAACGTATCACTTTGTAATTAATGACTCTTGCATGTTTTTCCCTCTTAAACGGACACATTTGCATGCAGACTATCTCTCTTTATGTCAGTCCTTCTGTTCCTACTGATACCTCAGCTGAAGTCATAACCCTTTGTTTGTGGCATCAACATGGGTTGCTGTGTGGGTGATTATGATGTTCAGGAGAGCACATTATGACTTCAGGTTAGGAATGAACAGCAGGAGCAGATAAAATCATAACTCACAAATATACTGCTTGCATGCAAATACCCCCATTGTCATAATACAAATGTTACAATGAAAGATTTGCAGAATATGTAACATGCAGGCAGAAAATAATAGTAAGCAGATTGGCTCCCAAAGTTCTCAAGGAACCATAGGTTATTAAAAAAAAAAAGGTCAATGTGCATGATTTCTTTGTGAGCATGAGTTACTAGGGTTTCCCATTTTGTTTTTACTTCTCTCAGGAAATATCCCTTCTGCCCAACTTTTATAATTTCCAGTGCTTTTCCACTGTTACGGTTTCCACTTAATTGTGTGCTTCAGACCACAGGCAGTTCTATGCGAACACAGCCTGGCTGCTCGAAGTCTATGTTATACAGCAGAGTTCTCCCTTGGAAATGAAACTTCAGAAACTCAGACAGACTTCAAACAGGTGCACATCAGTGTGTTAGCTGTTTGGGCATTCTTGCACTCAGAAGATGCAGGAAATGCAGGAAGGCTGCCAAAATAATTTCAAATGTGTGCTTTTTTAAATGCATCACAGGGGTTTTCTGCAACTGTGATGTACCGGTGAACTGTTATACACCATCTTGTTAATCAGGTAACACAAGCAGACTTCTGACGTTTGCTTACTTTACTTAGCTGTCATACTTTTTTTTTTTTTCTTGATACTATTCTTGCTATTAGTAATAATAATTAGTAGAAATAATTGCAACTAGAAAGATCAAGGCTTCACTTCACTAGATATGGACAAAAGAATAAATTATTCATTGCTTTAAATAGTTTAAGATTCTGAGGATACCAGAATAGTATTTTAGTAAGAATTTACTACAAAAATAACACCCATTGAGGATGAGGTTTTCATCATGCCATTCCTACTTTCTTAAATAGTAATCTGTTAAAACCTCTATGCAAAAACCAGAAACTAGCTTGTTCATCAAGGATGAGGGTAAATTAAATCTCTTTAGCGCAAGAAAGCTGGACAGGGACTTTTTACAAGGGCATGTAGTGATAGGATGAGGAGCAGTGGCTTCAAACTGGAAGAGGGCAGATTTAGATTAGGTATCAGGAAGAAAATTTTTCACTATGAGGGTGGTGAAACACTGGAACAGGTTGCCCAGGGAAGTCATGGATGCCCCATCCCTGGAAGTGTTCATGGCCAGGCTGGATGGGGCTTTGAGCAACCTGGTCTAGTGGGAGGTGTCCCTGCCCATGGCAAGGGGTTGGGAACAAGATGATCTTCAAGGTCCCTTCCAACCTAAACCATTCTATGATTCTATGATAGGTGCCATATCTATATTTGTATTGCAGCAGTTTATTGACTGTATTTCTTATTATCTGTATTGATTCTCTACTACTTCCTCTTTTGTTTGTCAGTGTTGCCTAGGAGATGTTTCTGATTTTGTTACAATAACAACAGTTCTCAAAGTGAAAAGAAAGCTGAAAGGCTTCAGAAGCACACTTTTTAGCACTGATTAGAGATCAGTGGAATTAAAATATTGTTCTTTTCCTTGACCTTGAGTCAAGGTCACTCTTAAAACTACACAGCTAGAAAATCCTGCTGCTGGGGAAATCATCAGAAATAGGGTCTGTTCCCCCTCCACTGTTGGAACAGCAAACACTTTTCTTCCCTCATGTTATTTGGAAAGCTCACAAGATATTCACAACCAAACTGAAAAATATGGAAAAGTCACCAGTTTTCAGGTATACTTACGATCCCAAAAGTTGGTTGGAGTACAAATACTTTTATCTTTCACCTGTCTCCTATTTCAGGTGAGATGAATGTGTTCTCTGGCTTTCTGCGTTGTGGAGTGACTCTCTTTTTGCAGCAGTATTCTTTGCTGAGTAGAACTGCTGAGTAGAACTCTCCTGATTCCTACAGGCTATCGTTAGACAAAAAAGGAATAGTGCAGAGACCATTTTCTGGTGAGCCCAGTAATCTCAGTACTGCTCCACACACTGCAAGACCAAGCCTAAGTGCTGTGCTAGAATGCCTTTAGCTTCCTACTGTCATGTCACATTACTTTAGAATTTTTATCTAGCATGATCAGAAGTAGCTCCCTTTCTGGAGTAAAATGCATAACACCTTGGATTCCTTTATCCATGAAGCCTCCGGTATTAACATAACTGGACCTGTGATGCAAAGTATGCTATTGCTTCCTCCCACTGTTATGATAGCTCTTAATTTCCTTATCCACGGGTCACAACCCCTTGATGTATCCCAGCAATCACCTGGGAAGGGGGACCTTATGGGAAATGTAGTTCAGATGAGGAGCTCTGGTCACCAAATGAAACAGGTGCCTGAACTATAGCTGCCAGGAGGTACCACAACAGCATTTCAGAATCAGATGAGGTACAGTTACAGACCAGAACAGATATTTATATTAAGATTGAATTTCTGATGATACAGAGAATATTCATTACCCAGAGTCACTGGCTTTCTACAATCTAGCTACAAAGCTATCACTAAAACCTGATTTGCAAATGACCTACCCGCAGGATTGGACATATGGCAGAAATATTTGCATTTAAAATATATTCAGAGGTGGTTAGCTCGTACTTCCTTTAGCTATGTAGTATTCTCTGCTTGTACAAAGATTTACCAGCCATAGGTGACAGGGATTAGCATATGTGTATGTATTGCACCACTGGTTTAAATGTTAAATAGATCTCTTCATGGGCAAGTTCAAACTATTTCTGAACTGACTATTAACTACTTTTTTCCTGTAATGGTGTGGGAGGGGAGGGGGGAGCGGGAAGAATGGGATGGTTATGGCAGTGCTAGTTATGGTTTAGTTGGAAAGCAAAGGAAGATGGCTGCTGAGACTGAAAGGAAAACTTCATCCAGCTTGACTGAGCTGGCAGTGCTAATCTCATAATGGAGACAGGACTTATTTAATGAATAACAATATTCTTTTTAATTAAAGGACCTGATTCACTACTATTTCTGGCTCTGGATAGTTCTACTAGTTTCTGATGTCCTTTGAGTTGTGCAATAGAGAAAACAATGAGCAACTTTCAACTTAAACAAAGCAGAATTCCCATTCAGCTATACTTTGGCTGTTATTATATGCCTACTAAGTCACACAGAAGGGGGTGAAAACCTTTGCAAAGATTTCCTGGGAGAATCTTGCACCTCTTGTTCTCTGCTGGAGAGAAAACATTCTTCCTCTAAAAGAAGCTAAGACATCCACAGGCTGAGTGAGAGAGTCCCATGGGACACAAACAAACCCAAGACTTACCCCAAGAGCTGCTGGAGGATTAGCGGCTTTTCAAATTGGATCAGTTATTTCAGTGTCTAAACACAGATATTTTAAGAATACCTCTTGGCTTTTCTTTTGGCCTCGTATGGCTAAATAGACAAGCAAGCCTAACCAAACAGAGCTGTGGGATAGTTGGACAGCTTTAACAACTGGTCTTGAAACTTCTGGATATAACCCACTCAGTGCATCTCCACCAAACATTGGAAGCCTTTTGGGATGCTTTAAAAACTCATGAGATCAATTTTACTTTATTGTTACTTGGAATTTCCCCCCAAGACTTTAACTTTATCTCCTCATTTTAGTTAGGGTCAGTCAGGTCTATAAATCTGTACAGCTTAGCAAAAACTGGAAGATAAGGGTATGGCATGCTGTACAGTGTGAATTTTCAAACCTGTCTACTGGGTTAAGCTGTTCAGTTGCTATTAAAACTAATGAGAACTGGATTGCCAGCTCCTCTAGGTAACTTCAGAGACTGCAGCCATAGTACAAAGGGAGGTAACCAGGGATGGTGTCCACAGGGTTTAGAAGCAGGACAAATATTTCTCATAGGAGTAGAGCAACCAATGCATGACAAAAAGGGCCTTTTATCCAGGGAAGCAAGGATGAGTTGTATTCTGCAGTTACCAAGTGGACAAAGGGCCTGGCAGGGGGATTTTTTTCACAGAGAACAGATGGAGCCTTTTAGGCGAGTGGCAGGAAAGTAGGTAAGTAAAGCAGACCTGCTTTGTGTCAGCTTCCATGGCACTCAGGGGCAATAGGCAGTAGCAGCAATTAACACAGTAAGCAGGAGGCAGGTGTCAGACTCCACATGAGGCCATGCAAGACTTGCCCCAGGGAGGTCATTTTGAACCTCGTTGCAGCCGAGCCCTGTCACGGTACTGAGATGCTTTCAGGCAACATTAGGTCTGCCACCTGGTGAACAAATTAAAACCGAAAGGAGTGATTTGTGTTGTGAATAAGTGTATTTCCATCCCTCCCAGTTATTTCTCTGATATGAGACTCTGGCTGAAGAATGTAACTGAGGCAGAGTAATGCTGATGCTTTTGTTTGAACCAGATACCTGTATGCCAAGATAGCCATGTGGAACGAGAGCTTAACAGCTTTAGAAAACAATTGAGGAAAAAATAGACAAAATGTTCTTCCATCTTCAGAATAAAGATGGCTGAGCTGTTTTGTCAATAACAATATATTCAAATTCTTTTAGCCTTTCTTCTTGTTGTGCACAAACTGTGTTTTGTATTTTGTTTGTGGCTATCTGACAGCTACTTTATTGGAAACACATTTGAGCTTGCCAAATCATGAGCTGGGTTGTAAAAAAATCACAAAAACAAAGGATCCTTTTTTCTTGAATTGCTGAATGTTCTCAAACCATTGCTGAGAAAGGAATCCTTATGTAAGAGAGATCCTGGTTTTGTTAAAATTGCTATGTTGTCAGGCCCCAGAACTGATCATAAGAGGAAAGTTCTCCTCCATGATGAATTGCAGGTGAATGTGGAAAGAACTGTAATGTTTTGCAATGAAAAAGACACAATAAAAAGATTAAAAAAACCATGTAAATGAAATATGAAATGTTTAGAAATATGATTTTTCGAATGAAATGGAACCTGGCCCCCAAAGACAATGCGTAGAGAGTTCCCATGGCACCTAGTTTCCTGCCAGCCTTCAGACAGAACAGAAAGAAACAGGAATAGCATAGCATAGCATAGCATAGCATAGCATAGCACAGCATAGAATCGAATCGAATCAAATCGAATCGAATCGTATCGTTCAGGTGGAAGGGACCTACAACAGTCTCCCAGTCCAACTGCCTGACCACTTCAGGGCTGACCAAAAGTTAAAGCATGTCATTAAGGGAATTGTCCAAATGCGGCTTAAACACTCTCAGGCATAGGGCATCGACCACCCATCTAGGAAACCTGTTCCAGTGTTTGATCACTCTGTTTCTAAAGAAATGCTTCCTAAATTGCTTGAGTTCTGTGATCCTAGAGGCTCAGCCCCAGGCCTGTTAACTGTATCATAAGTTTTCATGACATGTTATGGAAACTCCTGATCTGGATTTATTAAGTACTAAACTGGACTTAAAATAACAACTGAACAAAAAGCAGATAGGGCATAGTTTGAAATGCTCACTTTGGACACGTGTTTCTGTGTGAAGCTGATGATAGTCTGTGTCGATCTTACTATATATAGATTTTAATAGCTTCAGGTGGGTCTCTCTTCGTTACGTAACAGACCGAGGCTTTGCTGTTAAGTCATTTTATAGCAGTTCTGGTGCAACCTTCTTTTTTAGTTACTACTAGGGTTTTTTTGGACTGAGAACTCAGACATGTGCTTACTAATGTCTGTGATTAGTAACTGTGGATGTGTAGGCAGCAGGCTTCCTATACAGCATCACACCGATGGCATATGGCCTTATTAAGCAATACATGGGTTCTTCTGTTCTCTGGATTTATGGCACATGTGTGGTCCTTCAGCTCATGTAGTCTCTCATTAATTGTCTGAGCAATTTAGAGCTTTAAAAGCAGTGGTCCTCATGTGTGCTGTGAGGGGCTATTCCTGTTTTGCAAGAGGATGTTTTGTTCAATGATGTTAGAAATCATATTTCTCCCCCAAATAAGATAAGGTACAGTGGATACAGCAACTTCCAAAATGGCAATCTTAAAAGATCCTTCTTAGTATTTGGCTTTATGGGTGCTTCGTTCTTTGATTTTAAACCTTTCTAGATGCCTAAGGATGAGTCTCTGTGCAGACTCAAAACTTCCTTAGTCTTGAGAGGTCTGACGTTGTTAAAGCTCCTGGATAAATATGGGATTTTAAAATGAGGCCACATGATTCCCCTACCCCTTCTGTAAGCTGTCCCTAACCAGAGGGTAATATGCCTCTCATGTGGGAGGGGTGAATTGGTGTCTCTTGTTCTAGGGCCTCGGTAGGTTGGTTTGTTTCTTGAACAGACTGCTTCATACAAAAATAGAAAGTGTCTTAGCGAAAACGGTCTGAGACTCAGGATTCACCCTCTCAAGAGGGTGAATGGTCTGTTGAGAAAGGTCGCTTTTGTGATTTCCTTGGCCATATGAATTGTGTTTCCTGTACAATGAACAAAATTAAGTCACAGTTTGGTGACCAGAGCCCCTTCCTGGAAGATAAGAGGGGAAATAAATCTATGTATGTTTCCCAAATGTGTTTTCTGATCATTCATTTTGCAGAAGACGGATCCTCCTTTTCTGTAATAGTTTAGTGATTTCCTGCTGAGTCAAGGTCAAAAAGCTGTGCTGCCTACCTTCTGGAAAGGTTTCAAATCCATGCATTCAAAAAAAGGAGGAGGTGAGGCAGCACAAGGTATGAGATTGACCTCTGTCCTCAATGCCTTCCGCTTAAGCAGCTAGTTACCCAGAACTTGCCAATGTGTTGACTGTTTTGAACATTATTCAAATGTACTTAGCTCCTATAATATGCTTTGCAAATGCTGCGCATGAGCCTGAAAGTTAGGTGTTTTGGTGCCAAAGACACTTGCATCTTCCTCAAAGCGGCATACAACGAGCACCAAGGAAATCTAGATTCTTTCTGGCATCTTAATCATTAAAAATTTGTCCTACATAAAAGTTCTGAACCCCAAACAGAAAAGGCAATGCAAAGGGTCAGGATTCTGTAGATCATTGTGGTACTGCTTTTTGTCAACAGAGAGGAATGTGTTCACTACATGGCTTGAAAATTCAGTGCGATCATCAGTGTACTCAGCCATGTTAGACATAGTTGCAAATTGTCCTGCATTTCTTTTTCCTGGTTGTAATGCCTTTGGATATGTAGAAGGTGTGAGAAGTGCTGATAGTGGAAGCAAAGTCCATGTTTTCTCATAATTCAAGCCAGTTCTGTGATCAATATGACAATTGGTTTTGTGGCCAATTGACAGCAAGAGAGTTGGGATCTATTTAGGGAGAAAATCAATCTTTCAAAAGAGAGCAAGAAGAAATGCAAGTGGCATTTCAGGATTAATCTTTAAAGGGTGTATAATAGATTAGTATAATTAAAATTATTGTAACCAGTAATCAAAGTGATTACTATACCCTGGCTTTCCTCAGTCCTGAGAAACACCAAGAATTTCTCTAAAAAATAGACACTGCTTACTCTAACTTCCTCCACCTCACCTATTTGTACTGATAATTAATTTCAAAATAATAAAAGGAAGAAATACTTCAAGCTAGACCATGAATTTAATACTTAATAGCTCCCAATAACTAGGAAATACCTGCAGATAACATGATATACTCAGTGCCCAGCAAATAAAAGGGAGTTGTAGAGCAGCCAATCTAATTACTTAAATCTGCCTACCCAGGGAATTCTTCCCGTCCCTCATTAGGATTCTGAGCCACAGCTGTAGCCTGAGGAGAACAAAGACACGAGATGAGGGGACAATGGAAGGAAAGTAGGGAAGTACATACAGTTTCTTATTTTGCTGAAGAAAAGGAGGATAATGACACAGTCAGAAGCCACAGAGGTACATGTGAAAGTTGTATTCTGTCCTTTCTGTGTGACTGCCACTGTGTGCTGCATGCTGTTTTGCATTTCTTTTTGCTGAAAGGCTTGCATATTTCCTAATGATACCTAATCTGCAGCTGGGCTAGGCAAGGGTGTCACATAGAAAATTGCCTGTCGTGCAGTGACAGTCTTTGGCCAATGTGTCCTCTATCTGCACAGATAGAGTTGTGACAGTTCTTGTCTCTTCCTCTCAAATTTCTCATCACCCCTTTTCAGATAACCTCCATGTTGTCTAGGAAATCCTGTTCCCACTCTTCCTCTTGACAAAGAGCAGGTGCAGGCCCTCCCTTCAACCAGAATCCGTGCATTGTATCCTGAATCCATGCATTGTATCTTGCTGCACCTGATTGTCAAGTTTTTGTTAGCATAAAATGCCTGTGCTTTGTTTGAATGCTTCTATACAAAGCCCTCCAACTTGATAACAAAGCCCTGAGTTGAGGGAGGACAGACAGGTGTTCACCTTACCGATTTCTCTCCTACTAACAGATGAGATACCAAGTGGGCTGTTAGAGGTGGGAGTGCCTTTAATCTTCCTTGCAAAGGAGGGGGATGGCTAAGCTAGGTAAAGGCATTTGGAAATTTAAGAAAGTAAAACAAAGGGTGACATGACCCAGAACATGGAAAACAATAGATGTCATCTATTCTGGGACCCAAAGTTCACTGGACTACGTGCATCTATTCCACAAAAAGAGTGCACAGAAACAGCTTTAAGGTCCTATAGTTGTCTTATTGGAACAAGAAATTTGGAAAATTCAGATGTGCATTATGAGATAAGCAAACCTGTCCACTTTTCCTTATGGAAAGGGGTCTTTCTTCATGATTCAAGTCCAGCACAGCAGCTGCCTGTACAAATCAAATTCCACTGAGTGCACTCAGAGCCTCTAGGAATTTTCTTTTTCTTGTCCACAGACCTGACTGGGCATCTGCTCCTTGCAGCCTACCTAGAGCTCTCTCAAGCAGCTCATCCCTGCTCTCCACCACTAAACAGTAATACCAGTGCTTTCAGGCAAAGCAAGTTACCCTTTGGAGAACAGAATCCATGAAAAGGCAAACAGGCTTCTGTGCTGTACAAAACAAACCACTAGTGGTGAACTACCAACCTGGGGAGCAGAAGCCTGTGTAAGCAGGAGGTTCAGCATTGGTCTGAACATATGGCATTCATCCATATAGGAAGAAAGGTCCCTGAAGCCTGAGCAGCACTGTGGACCCAGGGGAGAATGGCCTGAATGCCGCAAAGCATTGAGCAAGCCTGGGGATTGTGTGTTACTGGCTTTGTGTGAGCCTTATGGCCTCTTCTGCTGGTGTTATCTAAAACAAACACTTGTAGAGACTTGATCGACTGGTCCAGCTGTGTGTCCCATGGACTGTCAGAGTCTTCCTTGTCTGGAGATATTCAAAACCTGCCTGGGTGCATTCCTGTGCAACCTGCTCTAGGTGAACCTGCTTTGTCAGGGGAGTTGGACTAGATGATCTCTGAAGGTCCCTTCCAACCCCTACCATTCTGTGTGATTCTGTGTGATCCTCCCTCCTTAATGTTGTTCGTGAGTCTTCCCTTCTCTGATCTAACAAAAAAGAGTAGTAGTGGCTGTGTGGCATGTAACTCTTGTAAAGATTTAGACAAGTGAGTCATTTTCTGGGGTTAAACTAGTGTATTTCAATGTGTTGGAGCTAGTATTTTCTTTTCCTAGCCAAGTCTTTAACAAACAGAACATGAAACAGCAGGAAAGCTGGCTTTCCACCAAGAATAGGTCTATATAAAGTTCAATATATTTGCAACATTGTTGCTATTCTAGAATGACAGCACTTTTTCATATATATTACTTCCTTTTAAATAAATAACCTTCACTTTACATCCTACTTAATTCTGTATGTAAAGGTCTGAATAATATATTATATCAATTATTTATTAATGTCAAAGTCAATTTTAATAAGTAGATGAAAAGACCATGTGGTTTCATTGTTTTGTGCTTTGTCAGTGGTAAGGATTTTTTAAAAATATTTTTGTTTACGGAAGGAGTTAACATTTTATATAACTGCTTGAAATTTATTGCTCATAGGGTCTGAAATCATTACCATTTTATTGGCAACTCTGTAAAATGCAGAACATACCTGTGCTGAAGGGTTAGCAAATCATTATGGTTAAAATGACTGAACAAGCTATTCAGCATCATGGCATGCTTTTCTCAGTCACACTTTAAAAAGAAATTCTGAAGACCTAAATCTGGTCCTAGAGAGCTGGATGTTGCTTTCTTTTACTCAATTGAATGGGTGTATTGGTCAAATATCTGAGGATATCAGGAGATTGTGCACTTGGAGGTGAAGCAGCAATGTATACAGATGTGCTTGCTGCCAGTGAATTTCTTGGTATTGTTGGTGCTTCTGCTTTGCTCTGTGCTAGTAGAGGTTTCAGGCCAAGGCAGGACTTGATGCCAGTCTGTTGGTTAACAACCGACACATGTTGAGCACTGCTTACAGTTCAGAGATGGGAACTGGGAAGAGTATTGAGTGCTAAATACCAGAGTGGAATTATCATGGCAGACATTGCATTAACTACCTGGGATTCTTGTAATTTCTGTTTCCCTTTATCAATTCTGGCACCAGGCAGGGGATACTGATTTTTTTTGATTTTTTTTTTTCCCCCTGCTCTGATTCCACAGAACTTATCTAGGAGCAGAGCCTGTGATTTGTGGCCCTGTTTATAGATGTGTGCCTGTTTAAAATTAATCTCAGCCTGCTTGAAAGGGTTTTGCTTTGGGATGTGGATTCCTTCTTTAACACACTGAGATCAGAAAGGGTCCTGAGCTGCAGTGGAAGACCACTA
>VYZM01013530.1:0-21486 GCA_013398915.1 Dromas ardeola
ACCCTATGATTCTATGATCTCATGTTACTACCAATGGTTAAAATGAGAGATATTCTCATGTTGCTGCTAGTTAACCAGATGTACCTAATTGTTTATTTATATTCATATTGGGCAGTTGGATTATATCCAGGAACTGAAGTTCATACTGTCCAAACCACATCTTGTGTTTGGAACAATGTTTATTCCAGATGCAGAATCGATTTGAGGGATACGACTTGTTCTAACTGGTGTACTGACTATGTATTTCTCTGTGCGAGTTCTTTACCTGAAGTCAGCATCAGTGGCTTTCCCCAGGGTTGGCAGGGTATGGAAGGCAGGAAGAAAAAGTCAGTCCTGCACTTTTGTCACGTACCAGCCTCTAAATTTTTGAGGTCAGAGGAATCTTTTGTTGTGGCTGGGCTACTTTAGAGTCAGCTTTGCAGAATTTTTTGTGTTTTCTTGCTCTTGGTCAGAGGATACTGAACAGCATATCTTGCTGATTGTGATCCAGTATATCATCTGTGTTTCCGTTTAAACTGATAATTATTCCGAGTTAGGGGAGAGTAAGGGAATAAGGATTTTGGTAGTTTATATGCAATTAAAGTGGGGTGAAAACTATGTTAAGATTGCTATGGAAAATGAGTCACTTCTGGCAATGGAGCCTACTACTGTGACAAGCAGGGTGCTTTTTGCAATAGGATGGAATTCATAGAAAAGTTAGGAAAACCTGGGATATGATGACTGAAATAAGCTAGTGTGAAACTTCTGAAAACTCATACTAAGATTTTATTCCTATTTTTAAAATTTTAACTAAAAAAACCCTGCTCAATAGAATGTGTAGTAACCATAGACCTTGAAGCTATCCTTTCTTAAATATAAAATATTTTGTATCGGTAAAGAGAACTGAAGCGTTCATTGTCTGAAGTACTTGTGCTGAGTTCATTCAAAGAGCAAGTGATCATTTGGCCAAGAGATTTGACCAAGCTCAACTTCTTTTGTATGCACTTCCCATAAAATTGCATAGGTATTGAGCAGCTGTTGGTACTCAGCTGAGTAGGTAAGATTTGTTTGAAGTACAAGTTTGGTTTTCTATTTGAGACCTTTATATTGAGCTCATCATTACTGTGGAATCAGAACATCTTGTCGTATTTCTGTACTTTGGTCACTATTACACATACACGTGCCAGAAACTGATTGCAGAAATGTTCCAGTTAGATTTGAGTTTATGAATGGAAAAGCATGAAATAGTATGTTTTAAATTCTAATATTATTTTTTCAAAAAAAGATAATTAAGAAAAGCAAAGCATGAATATTTGATCTATAGATGGGTTGAATTCATTCTGTAGCTAAGATTGCTCACTGAGCAAAGAAATATTTTGCCATAAATTAAAAAAGATATGGTATCTGGCTGAAGTAAATATTACAAAAGTGATGTGAAAATGTTTATGGCTATTTTATGAGCACATGATTTTTGTAGCACATACAATGAAAATAATTCTAAGCTTGTTTTTTTGTAAATGGTAGCCACTCATTGTCAGTTTTAATATCAGACATTGGAGTTGTTTTCAGTTTTGGGCAGGCTGCTGTTGAAGAGCTAGATGCTATTGATTAATTTCAGCACTAGCAGTTGAAAGCTCCCTGTATAAAATTGAACCATTACTGACAATATTGAGGTTTGGGGTTTTTTAGAGATGTTACCTACTTAAAAGTGTAAAAAGTGAAGTACATTGGTCAAGTGCTTGTTTATTTATATTCTTCTACTGGTGCAAAAGTCACTGGAGAACTTCTGTAGGCCATGAGGCTTGTGTGGGGCTGTCTCTTCTGTGTCCTATAATGTCCAACCTGAGGTGCCTACAGAGAGGTAGGATAATTTCAGCCAGTGTCCACTTCTTTTTTACCACCTGGGGTTACAGGTTAGAACATAGTCTTTGAATTTGCTTGCTAATATGGTGTAGTCTTCTGTAAATAATTGCACATAGTTTCATATGCGATCCTCAGTGCTAGACCAGAAGTCTAGCTTTCAAGAAGGAAATTTTCACCTTTGCTTGCCAGGGATTTAGCCCCACCCAGCTTTGACTTTAGGCTTTAAAAATTGAGTCAGCAATATCTGTCAGTAATGAACTTAGTGGCTGCATCTACACATGAAGCATATTACTGAAAGCTATGTATCTGTAAGTAATTTCCTAAGAGATCCTGAAGAGAGAGATGAAAATCTTCCTGGTGAAGATATTGATGTGTCTTTTCAGATTCAGAGATGTCTGAGGCACCAGCTGCTGAGCACACGCTGTCAAGGAGTGCTCTGGCAGCTTCAAGGCACATGAACCTAAAGGCCTCTTCTCCTGCCTGGCAATCGGAGGAGCAGGAGAGGTGGAAAGGAAAGCAGCCCCACCACAGCCACAAAAGGAGAGCTCTGCTCCTTGTGATGCTGACCCAAGATGAGTTTTCGTACAATGTGATATAACTTATTGTCAGGAGTACCTTTAGTATCATCTAATCCAGAACATATGGTGTATTCTGAAGACAAGCAAGCAAAACGTTTATGGACCACTTCACAGCTGAAAAAGCTGGAAACTAGTTCTGTTACATCATTCATAAGGCTGCTACTGCATGACACTTTCCTTGGTTATTTTTATTCTTTACACTTTTTAGTATCCTTGTTCAATATAGTTCAATATAGTCCTGTGGCCTTGTATCATGCAAGAAGTTCATTGTTTGCCCCTAGTTTGCAGCACAAGGTTCTATTTCCCTTTTTAGGGTTTTAAAGACAATTTTCTAAGTGGTGCTGCCCTGAATAAGAAGCTGTGGTTTCTGCATTGTCCATTTTGATGACTACAGGCAGGTTCTGGGACTTGCTATGCAGAGGACTTGTATACAGAGGATTTTTAATTGAAGTACTCCAGGGAAATTTTTGCTAGATCTTGAATATCTTGTATTGTCTATCAGTGAAAGAATTTAAGCCAGCTAAACTGCCCTGACAGGTGATTGCTAGAGGCCACAAATCAGAAGGAGGTATTTCATCCCACTGAGGAATTTTAAGTGGTGCATCACAGATGTAGTCTGGCTAGAGAAGGTGATCTTGTGTAGGTGAAAGGGAGGATGTAGGTGCAACATTGGTGAGTATTGTGGTGCTAATCTGAGTGAGAAATGGCTGAAATACTTACCTTTGCCAGAAGTAGTGTCTTGTCAGTAGGCACTTGAATCTGTCTCAAAAACAGTCTTTTCCCTCCATCTTCAATTCTTCCTTTCTAAATAAAAAGATAATTCAGTAGAAAAATGTATTTAGATACATCAGGGGTATGTGTAACAATCTGGTGCTGAATAAGCTAATTAACTTGTTTCCTATTATTGAGTGTTTTACTTTGCAAGCAATAACTTACATAGCTAAAGGAAATAAAAAAAACTTACCATGTGATACTGTGATGTTGCACATCTTCCTACCTTCTCTGAAGACTACAGATTTTTCTCTTCTTTGTTCTTTCTCTGGGTCTCACTGATTCTTGAACATTGAGGGTTTTTAGAGGAAGCTTGGGATTAGCAACAGCAAATATTGTAGTAGTTAGGGCATTCTCCTTAAAGAAGGGAGAGTGGACTCAAGCTGCATCAGGTTGAGGAGGGCTTTGAGCCACTGCCTCAAGGACTCTGTTGAGATGCAAGAGCCACTGTCTCTTGCTTCCTTCCAGCAGATGCCTATCTGCAAAAGAGAGTCCTTTGTTAGTACTTTTCTTTGCCTGGATCAAAGTGGTTTCCTGATCAGGAACGCTGAGGCACCTCATAGATGATAGAGAAGCAGACCTCTTCTTGAATCCTTCCCTTCAGAGCTGCCTGCTCCTCTCCATTTTCTGTACAGAGTTGGAAAACTCTTCTGACTTTATGTGGTATGATTTATGAGCCTGGGTCAGGTACCTACTTTAAGTGTTGCAGCCTTTAAGTTAGTGTCTAAATTAAGCGATCTGAAATGTTGCAAGAATGTCTTAGTACCCAACATGTAAGGGCAGTTATCTGCCTTTTGAAGATGGAATATTGTTAAATTTTACCAAAAAGCTTTATAATCTGTGCTTATCACTTCCCACTAGTGACTTTTGGGGGCTATAGTGCCTTCTATATTCATGGACATCCACCAGGAAAGCGAAGAAAAATTATTTAATCCTGGGACATTCACTCAGATAGGAGATAACTTAATTGGTCTTGAGGCTTTTTTTTTGTAAACGCCAAAACAATATTTTTTATTTGTGCATAACTTCAGTAATATAAAAATACTCTGATTTTATAGTCACTATGTACACACACTATAAAAACTTCCTGTGAAACATGTATTGCTATGCTTTTATTTTTCTGATATTTCCACTTTATCTTCTTCCTGAGATTTATATGCAACAAAGTACAAGAAACTGTCTTTAGGTCATATGATAGCAAACATGTAACTCAATTCTATCATGATTTTAAAAGGAAAAAAGTCAGTGAGATGACTGGAAAATTTGGTCTTGATTTTGAGGAAATCCTATTTTTTACTACGTAAGTGAATATGGTAAAATGGCTACTGACAGTAATGATATTATCAGGCCTGGACCCCATGTGCTGCAGGTGAGCAGATCTCTTGTGTGATTAAGTCATTTAAATCTTAGGCCATTCATTTAAATATATGTTGTGTTTAGCAACTTGTACACTTTTACAGAGGCATTTTGTCAGTGTGAAAAGACTTCTTGTTATCATAGAATATGGGCTGGAGAAGAGGAGGACACCACTTGGTGTGTCAAGATGCATACAAAATAAGCTACAACTCTCTTAAGACTATAAATCTATTATATCTATAAACCAGGTGGATGAAGCTTTCATGATAGCTAGCAAATCATCAAGAACCCAGATCACAGTGGCAATGGTGGATACGAATTAGACAGCTGTTGAGAAAACAAGAATGTTTTCCAGTAATTTTTTTAGCGTATTTGTTGTTGACAACTTTTTCCTACATAAAGTGGAGGAGCCATCTATAGGAGAGAGACTCTGTATGTGATTCAAAACGGGGAAGTTACTGAAAACATGAAAGTTGAGGAAAGTTTGGGTAAATGTGACTTAAGTGAGAGTTTATGGTCCCTAGTAACAAAAGGAGGAAGAATGCTAAAGTAAAAACAATGGATTTTGTGAAAGAAGGCTGCAGTAAATACAGAATTGTTAGATAAGATCTCTTTAGTCAAGCCTCAAGGGGAAAAGGAATTAAGGAGAAGTGATGCTTTGTCAGAGATAATACTAAGGCACAAACAATGCTAATGCAGAGATTTAGACTTTAATTAAACCGTAAATTCTTCATTGACCTCTGAGACTCTCTCAGTTTGCTGAGGAACAGAATAAAAGATTTGTGTAAGAAAGGGACAAAGTTGGGTAGGGAGCAGGGAGCGGGGCCACTCAGATTAACTCCATTTCATTTTTGAGCAAGAGGCATCGAGTTAGTACGTGCATGCACATGCCTCCAAAAATGTTCTGTCATACAGTAAAAGAAGAGTGAAAGAAAGTGTTTATCGTTTATAAGCCTTCCCTCCAATGACACGAAAATGATAACGAGGTTTTAAAGCTTTTAATCTGTCTTTTGTACAAGTTTTTGCTAAGAAGAGTCAGCTATGTATGGATGGCTAACACAGTACTAATACCACAACAGCATTCTGCCATCTGTCTGTGTATGCAAATTAGTTGTTTCTGAAAACTAAATAATATTATTAAATGTAAGTAAATGTCACCAACTCTGTAGCCAGTTTATGGAATACCATAGATAGATTTTAATTTGAAAGTGTTAAATACGTATATTTGGGAGTTACTTTAATATTAAAAATATTTAGATGTTCACTAACTTCTCAGCATAAAAACTTGGTTTCTGAGATCTTTTCTTTTGGAGTTTATACTCTTGACAATCTGACTGGCAGTGTTTCAGTTCGGTAAATACCTGCTTTGCTTGGAAATATCAGAAGCTTATTTTTAAATGACGTGCTGCATTTTTCTGACCTGCCTGCAATAAAACCAGAAACCAGCAATCATTTATGCGTAATTTACTGTGATAATGTGTGTATTATGCTATTTAGAGAATCAAGTTGATACCATATGTAGGTAATATGTAACTAATGTGTAATGCTTTATTTTAGGCAAACATAACTGTCTGCTTCTGCAGGAAGAATTATTACTAGCATAAAGTCAACAGTGTATTCAAGGATGATTCTTCCTCATCTAATTTAGCCAGTGCTGGCATAGATACCTGGTTATAATACAAACTTCTTCAGGCAGCTGTCAAATCATTTTGGTTACCAAACAAATAAGATTTTATCTACGTTATAAAAATAGGAATTATGCTACAACTGGGGGACCTGAATGAAAGAGACAGTCATAGTACCTTCATTTCTACTTGGGCAGCATGGTGGTTTATTCTGTAACATAGTCAGTTGTGGGGGATAAAATGCCAATTAGAGAAGGCAGTGATATTTTTGAGCACTGAATGTGGATTTCACTGTGGTAGGTCCATGTGTGAATGCCAGAGTATGGTATAAAAAGAGTAAAACTTCACTGCCTACTTTTTTTCCCCCTAACCATCATTTGGAGCATATTTCAGATGCTCTTCTCATCTCAAGGCTCTGAAATAAATTTTCATTTTTTGTTTTTTTTAGTTCATTTCATGACAGTTATGTCAGTTGCTTTAGCTGGTTCCCATCATTTGAATCAAAGGATCAAAATACTTGTATCCTCCGGGACAAGTATAAATAAAAAGAATTGAAATATTCTTAGAAAATATTCTTGTCATACTGGGAATCATTCGCTAACTTCGTTTTTCCAAGAGATGAAACTAAGTGAGAAAAAGCTGGTGCCAACTCAGCCTCCTGAGTAACTCTTGAGATATTGCTAGAGACTTCAGTAAATTATTCTTAGCAAGACAAAATTACTCCAGGAATATTACATCTATTATATGTGTGACATATTACACATAGTCCAGGTCTTTCAGAAGATCACAGTATTAAGAACGCAACTTTACTGGTACATTTTAGGAAGCTCAACAACTTAAGCGTGGTCTGTGTAAAATTCATACGGCTTATGGCCGATGAGATGGATATGCCGTAACTGTGGGGACACCCAGCTGTGATCACTGTAGGAAAAAAAAAAAAAACCTTGTAACTAATAAAGAAGAGTGACACTTTCATTAAGTTTCATTTTAACCCAGTTTTTTCTTGGAATTAATTTTAACTCAAAGTTTCTGTTTTAGTTGATAGAAATCTCAGCTTTCTCCATACCAATGTTTCCTGCTTTTCGTTCTGTTAAATGTTAAACTCTGTAACACCAATTAAATCTACCATAAATTAAGTATAAGTAAATGTTTAATCTTTCTGTGAACTTTGAATGGTATACTAGTGGTTTCTCTTTTTCTTTGAATTAGATGGAGAGCAGAAGACTCAAGTGATGATTCATGGAATTGAGCCAATGCTGGAAACACCCATACAGTGGCTAAGCGAACATATGAGCTATCCAGATAATTTTCTCCACATTAGTATCATTCCCCGACCTACAGATTGAAACTCAGCTGTATGGGTACGAGGATCGTTCTCAAGCTGGAATTATAAGGGCACGTCAACTTCTTGCTTCTGTCAGTCTTGACCGAGGCAGCCTGACCAGAAAAAAAACCCAACAAAAACCGAAACAAAACAAGAAGTCCTCACTGCTGCAAGCCAAACAGGAAGAGAGATCCTATCATCAGATAAGGGCAATTGGGCTGATCTTATTTTGCATCACCGCTGCTTTTCTTCACCGCTGTAATTAAATCAGTTGCGATATGAAAGAATTTACAGGACCTCTGCAAGTCTGCTGCTTTCTTGTAAAATATAATGAAGCTGAAACTGTCAGCCAGAGAGCAAATGGAAATGTGCCACTTGATTGTATTTCTGATTAACAAATAAACAGGGCTGTTTCCTAAAGCGGTAGTGTTTCAACTTTGAGAGTGGAAACATTGGTTTAATTTTCTAGAAAGTTAGACACTGAGAGATTCAGTTACCAATAGCTTTCTGTAAAAGGTCAAATTACTGTAAACCCATCTTTCCTTAATGAGAAGTTCATGTTTACAGTATGTGTATTGGTATGCAAATGATCTTTTAACTTTGATAACAAGCAGTGAGAGATTTTAAAGTAAACCCGTGAGCATGTTTTGTCATTTAAAAACATGCACAACTTAATAATTTACAAATACTTTTGATTTGTATGCTGTCACTGAATACTACAGTATGTTTATTATTCAAACCAGTTTTCATAGACTAGCAATGATGTAGGATAATTTGTCTCAGGATTTGTCACGGCATTTCTTTGTGCTCATCTAATTTTTTTTTTCTGTAAGAGTATTTTCTTAATTTAGTTTAAAAAGTTGTTTGTTTTTTTTTTTAAAAAAAGTAAACGGATGTTGCAAACTATTGTATCCTGCTGTTTATTCCCATAGACTAGAAAACAGTTAAATCATAGAATGATGAACAGATGTATTGCTTTTTAATAATTTTGAATTTTGGAAGGCTAAAGTTTTTCCAAGCTAATACTTCCTTACATCTGAGTTTAGTTTTCCACTGTGGTCCCTGAGCAATCGGTCTGAAATTTGGAAGCTTCTAATCTCATCGCACAGATTTTTTTTCCTGAGTTTAGCAGATGTATTTTTAAGTTATTGGATTGCATTGGTTTCTAAATGTTTGTTACCATTGCAGCTGCTACTAGGACTCTACCATTTTTTTTGTGTTACGCGGAATTCATCAGTGTGCCATAATCCTTTGTCTGCAGTTTGTGGTTGTTTGTGGCACAAGACTATGTTTATAGTAGACATATTATCAAATATGTCACATATTATCAAATATAAAGAAAGCATGATAGTAGCCGTTGAAGTTCCTACTCAAAGTCTTGGCTTGCAAATGTCCTGGTAGCTCCCAGTGCTGTTCCCATGCTCCCTGTATGGTAGGATACTTAACCTGTATCTGAAAAAGAAGAAAACGAAAATCAATCAAATAAACAAAAACCTCTTTAAGAAGCAAGAGGGGAAGGATCTCCTTGGGTGAGGATAGAATTGAGGCTAAAAAGCCCTGAGGGCAGAAGAAGTCAATAGAACAAATTAGATCGCACTTTAAATGTAAATGAAAATAAACCTATCCTGTATTCTGCGGATCATGAAGAATTTTTAAAACGAAAGAAACCATGCTGATCTGTGTTTATGCAGAATTGAAATATAATATTCTTATAGTGGGATGATTTGGTTGAGTTATTCTAATTTCCAGTTCTGTTTAGAATTTTTGTTACAGTGTTGGATTGGCATTTATAAACTTTCTTAGGCAGACACATCTAAATATTCTGGAGAATTTCAAAGTCCTGCCAATGGTTAAAGCAAATATTTTGTAGAGTCCTCATATTTAAAAAAAAAAAAAGTCTTTTGTAGGGATAATTTTTCCATTAATCAGGATAAGAGGCAGTACATTTAAAAAAACTGAAAAGATTGTGTTTCATTTGTTTTAAGGTAAGCTGGAATAAGTCACTGGCTATTTTAATATATTCTACACCAGCATTTTAAGTATACAGCTATCTTCTCGTGGCCCATATTTGCTAGTAAATCCAACTTTTAAGGCCTAGCATGGAACAAAGAAATAGCTTGGCTTTAAAACATACTCTTTCCTCTTATTTTAACTTTTAAATTTTATTAAAAAATAAAACAAAGTTTGAGTCTGTCTTTATTTCCAGCTAACTGAGGATCTTTGTCATGGAGTGACAAAAACATTTAATTAATACTTAAGAAGCAGGAGCTCCTTAAAGAGCTGGTTGGGTGATACATCTAAAGAAAAGCACATCATCACAAAAATGAAGTGGCGCCTTTGCTTTACCTGATTTAAATCACATTTTTGTAGGGTTTTTTACTTAGTGTGTGAATAACAATAGCAACAGAAGGTGGTTGTGGCTTAATTAAATACTTTTCTTCACTTTGAAAAGCTGTAACTTCTGGAAAAAACAGATTTGGTCTAAATTGGTCAGAATCTAACATAGTGCTCACTAAATTAATTTCAATGCTAAGGAAAAGTGCCAAATACACGCACGCACTCCTCTGCATTGAGAATCTGGTGTATCTGGTGAGCAAGTTAAATGATAGTTTAAAAAAAGTGTGAAACACAGAACTTGTTGCTGTCATCACTGTATTTCATGTTGTTTATCAATGTCTGTCTCTGTTTTTGAGTGTTCTGTAAAGAAAGTTAATTTTCCAATGATTTCTTTGATGCTGCTGGCTGTCAGTCAGCACACAAGGTGATGCCCTTTCATTAAGAGCTAGAAATTGGGGGTTTTAGATTAAGTTCTGTTAATTCTTTGGGGGGGGGGGGAAGTAGCATACTAAATAAAATAAATTTGTACTGGTAAAAAGTCGGATGACATTGCCACTACAGGGAAGAATGTGAATTTGACAGCTGAAGGACCAGTAACCCTGAAAAATGGAGAATGGCAAAAGATGTTGAACTGAATATACGGAGTGGGCAGAGGGACTAAGGAGAAGGATCTCTGCTAGGAAATAAATAGAGCTCATACAATGGTGTGTTACGCTGCTAAAGCTCTTATAATCCTAGGTTCCCATTAGGTACAGGAAATTCAGGAAAGGGGAGGGGAACTGTTTGTCCACAGGGGCAGCAGTTCTCACATGGAATATTGAGGGGGGTCTGAACGTCTCTGTGCAAAAGGGAGAGTTTCAGGCTGGGATAGGGACTGCGCTGCCTTAGTGGCAGAAATGCAAATACTGCTGGGAATGTTTATCATCGGTGTGATTGGGAAATCTCACAGGAATGTGATGAAATATTAAATCTTAAGGACGTATCAGGCACGGGAACACGCAGTACGAACTAGCCATTAATAAATGTATGGAAAGGACAACTATTGAGCTACTTCAAGTTACTTTTCCACTAAGAGTTTTGGGAGCTGTGGAGCGAGCTGGTGCGAAGGCTGAGTTATGAAAAGGGCAAGAGCGGGTTGCCTGTGATAGCCGTCACTGGACTCCATGACTGGGAAAGTCTTGTCAGTTCTGTGTTCCTGCGTGTTTCGCTCTGACAGCCAGATACCGATCAGCTGATGAAGACTCTTGATCATCACTTCCAGTATTATTTGTATCCTGCGTAATAATTACGGCCTTCTTTTTCTGTTTGTTTGAATTTCCTTATATGGTGCATGATGTCTAAGTGACAGCTCCTTATTTATGGCACTGACAATAGCTGATGTTTTTTCAGTTTTGGTATTTAGGAAAGTCTGCATCTTGGCTGTACAAGTGTATTAGCACACTCTTAGAAGACTTCTAGGGCTAAAAAGTGACTAGTCACACTAGAGAATGTTTTAAGCAAATTTCACAGCTTGCTGGTGGTAACCAAGGGACTGGGCAAGAATAGATTAATCCCTTTCATAAGTACTTTCCAAATTGAACATTTTTACGTGTAATGATTTTAAACTCTCCAAAGAAACCTAGATGTTAGCTTGCTTCCAAATTTAGCAGTAGCTTACAGAATGTATTTATTCATCTGCTACCGTATGTAGATGTTAAAACTGATTACATACTTGTATAAGTCCAATATTAATACCGATGATTATCAAATGATGCCAGAAAGAGAACCATGTTAGTGATCACGAGGGCTCCCGTGGGTGCTGCTGTTCTGATGCTGCGAACGGATGAAATGTGGAGATTGAGTGGGTCTCTGGCAAGTACTACCACTTTTTCCAGCTTCAGTCTTCCAGCAAAAACAAAATTACTCTCTGTCTTTACTGAGAAAATAATGTTATTTTCTTGACATGGCAAAAGTGTATTTCAGGAGAAAATGTTTCCCCCACAAAAAATATTTTTGATTCAAAATTTCTGGCTGTATCAGAAGAGTAAGGCTTTTGGAACGTGACTTTAGCCATTGATTTTAGCAGTCACTATTTATTTGGACAGGAAAGAGATTCTTTCCTTAGGATGAGAAAGGGTATGCACAGAGGTTCTTAGAATATAGACATCACATATAGAATAGATTTCTGAATTAAAGCAGGTAGGTGTCTGTTCTGCGTTAAAACTTCTGGTTTTGAGACAGGGATGGTGACATTTAAAAATGTCACACAAAACCTGAGTAATATCTCTTGAGACAGAGGTAAAGAGATGTGAAGTTTCAAATGCTCAGAAGTAGATTTCAGATTTCTGTACTTTCAAGTCATACTATCAAATTAGCTTGTGGAAGAAGAGTTTAAAATGAGAGATGTTTTTTTTTCCTTCCCATGCCTTTCATGTCTCCACGATTCAAGTAATTAAGTTCTTTTAACTGTGAAATGAAACACCAGTTTCTCTAAACAATAGATTAAAGAACACAAAAGAATACAAAACTTCTTTCAAATACAGCTGTATGCAAACAGGTACACGAAGAAGAGTTTTGTGGAGTTCAGGTTTTTATATGTATGAAGTAACTAGGAATTATATGAAGTTTAAAGGTATGGTTTTCCACGTGGTTTTAATAGTATTTATATGGATAAAAACCACTTAGGGTGGAAAGAGAGGCAGTCAAGCACTGTGTTAGGATTGGAAGAGCCTGACTTTACTGCACTTGAAACTGCCAAAATGCGTCAGATTTTAAAATAGCGCTTTCCACTGAAGATGTTTAAAGCCTTAAACCTTGCATCATTTCACTAATATAGGTCAACAGATACAATAAAATGAATACGTTGTGGGAACAAATGTGTGATCTAGTTACTAATACACGCTGTATTCTCATCTTAGCATTCACAGTAATTGTGAGTATTATACAGTGGAAAGGGTAAAGCCGATACGTGATATAGTTTATATCTGCCAGAACCTGGAGGATGACTTGCTAGACTTTGTTGAATGTGTTTTGCAAGTTCACATGCACATCCTAAAAGCTCCTAGAAGTCAGGTCCTCTTTCAAAGAAAACCAGGCTGTGGTGGGGGAAAAAATAATAACAATCCATAGCGTTGTTCACTAATCCTCTCCTTGCAAGTGGGTGCCTTACAGTGAGGGGTGTGCGGAGAGAGTGCACGTGTGAAAGCTGGTGATGCCTTATTTCATACAGAATATGTGTATAATTTCTCCTTGTGTATATTGAGATTTTGTTGCTGAGGGTCAGTGGTGTCCCCACTGCCATAAAAAAGACAATTTGTAATTTTTTCAGCTAGAGAGAGGCTATTTTCATCACTACAGAACTGCAGATCAGAATGGAAACTATCTGGCTGAAACTTGCACCTTGCGTGCTTTTCTAGCTGTAATTAAAGTCATCTGCACTTCAGAGGTTTGATTTCCATCAGTCATATGCACACACACCCTCACTGGATTTTTTTTTCCACAGTTCAAAATTAGCAAAACAAGCTGGCGTTCCTTCATTTTAAAGTTTATCCAAGCCCGTCCAAGGCAAATGGGAGGCAGAGACCAGGCGGTGGGAGCAGCCCTCACACCCCGAAGTACCGGCATGACCCAGGAAGTTCTATACGGCTTGTTCACTGTTTCCACCGCCACAATTTTATCTTACGAGTTCTGTCCCTTACTTGCAAGCTCTTATTTTTTTAATTTGCAGCTTCTCTTTTTCTAGCTGATCCTCGGCCTCAGCTGAGGGGAGGGGAGGCTGGACTTGCTCCCCTGGGCCCTTCGGCCCCCGTCTCGCCCTTGAGGTGAGGGTGACTAATGTCCCCGTCGCCGGAGGACTCCATGACCCTTCTCGCACGGCTTCTCCTTCGACATCTGAGGCGTGAGTTCGTTTCTGCTGGCTGTTACCGCAAACTGGGTAGCCCTGCAGGAAAACAGTGAGAGCAAGGTGCGGAGGAGGAGGGCAGAGGGAAACAGTGAAGGTGGGGTTCGAGAGAAAAAAAAAAACCACTTCGTGGGGAGTGAGATGACAGAGCTGGATTCTCGATCTCACCCAGGTTTCTCGTTCACTCATCATCTTTGCAGCTCCCACCCTGTGCTTTCCTTTCCGTCCTCTCCATGAACGGGGCGGTGTACCGGCTTTCACCTGCGAAGCCAAACGTCTGGCACCTCCGGTGTCACCGTCTGCCATAGCTGCCTTCTCCTTGGAGCAAGCCACTACGCTTGAAAGGGTCTATTTACCTTTGTTCTTTTCGCACGTTGCTTCAGAAGGCCTTTATTTACATGAATTGTTTCAGAGCTTCTTCCTGTGCAGCAGCTCGGAGGCCTGGGCCTCCAGGCGTCGGGAGGCCCTGCACAAAATGGTGGCGGGGTTTGCACAGGCGCTTCTCCTTGCTGTTTCATACGTCGCGTTGTGGAAAGCCAAGTCACCGGCATTGCTTTTTTTTAGTCAGGGAACGGCTGATGGAGTCACTCGAGCACCTTTGTGTCATGAAAATTGCTGTTTCGTGGTTCTGAAGTTTTACTTTATACTGTTATGAATGTTTCGTAGAGAACAGCAGAATACATTTTCAACGTGTGGGATAAATACCAAACCCAGTTTTGGTCACAAGCCTTTTCTGTTTCATTTTCCAGTCAGAATAAGATTCCATTGTATTGGGCTTAGTTGTAGAAAAATATGTCGATATTCATAATCAGGCTGTATAGGCAGGAGAAAAAGGACGTGTCATTCTTAATCATCAGCATTTCTGCACTTTACATCTTGACACCCGTCAATAGGAAGACACAGAAGGACTTTTACCTTCTGCTGAGGCGTGTTTTTGCTGACCCACCCAGGCAGTTTCTCCACCGACCTGGGGGATCTGCTCCCTTATGGAGACCGTCCAGTGGTGTTTTATTGTATATAACTTTATACTTGACAGCTGTTGAGGAAATGACTGGAACAACAGCCATAATAGCAATTAAAAAAAAAAAATCAGCTTAATTTATTGCTTGAATATCCTTCACTAAGAAATCATAATGTCAGTTTTCAGTGAAATTAGTGATATCCTACTTCTGGTTGTGCATTCCATTATTTTGATGGTAAGAGGGCACAATCCTAATGGGTCAGCTTACCATTTCCTTGAAATATATTGTGTGTTTTTAATTAATATGCCAATAAGAGGAGCTATTTGGTCTTTATTTTATCTCATACTGAAACCTGAATGCATTCAAGGGTTCTGCTGCGATTGGCTTCCTCAGGGAGGTGCAGCAGGAGTTGTGTCCCCTTTGGCCTCCGTAAATCATGTTGGGTTCAGTGTCTTTTGGGAGCATGGGGCAAAATATTTCAGTCCCCTGAAGCCTCCCTACCTGCATTCTTCCCTCCCTCCTTCCCCAAACTAGGTGCCACAATCTTCCATAATGGAGCCTTTCCTTTTTTTGTTGCATGCTTTGAACAATGAAGCAGGTGAATTATAGCTACATAATATAATATAATGATTAATTCTTCAACTATCATTTCAGGGGTCTCTGAAATTTAGGTCTTTCAGGTTTTTGAGCCACACGTCTAACAAAGACTTGGTCTGGAGTAACCACTCAAGGTGTAACTCAAGGTGTAAATTAAATTCTCTTTAAAAATTGGCACTCAGGTAAATGGAAGTATCCACAAAGGCTGATACCTACCTTTGTTAACACTTGTTTTGCTGTCTCTGTGTAATCAGCTTTCTGTATACTTTCAGAAGTCAAACCTAATCGAGATTGTGCGATGGCGTATGGAAGAGGCCTATTGCACAACTCCCCTCCCCCTGCCCGCACCCGAGTCAATCCTTGCTTGTGTCACTGCAGGCAATTAACAGTGCTTCAGAACCACATGCGGCTCCTATTCCAAAACACCATTTGATGTTATCAGGAGGCTTGAGAGTTCAAGAAAAAAAAAAAGTTTATTTTTTAAAGGGAGTTTATTCTTCATCATTAGAAGATGCTGAAATAATCAAAGGCATCGAGTGTGCAGCATCAGCAAATAGATCTTTGCTGCAAGGTATTGTCTGGATGGGATAAAAACGCATTCTTCATCTTTAATATATGCTTGAAATGAACTGTAACGTATTTAGGTGTTCTGCTTTGATCCTAATGGGTTGTGAGGCACTATGCTGAAATGGATGTGGATACCATCAATAAAGGAGAAGATCCTTAACATCTTAACGTATGGGCATGTGCCTCAGTTGCCACATAATAAACAAGGGCGTGAGCTTTTGAGAGCTGCCCCAAGATAGGGAACTTTTACTTCCTGTTGTCCCAGGGTAAACAGGTTGCTTGTGTCTCTGAGAGCAGCAGGGTGCTTTCTCTGGCACTGGGCACGGAGGGAGAACATGAGGATGAATAATTACTGCAGATTTGCCAGATGCTCTGTCACCACAGGTGCATAGTAATGAATCTCAGTGGTCATCTTTACCTGCAGGATTTCTTCTGAGTGATTTTGTTATTGATATCAAACAGGGTTTTCAGGGATCATTTTATTGACTAGCGTTGGTGCTAACTATTTGAAGCAAATCAGTGGCTGGGATTTTTATTTCATTTCACTGTGCAATGAGATACAATTAAGAGTGAATGGTGTGGCTGGAAAGTTCTTGAGAATTATTTGAATTTATTTTGCAATGGCAAATAGGATCACAGGAACAAGAGAACGCTCCTGCTTGTGCTGTCTGTCTGTTGAGTGTTTCGGTGGGTCACTGTTTGCCTGGAGCGCTGAAGTATCCCTCTGCCATTCAGATCCTGTAGTAAGGGTGTTGTACCAGTGGAAAAATCCCTTTCCCTAAAATAGGGGTTGACCTAAACCAGAGTGTGGTTCTTCTGAATTCTGTCACTAATACACTCCCTGAGCACAGCCGCATTATTGCTTGCTCAGCACAGTCTGCAGCTTTATCTGGATTCATTGCCATAAAGCGTGCTATTTAGTCTAAAAAAAATCCTACCTCAACAAAGGAAGAACATCTTAAAAGTTTTTAAAACCAGAGGCAGAAGCCAAGAACTAGGAGGAGCTAGCAGCAACTGCCATGATGTACCAGAAAGAAAGGAGCTCAAATCCTGCACTTTTCATCACTTCACAAGCATCTCGATGCAGCAGAAGAGACAGGTTTCTCAATGAGTTGTCCGGTCTCCAGATAGGGAGGATAACTAGGGATCTTACTGCTGCTTATGTTAATGTCAGTACCTTCCATGTTGCAAGCAGAGTTTCTCAGCTTGTGCCATGAAATCTGCTGTCCTTCCATTTAAAGGGATGTGGAAATTCGGCTTCCAGGAGAACTGTTATTTCAGTTTTACTGGCGGAATGAATTGACAGAAGTTTGGGAATAAAAGATGATGCTTAGAAGGCTGTTGTGGCAGAAGGTCCTCCTCAAAGCTGAGTCTAACCCTGCTGTGGAGCAGGCGCTGATCAAAACTGCAGTTGTGTTGAACCATCCGCTGATAGATGGAGCGAGCCTGTCGGTAATATCTTGGAGATGGTTTGGAGCTCAGAAGGGTCAGGTGCTGTCATGCTTTGCAGTGCAAAGTTTAAATGGCGTGTGATTGAATTCACAGGATGGCACGGTTTGGTAAATGATGCACAGCCCGTATGGTTTCTTTTTGTGACAAGTCCTTCGTAGCATGCTACTCTATTAACATGAGAAGTACTGTTTTAATTATCTCAGCTGATGGTCCTCTGAAACTGCTCAGTGGGTAGTTTTAATGGATGCGGTACGGAAATCATTGCACCGGCAGGTACAGTATCTGTTCATCTTATTTGCTTACAAATGTTCCAAGCAATCAAGTGTGACACCTTCCTGCAAATGAGGTAATTCCCGCTTGGTGCTTAGGCCTCTAAAGAAGAAAACTTTTATATTGTAACATTAAAGGCAGACACTTTGTTTTAATCACTTGCCAAAACAGCTGAAAACAATTATTAATTAATAGGAAACACTGACTTTTAACATTGAGAGCTCTCCAAAGAAGTGTCTGTGACAACTTGCATCTGGATTTATGGATTATTTGGATACAGTGAAACTGGGCATCATACTGCAAAGGTTGACTGCTTTAAATTCATTTTAAGTGTACACATAGCGCTCTTAAAATTAATATGTTTATAAACCTAAATTGGTTCAGTTGAATGCCTTTTGTTCTCTTTCTGGCTTCATTTGAAGCAACAACAAAAAGCTGTGCTTGTTTGTGTGTTTAACCAAAATGTTAAATGCAATTAATCTACCAAAAGCACACAAATATTTTTTGAATAATAGAGGCGCCCCTTTCACAGTGCCTTTGGTATTTAGCACTATGGTTTGGAGAGTAGAAGGCAACTTTTTCACATCTCATAAATAAAGTATAAAGTATCTTTTGCTTGGCTTGTTTAATTTGAACCAATGCAATGCAGCACCCTCAAGATTTTCTCAACTGCTTTGATAAGGCTGAGGTTAGCCTGTATGGTTAGGGGGAGGCAGCATTCCTAGTATTTTAGATTCTGGATCTTACTTTCCCTTCTGGAAAATACTGTGTCTGGCAAATGCACCTCCTAATAAATAATAAGAGGGGGATGAATATTGCAGCCTGAGACAGAGCTCCTCTTTGATCTGCCTCGGAGGGTGATTATGTGGGGATTCATCATGCAGATCTACTTGTTTTGCCTCTTTTGTCAAACAAAATAATAGAATTCCTTGGACTGTCAGAAACAGAGAATATCCAAAATATTTCAACAAGATCAGACCACAAGAGTTACTTTGTTATCTTAATGGAGAATCTTGAGACATCCCAATTATTTTAACAATGGGAGAGTGACTGCCTAGCCTGTCTGCTTCTAGCCAGTCCAGTCCTCAGTGATTGAGAAATTCATGGGGAATACTGTGACAACTTTAGTAACTGCAGATTTTTCATCCCTTAAAATCTCTTTTCGAGCAAACATGAGAGCTTTTCTTTATGCATTTGCTACTGAGACTCTGCTCTTAAAAAAAAAAAAAAAGTGTGATCTTTAATTTAAAATTCTGCTAGTTCTGCTAAACCAGCAACTCGCTCTTTGCCAGATAACTCAAATCTGAGCTCGTCTTCTGTGCATGGGACTGAGTCTTAACTGCTGAGGATTGGCTGGTTGCACCACGTAGCTTGGGTGACTGACAATTCGGGTGCGTACAGAGTCTATGCCTGGGTATAGAAAGCCATGTACCAGACTTCATCCATGTCATTTGAAGAAAGGTCACCTGTTTCCCTCTTTCCCATGCTTATTTCTTATAATGATTTGGAATCTGTTTAGCTGTCCTTGGCCTTTTGATCAAGACACAATGTTCATAGCTGTTTACCATGCTATGGAAGACAGAGAGATGGGTGTATATAGTCCTGTACTCATGCCTAAGAAGAAAACTGGCACGCTGTTCAAAGATTAAGTTGTGCCTTCAGATAATAACACTTTGCTTTTCCTGGAGTGTTTTGCACAAAGAGACTGGGCTGGTCTTTGTTTTAACACATAGTTAGGGCTTAAATGGCTACAGAAATGATGCTGACAGCTACTTTCCCTTGCCCTTTTCCTCCCCACCCAGCGCTGTGCTTCTGTTGGAAAGGGGGGTGGATGGTGCAGACATGCGGATGCAGCAGCTTAAAAGTCAGATGGATAGAAATGAGGGGCAGTGCTGGTGCGCTGATGGAGTGACATCTCTGCCCTCGTTGATAGTGGTCGATAATCTCAGTATCAGTGACCAGCCTAAATACCTGGGGATTTTATGGGCTGAACTATGGCAACCACACTACTTAAACTGATGTTTGTACCTGCTGAAGTCCCATGCATTTATCCCGAAATTACTTTTTATTGCAAACGGCGGCTGTTTGCATAAAGAACTTCATAATCTCAAAGCAGTTACCTTTCTGCGAGTAGTTAATTGAGGCATTACCAGCTTTTCCTCAAAAGAAGGGGAAAAATTGACTAGTCTAATACTTTTCAAATGCAGACTGAAAGGAAAGAGTAATTTCTGCAGTGGGTCAGCATTTTAAGTACTTCTGTTCTTTTCCACCTGCTGTTTGATATACTACTCGGTCTGGAGTCCAGTACTAAACACCCACCCTACCAGGCGCAGCAGAACAGTGAACTGCACTTGTGTCATCTCCAGAACATTGTGACCATTCACGAACGAAAGCAGTCGGTTGCTTCTGGTTACTCACTGGTGTATTAGATTTCTACTAGCAGAACAATTTTCAGGTTGCTGGGTTGTGTGTGGCAGATGGAAATAATTACTTTCAATATGCTCTGGGGCATTGCTATCTGAACAAGAAAAAGACAGCACTGCTTCCCTCGCCCTCCACCCAGAGTTTAGGATATGCCTAGTTGGAGTGCAAAAGGAATTTGCGTTCATTTCCAGTACCTAAAGGGGGCCTACAGGAAGGATGGGGAGGGACTCTTTGTCAGGGAGTGGAGTGATAGGACGAGGGGTAGCGGTTTCAAACTGAAAGAGGGTAGATTTAGATTAGATATTAGAAAGAAATTCTTTACTGTGAGGGTGGTGAGACACTGGAACAGGTTGCTCAGGGAAGTTGTGGATGACCCATCCCTGGAAGTGTTCAAGACCAGGTCAGGTGGGGCTTTGAGCAGCCTGGTCTGGGGGGAGGTGTTGGGGGGTTGGAACTAGATGATCTTTAAGGTCCCTTCTAACCTGTTTGATCGCTGTCCTTTCCAAAGGCTGCGCCTCAGTGCCTAATCCCAGGCACAGCCCCCATGTAGCAGAAACCTTCCCCAGCTCTTGAGTTTCCTAAGCACATTCTGGGATTGCAGCATCCTCTGATGCTTCTGTGTGTATGAAGTTATTTGGTCAGTTCCTCTCCAATTGTTTGCCACCTCTCCGGATATAATAGAATGTTAAAATTTAAAAATTAAAAAAAATTAAAACATGAGGAAATGATTAGATATGCCAACCTCAGAAGACAACTGCTAATTACAGTACTGCCCTCTTTTTGACTGCTGTTTTCTGTTACTATGGTAGAGTGAAATTTGTGCTATCCTCAGTTTTATCCTATGCTTATGGGAAATGGGAACCAGAAAATATCTACGTATAGAAATCCAGCATTAAACAAGCCATTTGTTCATTTTCTGCAGTTGTCCAGAAGGTAAAATGCATTGTGCTGCTGCAAAGGAGTTCTCAGAGTGCTCCTTTAAATCAACAAGCTGTTTATTTTAATTTAGACATCTTGCTTAAGATACCAAAGTGACTGCTGAGTCTCCTTGCTGGCTTTCGTCTGTATTTGTGGAACATTTTGCAAATGATAGCTGAGGGGGTTTGCCATCCTTGTAGACAATATTGCAAACCCCAGTTCCAGAACAGGGCAATGCCTCCCTGTCCACGCAGGCAGGAGTCAACAGATGCTGAATTTTGCAGTTGTTTTATGTCTCGCAGCGTAAAAGCCTGAGTATGAACACTGAGGGAAGGCCTTTTTCCCATCAAAACTTTCAAGCAATCTTAAAAAAAACCCTCTCAAGCTGCTCCCCCTGTCCTGAAGAGAACATCAGTTAGAGGCAGGGACTTGCAGCAACGAATGAATGAGAAGGTTTGGTCTAACTGGTCTTTTTCCTTCCGTAAGATCAGCAGAATACTATTTGCCACGGCATGTTATTGAAATCTTCAGTTGTTATGAATCAGAGCTAAAAGAAGCACCAATGCTTATTCTTTTTTTAAAA
>VYZM01013530.1:21521-38260 GCA_013398915.1 Dromas ardeola
AAAAAAAAGAAGAAAGGCTGATTTGAAGAAAATCAACGGAAATAATGCAGGAAGTTGCCGATGCGGAAAATTTTCACACCATGCCAGGACAACCTTTTCTTTAAGGTGTCACTTTGCAAGGTTCTTGCCTATTGTGTACTGATGGTAATGTTTTGCTGCTAAAGCTGGAGGAAATGAGGCTGATGAAAATTTTCTGTGTGAAAACCTGTAGAAGTTGACTTCAAAAAGAGAAATGTCCGTAAAACGCCACCGTGGCAGAGATGTTCCACGGGAATGTTTCAGCTATCAGGAATATGAACTGCGTTGTGAGCATTTCGCCTCTCAGATTTGCATATAGATGGAGATATGTTGATTCAAAACAGAAGGATTTTGATGAGCGGATATTAGCTTCAGCCATAGCTGAGTAAAGAGGAAAAAAGGTAGGTCACATTCAAAACAACGGAAACTCAACAGCTTAATTATACGCTACGAATGGTCCTACTTCTTCAGTCAGCAAAGATGGAAAAGTCCTTTGTTAGATGTTATTAGTACACAGAAAACTGTAGTCTTCAAGCCAATGCCAACTGCTTCTGAAATCACAAGAGCAAATACTGCGAGCTACGCTGCAATTTCTTTTCCTGAAATAATGTGTTTTAGCCTACAAGTGAAACTTAATTGGGTCAAATTAAAAGGTTTGGATGTGATAAATGAGTTGCTATGTATTTGATGAACTTCTGTTGCTGTTCTGCCTTTTCAGTCAAGAAATACGAAAAACTTTGGACGAGTTAGTGAAAGTAACGCAACAATTTAGATAGATAATGTAACTTTCATAATGGCTAAAGGATGGCTCAACATCAATTATACATGCTCAGTAATAAGAGTAAGCTAAAATTGTAGCCTGACAGTGCTTAGGAGGGGACTTGGAGGATGTGTGTAATGTATTTCCCTCCTTCCAAAACTTGTTGGACTAGCAACCTGACTTCAGGAAAATAATTGTAATTTAGCTTTTGTTGGCAGTATTGGCAGTGGAATCTAGGGCATAAATACATTGCTTTGTACGTATCTCAGCCCAGATCTAACACAGGAGTAAAAGAATATGGGAACGTTTGCACTGTTGTCTCTTCTCCTTTTCTTAAACAGGAACAGCTCAGGTTTGTTCATGCTGGAAAGCAGATATGTGCTTAAAGGTAAATGTATTACCTTTATTTCATCCCAAATATCCTATTGAATGGAGAGATGAGCCCATGTTTTATCTGGTCTAACGCAGGGACGCTTTGGCAGACAGCAGGGCAGCTCTCAAGCTGCCTTGGAGGAGGCACAGGGGAAACTCCATGGTTCAAGGTTTCAGGCTGGGCATGGGAAGGCACCATTGCACCCAGCCCCCATCTGGGACGAAAGCAGTAAGCACCACTCTCCAGGATGTCCCAATGCCTCATGTCTGACACAAACACTTCTGTTTCCTTCAACCCAGTCACTGGGAAACATCTGATGCAGCTCATGATCTTTGCTTTGTGAGGTAGAGACTACAAACAAGGAGTACAGTGGATCTTGGTTTAAAATTTTGGAAGAGTAGGGTAGCCGAGCTGTCTACTTAATGCATTCAGTTCTGGCTCCTGTGAGCCAAGGAAGCACTCGTGGTGATGTGTTTTGCCAAAAAAATTAGCGTAAGCAGACTCAGGCCAGCCCCGAGTGTGTCACTGGCCGCTTTGGTGGCCCTTTTTGCCCCACTTATAAGAAACCAAAGCATCACTGTAATCTGAAGAGCCAAGCGTTTGAGTTAGTGCCAGCGCGCACCTGTTGACAGGGCTTTGCTGAGGTCTTTGACCTCCAAACATAGATAAGCTGCTCTTGCGGGTTAGGAGATTTGGAACCGCTGGGCTGAAATCCAGCACATTACAACCCAAGCTCTTTACCTTTTCCTTGGTTAATAGGTGCTTGAACTATTTGGCAGGGTGCCAGCGAGGTCTGCTAGGCCTGCGATGGGGCAAGGAGTTACGTTAGAGGACCTAGTTTCTAATTAATCCAGGGCCTTTGTAACTCTCTAAGTGGCTTGCCCAGAGTCACGCCGGTGCAGGGTCACTCTTGTCTTCTGAGCGCGAGACGGGGTAGATGAGGCCTCCGCTTCGTCTAAACACTGAACTTCAGTGCAGAGCATTAGCATTTTCAAATTATCCATTGAAAATCGCTAGAAAATTATCTGTGTGATTATACCTTGAGGGGCAAAAGCCGGTGCAGAGGTAAAACTGGCTGATGTTTCTCTCCTAGGCTAGAGTTCAGCATTGCCCCATGCTGTCTGCTGAGGCTGTTTTTTGAATAAAATAGAACTTTGCATGGAGCTGTTCTTGGTGCAGCTTGTGTTTAGAGGAGACAAGAATGAAGGAGGACTCATAACCAAAATTTAGCCTAATGTTTTTTCTTTTTTTCTGCATTTCTGATGGTTGGTACCTGATGTGGGGAGACTGCTTTGCTGCACCAGTCTGGAAGCATTAGCATAGCTTTGGCCGAGGTTGCAGGAGATGACCCTTGCTGCAGATGTGCTTTGGCTTTACTAAGCCACGTGATTGGTTTTGATATGCCCTTGATTCATGTCAAGTATCTTCCAATGGTAATCTGTACCCTCTGGCGATGAAGGATGTCACGTGTGAAAATATGGTGACCTGGTAACTCATATGACAGGGCTTTTTGGTGTAGTAGTACCGTGGTGAATGCCCCTTTTCAGCAACTGAGACGGGGTTTGCTAGCAAAAGGGCTGATTAACATGATACTTGTACGGTCAACTGATCAACAGATTCAAAAGCATGATCAGCAGCGCAGTGCTGGCAGTACAGATGCCTCTGCTGCTGGTTGCGACTGAAATGGTGGTCATCTGCAATAAATGGTGATTCAGTGCAGATCCTTGATATACCTGCTCATTGCGTTAACAATTCACCCTTACAGGGGACTTCAGGCCCCTCAAATTTTACTTGCTCAAAGAGAATTCATTTTAAAACAACAAAAAAACCCTCCAGGTCGATCACAAGCCTCATACAGGAACCTTATTTTGTTCATTAATATAGTCTTCATAAATATAGTGTGTTTGTTAACATGATATAAGTTGAGTTGAGGTAAAAGATCTAAGAAATGAAACTCGGGTTGCCTGAGTCCTGTGTCGTGTATGTTTAATGAATTTTCACTTAATCATCCATCAATACATATGATAAAAATAAACATGGCAATTGAACAGTACAGTACTAAATACTGTTCTGAAAGAAAACCACATTGGGTGAACTAAAACAACTGCATTTCTTACTAATCTACACAATGCATTTCATTTAAAAGGAGAATTTATAGTATTTGAAATATCCTACCACATACTGAAACTTTTAGTGTAAACTGCCACTTTCTGACTATCGCATATTGAAATACTTGTGGCGCATAGTGAAATTTATGTTACATAGTGTAAAATATATAGTGAAACCGAACTGATGTATAATGAGACGCACATGTGCCTGCAATGACTTATCAGTTCCATTATTTTCTAACTAACATTATTTTCATGATCAAATTTTTCTGGGTCAGAGGAAGACAATGGTGAAGACCAGGACTGGTACTGCAATGGAAAGTGTAGACCCGAATTTGCACAAAAACTCCATTGAGCTGGGTTATCCTGTGTCCTTTTCTGAGATAAATTCTAAATGCAAAGTCTGCTAATGGTTACAACATGTCTCTCTTTCTCTGCCAAAGCTTCATTACGAACATCAGCATCACCCCAACCAGGGAAACACCACCAGCTACAAGTGGAGAGGCCAAGTGCCCAATTCTCAGCAGTTTTTACCAGTCTGAGGCTGCCGCATGAGAGACCCTGGTGAGGTGCATGGGGCCCCGTGGGAGCACCCCGGCACAGGTCAGGTCATTCCCATCCATTCAGGTCCTGCTGGGAGGGGTCAGCCGGGCATCTCAGACCTGACCTTCTTCATCCACCGATGCTCTGGACCTCCCATGAAGGCTCAGGGTTGAATGGGCAGCACCGGTGGTGGCTGCAACCTGCAAAACTTCCTTCTCTACTGCTTAGATTTGTTTTTTTCTGGCTTAAACCATGTCCTGACTACTCAGCCAAGCAACCCTGCCAGGCAGGACAGGCAGGCTGGCCACTGGGTGTGCCCCGCTGCTGGTGGAGGAGGGCTGTGGCAGCTGGTCCAGTGGCTGGTGGCCTCCCGGTGACCCGGGGCACTCCTCTGCGGGGCTGTCATTTGCAATTCGCACTTGCTGTCCAACCTCAGTGATGGTTTGCGCTGAGGCTGTCATCTCCTGGGCTGGCTGACTTGGGAGGTGGTTTCGTCCCTGTCCTGGTGGACTGTGGTCTTGCAGGTCCCACCCAGTGTGAGGCTATGGGACTTCTCCAGCCACGCTCACCGCTGCCCAGAGTTTCCCAACGGACTTGAACGGCAAAAAAAGCGGCCAAAAAAGAAAACAAGATCCTGATGCTGCTCAACCAAAGGAGGGGGAAATAAACCACAAATCTCACATCTCCTTGACCAGTCCTACTCCGAGCTCCATCAGAGGGGTTTTTCTTGTATGGGTTATCTTTTACCTGTTTTTGTACCAGTGCCAGTATGACCAAAGGCTTTAACACTCAGAAAGTGGTTACAGCAATTAAGTTCCCTCTTTATGATCTGTCTCGATAGCACTAGGGTCAAGGTGCTTTTGTCCTGTCCTCACCATTGGACTATCGGCCTTTTGCTAAACCAAAACAATCTAGGCCATACCGAAATTGAAAGAAGACCTTCCTACTTCGCGGCTGTTGTGCAATCAGTCCTCATCAAGGATGGTTGAAGGCACAAGACAAAACACACCCTGCATTTGAGGGTAAGGTATATTAACCTTTCCACTTGGAATGCCTAATTGCTCAAATATTGCCAACATTGTTCAAACTGCCAGATATGTTAGGGAACAGGCAGAACTGGAGGGACAACTCTATATAAGGGGTATGACAAATTTATTGGGTAAATTGTATGGGAGTGCTTAACCCTTCTCTCTGTTCTGTTTTTTGTAAGGACAACTGCCAAGTAGAGTTGATCATGACTAATTCATGTGAGGAAACAGCACAGAGAAGTTAAACAGCAACAACCAGTTTAATTTCACTTGTTACCAATAAGGCCTAACTTAATTTTCAAAAGGACATGAAAGGTAAGTTTGCCATTTGCTCTCTATGTTTTAAAAGCTGCAAGGGAGCTTGAAGAGAGATGTGTTCTGCACTACTAATGCCACCTCTGTCTTTAGAGCAGGGGGAGAAGACAAACACAATTTAATTCCCGTGTGTACCAGGACAAAAGGTATCCAGAGCATCAAACTTGTGTTTTGTTTTTGTTCTTCCCTATTCATGGCTTTTAAAAATCATTCCAGAGAGGTACATTAGTTATCCCTGAAGCAGGGCAGAATATTTATGGTCTCCTATGTCAAAGCCAAAACTGACCAAGATGATATAGAAATGATAAAGAAATTGTCTTGAGGGAGAAGGAGAAGCAGGAAACATATCTTAGGTGCCTGAGCATCAACTCTAGCAAACAACATATGAGGCATGAATGTTTCATAGGTGGTACAATCACTTCCTACCTCTTTTTTTGACCTATCTTCTTATCTCCCCTGAATCAAATGGTGTGACAATGGTGACAGTGAGTGGCTGAGGTAGTACATATTTAGACAACATTGTGGAAGACGATCTGTCCATGGGGAAGCAGAAACCTTTCATAATGCTGGGAGGAAAATTCATCCAGTAAACCCAGAATAATAGATTTTTAATCCTTGGTTGTTTCCTTGTGTGATACAAACTACTGAGTGTCGCCCACTCCTTTGAACCCCTCTGCAACTTCATTGAGATTGACCATTTCCTTTTGAAAGATGCTCGGTCCAGACTGAAATATTTACCAATTTCTTCATCTCTGTAGCAAGATTGTTCTTTTACTAAAACAGAATAGAGCAATAACACTGCATCTTTTCAAAGGCAGTATATAGAATTATTATCCCTTTGAGCTAACTTTGGTAAGCCAAGCACTTGGCTGAGCTTTCCTACGATCAGGCTTAAACACAGCTCTCATCATTTAAAATGCTTCTGTGTAAACCAATCTTGATTTAAATGTCCACTATGTGGGTTGTAGATGAAGACTGTCCAAAATCAGGCTGCCCAGCTGGATCTGCCCTCTGCTGAGCTACGTGAGTCCCTGTGAGGAGGTTGAAGGCAAATGGCTCTTGCTTAGCAGCTTAGTAATTTTCTCAGCATCCATGGGGAGGAGGCTGCTTGTTATTACTTGCCAGTAAAGGAAACGCTTTGCTAGTGTGGGCCCAGTTATTTGCTTCCCTGGCTGTCTGTATCCAGCCATGGAGACGTCAATGTGCTAACAAGAGCACCAGCTCCCACACCACTGGGTTTTCAGCTCCAGGGAGAAGTATTAGCAAAGTAAAATGCGTCAAAATAAGGAAAAGCCTAAAAAAGGGAGTATGTTGGCAATATCTACCCAGCAAGATGCTGAAGGTGAGCTTTGGCAGGGTGGCAGCAGGCTTCTGAGGAGCCACAAAGCGTTGTGGATGTTAGAGTTTGTCAAGTCATGGGTGAAATTTCATGCCTCAGAGTAAAGTCAGAGATGAGAAACTCTGGGCTTTTCAACGTGGGAGAGCTGAATCTATCAAAATAGTTTCACTTTGCATCTACGGACTGTGAAAAGATGTTCTTCCTTTTTTTTTTTTCTCTGAGTGTTTCATCTCACCCTTGCCCTTAGTTGCATAGGTCGTCTTGCTTAGGAGGCGCTGGGTTTTCCGAAGAAAAGGTGGCATTTCACCGCTTCCCCCTGCTGGGTCGTGGCTGGGGAGACTGAGGAAGCCAGTGGCCACCTTCCCCCATGGCCAGCGGGCTGGCCACACCAGCAGGGAACCAGGAGCCCCGTGGATGCTCAGTGAGAAGGCAAGAGGATGGGGCTGGGCACAGGAAAGGGAAGAATGAGAAAGGTAACAAGGATGGAGAGAAAGAGCATGAGGCTCACCACCCGCCCGTGCTAGTCTACATAACTGGTGACAGGCTGCTCCTGGCAGCAGTGCCACGGCCAGCAGAGCTGGCGGTTGGATTCATGGAAAAATGCCAGATCTCACTGGTGCATGTTCTTTCTGAAACCCAGGAGCTTGCGGAGGCAGACTGTGAGAACGGCACCAAGGCGGCAAGCTCAGGCACTTGGAGGTTGAGAAACGCCAGAACTAAGGCTGAGTCAAGCCCCTGTGGATGTGCGTAACGATGTGGTCTTTACAGGATGCATGTTACCTTTCTCCATGGCCTTTGCCATCGGGAACCAAAGGAGGCTCTAACCTGTAAACCCTACCCCTTAGTGGTGGTCTCTGTTGAAAGGGGTGGGGTAGATGCGAGGGCCATCTCCACCAGGGAGCTGGGTGCTACCTGGAAGAAACGCGTTACCCAAGGAGTTGTGCATAGCATGGAGCAAGTCACTTAACCCGAATTTTCACAGGCTGTGAAGTATCAAACTCTCTGGTTTTAGGTGCTTGGTTTGAAGGCGTCGAGGATTCCCAGTGACCCCTGAAGTTAGGATGAGCTATGCTGCAGTCAAATAACACTTCAGTTGGGATAAACTGCCCTGGAAAGTCTGGGCACCCAAAGAGAATATTTGAATTGCAGCTCCTGTATTTTGTTTCTTTTCCTGTCGTGCACAGGGATACCCCCTTCCTCTCCCATGCGGATGTTGAGTGACACAGGTGGGCCCACTGAAAGCACCAAGGAGCAACCAGCCCTGGCTGAAGAGTGGTGCGGGAGCACGAGGGCCAGAGCTGTGTGGCCAGCGACGGAGATGAGAGGAGAGGGAGGGCATCCCTGCCCCGTCCCGCGCAGGGTGAGCAGCTCCTGCTTTGCATGCTGAGCGAGGTAGAATTCCTGTGGGAAAAACCACGCATGATCCTGCAAGCAAGGGCTGCTCCTGAAGCTTATGTGTGGACAAGCTTAATTCTGGCATTTCATAACGTTTTGATGCTTGACATTGCAACCTTGCTCGCGTTGTGTTAATGCGGGGAGAGACGTGTGCGTATGCAAGCGAGTGAAAGTAGCATCAGCGTTTTGATTAGAACAAGGTTTCCACCAGATACAGACACATGTCTGACCCGATACCCGTTTGTTCCCAAGCAATGTGAAGTGAAGGCCCACTCAGTTTCAGCACACTTCTGGGGGCCCGGACTTTTAATAGCGTGTAATATTTCTGGCAACAGATGAGAGCTAATATATTGTGTTTAAATCTGGGATGAGTTGTTGACCAGCTGTGGTCTATGTGCAGAGATATCAAATCCTTTTCTTTGGATAATGTCAGTTCCAGCCTGCAACCCACATGTGGGGCAGAGGCAGGACCCAAGACCGGCAAAAATAACCCATTTAATCTCACGAAGCCATGTCTCTCCTGCAGAGCGTTTGGTGCAGTTGTCCTCTAACGATTTAAACATTTCAGAAAGTTCTGGGTGAGCTGGCTCCTTTTTCAGTGTTGCACGTTGGTCGACACTGGTGAGAGGTTTCTGCCCTTCTGTCTGCACCAGAGAGGTAAATTAGTTAAGCAGAGGCACGAATTATTTGCATGCAGCTGAGGTGGTGAATGTGTTATTTTAACAGCAGAAAAGGAAATGGTTCTCTATAGATTATTAGTTACTGAAAAAGCAAAGGCATGTCTTTTGTTGCTGCCACACCACTGGTCTGACTGTTGAGTAGATACGGATCAATATCCCCCCTTCCTCCTCACCCCCCTCGCTCTTCACATTTTCACTTAGGCTGAGGTGAAGGGTTTCACTTTAATTTATGTCATTCTTGTATTGCCAAATGGCATGCCAGAGCAACCGAACCGGGTGTGATCTGACTCTCTGTTGTGTGCTCTCACATGCAATCCCCTCGTGGGAAAATGCTGAGAGAAAATGGAAATTTAAGCTCTGCACCTAGCCACTGTGGTTTTTTGGGTTTTTAATAGTGCTTCTTTTGTAAGCTCCTTGGGGCAGAGAGAGTTTTTGTTGTGTTCAGGGTAGTCGTAGGCCATAAGTGAGGACTTCGAAATATTATGATATTGCAGATAGTACTATAAGCAACTTGTTCTCTCTACGAACAACAAAAATACATGCTGTTATATATTGGAGGATCTCAAAACAGGGTACAAATATTAGTCTCACACCACAACTTGCACAAGTCTTGTACCTATTCTACAAATGAGTCGGGTGTTGTATGGGAAGGTCAACCGACTTGTTCCAGACCTCGCTGCCAGTTAGTGGAGGTACCAAAAGCAGAACCCAGCCATCTTGGCTCCTGGGTCCCTGTCCTTGCTGCAAAGTTTAGCGCTGGCCTTGAAGTACTGAAATTTCTAGATTTTAAAAAAAAAAAAAAAAAGACTGTCTTTAAATCTCCATTGTTAGATAATCTTAAACTTGGATACATTCCCCTGTGTAGAGGCACATCACTGCCTTTGTGTTTAGATCGATCTAAACAATTACATTGACAATTAATTTTTTTAAAAAATGCATTGGGAATGACATCAACAGCCTTTCCCAGTCTTAAATACCCCAAATCTGGGGGAAATGAGAACTGTAGCTGAACTCTGTGGCTGGGTCCATCCCTGAATGTAGTTTTGGAGTCAGACTCACACGGGGCTGAGGTGTTCCCTTGTGGCTAATGGGCACAGGGGGAGTCAGCGGCCAGGATGCCAGTGGCAAAGGGCTGAGATTTAGGATGTCCATATGTAACAAGGCTTTTAGAGTATTTTGCAGGGGTGCGTGCTGCTTCAGGAGAATGGGTTTGATGGTCAGGGAGGGCCCTTGTTCTCTGGCCTCCTTAATTTGGGTAAGTAGCTGAGATATTGAAGGAAATCAACATGCACTGTGCCTCCAGCATGGCCTGCACCCTTTGCTCCTCAGACTGCCTCTCTGTTGGATGTTTACCAGCAGAATAAGGATAATCCTGCCCAAAACAGCAGAAAGGCCCATGCCGCGTTGTCCCTTCCCTGGAGGAGCCTGGACCACTTGTGCCTGGCAGGGCAGAGGGAGCTGTACCTGCAGCTGCTGTTGCACGTCATCTCCTGGGCTCCTTTTTGAGCTCAAGCAAGACAAGTGACTGTGCAGCAAACAACACAGTCACCCCCGAGTGTTGTATTTGCGGGGGGCTGAATTAAAAACTTCAGGCAGATCTGAGGAAGGGAGGAAATCTGCACATCCCTCTTAGCTGCTATGTAGGTCATAACTTCATTTGAGCAGCACTCAGGTATTTTATGAACAAGGCTCCCAGTGAATTGCGGTGCACGGCACCCAAGGAGGGCGAGAGGAACCTGGGCATCTCAGGGGAACTGCGCTCAGCTCCTCCCGAATGGCTCCAGATTCAGGGGGGCATTTTTCTGCAGATTCCAGCAGCAACTGCTGAGGCTGCCGTGGGGGCTCTCTCTGCAGGGAACAGGCATTTCTCGAGGGTGATGGAGCACCAGGGCTGCTGCCGTGGGGCTGGTGGCCACACAGGACCTCCAGGCAGGAGGCGCAGGGGTGGAGGGTGCTGGGCACCTCTTGGTCACAGCCCATCTGGGGACAGCGGGACGGGCAGCACGGGCACTGGTACATAGTCTAGAAGTTTTTGGCAAATGGATGTAAAGATAACAACGCCCTTTTGGAAATCAGCTGCATGGCTGGGCACAGGGATTACTGTTGAGACCACGAGTCTTTGGAGGCAAACTGGAGCCGCTTCCCAAGGGCCATGAAAGTACCTGCCTGCCCTTCCCTTGCTGCCGTCTCTCATCATGGTTTTGGTCAGTGGCTCACAGCCAGGCTTGCTCAGGGCCAGCCCAGGGAGGAATGGGGATGGGCAAGCGCCTCCTGCGGCTGCCCAGTTTGCAGCGGGCCCCCAGTGCTGGGGCGTCGGTGCAAGGGGCTGGAGGAGGTGGTGCAGGTTTTTGGGGGAATGGGGATGTAGGAAAAGACCCCCAGCCCCAGGGTCACAGTTCTGCTCCCCGGGGTCCCGGCCGGGGCCTCTCAGGGAGGTGCCGAGGATGTGGCTCTTGAGGCAGCTTATTGCCCTGCTGGTCGGGGCACGAGGGTTTTGGCGATTGGGATGCTCTGGTGAGAAAAAGCTCTCTGGTCGTCACCTCACCCACTTTTCTATGCTTAAAGTGTATTTTCTCAGTTTGCAGTGTCAGGGGGCCGGGCACCCCGAGAAGCTATTTGGATTCTGCGTTGATAAGGCGAGTGCAAACTGTCCCCGCAGCTCTCGAGAGCAGAATCAAACTGAAACTTACCACTCAGAGTAGAAAGCACATAACACCCACAGCTACAGACATGCACAAATTGCTGCAATATAGGTTAGAAAAGGAGCCCCGTTCTGCACCTTCTGGTCTCATTAAAAACACACACGCGCACGCACACTCACAACCTTCTCTGAATGACTATAAGCACCAGCGTGTGTTCCCTCCTAAACACCCAACTAACCTGTAACGGCTTATTAAAAAGGCAAATTTTCACTTTTCATGTATCCTTGCTCCCTTTCGCACCTGGTTGCAGTTTCTACAACATTTTTAACTCTTGGTTTTTTTTCGTGACTGAGTAAAGTGAGACCTCTCGGGGACGCCACCCAGTCTGGTGAACTGGGTCCCCGCCTGAGGACACGGCCCCAGTGTGGCCAGAGGAAACCAAATGTTTCCCTGCGTACTAAAGAATTTCTGCATGGGGCTTTGAGGTTGACAAGAAGGGCAGATCTTGTCTGTAAAGATGCGCAGGACCTGTCCTTTAAAATAAAAAGGCCATCTGAATGCCCAGGGTAGATTAAGGACGGGGGAAAGCAAATGTTTCCTGTGGTTTGGAGAGGGACAGTCCCCACGCAGAACGTTTTGCCATAGGAAAGCTATAGGGAAGCTGGGAATTGAGACTATGATATCCAAGAAATCCCTTACAGACTGCTGCGTGCCGCCCTCCTCTACCTGCCCAAAAGCTACTCTCCGCTTTGCTCATTTAGGTTAGGATTTGCCATGTAAAACCCAAGTGGTAAAGGCAGGAACGCTGGGGTCTCCCTGAGCCCGGTATCAGGTTGTGACGGCTGAGTCCTCAGCACGCCTGAACCGGGAAAGAGGTTTCCAGCCTTCGATTTCGCTGTGCGTGGTTTCAATACCACAGGAATCGCTTCTCTTCCCAACGCAGTGTGGCCACTTTGGGGCAGGAATGCTGTAAGGAATCTCACTCGGTTCTTGGATAAGAAAATGATCAAGGACTTGCCTATTCACAATTAATGGGAAAAAAAAAGAAGAGCTGAAGGCCTTTATTAATCATTGCACAATAAGGAAGTCATACTGGTTTGGCTCCCTTCAATAGGGCTATTTGGTCACACCTACCTAAGTGGTTTGGCATCCCAACCATCTCCCCACGTGCGGCCGGGGAGGAGGAGGAGGAGGGAAGGGCCACTGCGCCCGCATGCCACCGAGGTGCCTGGCCACCAGCTGGTGGGGCAGGGAGAGCACCGACTGCCCATCTCCCTTTCCTGGAGGGCCGGGCATCTCTCTTTAGAGATCTCTGCCCTACGCCCACACCAGTGCCGCCTGTCCCCGTGCTCTGGGCACAGGTTTCTGCCCCAAGCCCTGGCATCAAAAAGGAGCAGAAGTTCACACGTGTCCTGCGCCGGAGTTTCCCCCCTGCCAGCTGCAGGGGTCCCTGACGGGGAGGGTGTCCTCCCAGGGGTGCGTGCCACCCGCCCAGTGACCACAGCTGCTTGCCCCGCTGCTGGCCTTCTCCTCGGGGCCCCAGCTTACCCCTGGTGGCAGCCAGTCTGTTTAACCCCCAGCTCCAGAAGGCAGTTTGTGGCCAGATGTGATGGCTGGCGGGTACCTCTGAAGTGGCAGGAAACAGATGTTGAGGCGCTGGTCTTTGGCTGGTGCACGGGGCTGCACCACCCTGCCCTAGGAGAGGCTGCCAGGGAGAATTTTACAGCTAGTCGTAGGACAACGTCAGCATGGGATGAGAGACAACGCTTCAGGAGCTCAGGCTACATCTCAGGTGCCTTTCCTAGGTGAGCTTGTGCAGGCTGAAGTTTGCAGAAGTGGTGCCTGGAGGCGGAAAGCAGCATCTAGCCTTCCCTGCACCGGCTTTTCCTGCACAGAGCGCCATTCGACTTGTGCCAAGCTGCAAGCTGTCATGGTGGAGGTCAGGAGGCTTGGCTTCGAAGCAGAGGGGGATGTCTGCTTTTTGTGCGTCTCTGAGCAATGGACATCTGACACCTCTAGCACAGGACAAGAATATCATTTTGCATCCGAAGCAGGCACCGAGGCAGCAGAGGCTCGGCGAGGATTAGCGGCTCCTATTCCCTTTGGCCACCACTGTGAATGGCTGGGAAGTCTTCCCCAACCTCTCCGTGTGTTGGAACCTCTCGAGCCTTCTGCCGTTGGCCGCAGTTAGCGCAAAGGTGGCCTCGACGGGTGTGCAAATGTGCTATTTGCCAGCACTTCCACGTGCTGCTGGTGAGGGTTGCAGGATGGCCCTTTTTCCGCATCTGATGAAAAATTAAAACCCCACATTTTTGGGAAGTGTCACAACTTTGACAAAAAGTCACATTTTCCCGCTGTTCAGGCAGGACCTGGTAAGTGCTGAAGTTGCCAAAATTTCCACCAGCCCCACCACATCCCAGCCCAGGCAGCTGCCTTTTCCCTGCCAGTCTACCCTGACCCTGCACGGAGGAGGTAGACCTTTGTCTCGGTGCCAGGGCAGCTACCTCGGTGCCGTCGCTGAGTTTTTTCTTAAGCCACCATGATATTAGGAAGAATTTCTTCACGGAAAGGGTTGTCAGGCATTGGAACAGGCTGCCCAGGGAAGTGGTTGACTCACCATCCCTGGAGGTATTTAAAAGACGGGTAGACGTGGTTCTGAGGGACGTGGTTTAGTGGTGGTTTTGGCAGTGTTCAGTTGATGGTTGGACTTGATGATCTTAAAGGTCCGTTCCACCCTGGACGATTCTATGATTCTATGACGGCTTGTGTTTTGCAGATACCTGCCCAGTGACGGGCACATTCCTCGGCCGCACCACATCCACTCAGTCCCAACTCATGCAGTAATTAGCCAAGTGTTTCCTGGCTGCCTTTAATTACAGCCACAACTATTTCCCTCACTGTAATGTAATGCCTCTGAACGACAGCAAAGGTTTTGGGCTGCGTCCTGCGCGGAGCGCGGTCCCAGCACGTGTTGGGACGCAGCCGTGCACCGGCAGCCGCTGATTTGAACCCGAAGGGCTCATACCCCCTCGGTGAGTCACTTACTCAGTTTTCGACCTCAAGGTCCTAATTGCCCACGCCGGGAATTAGCGGTGTCTCCCCCAGCACCCAGCTGAGAGACACCGGGCTTTATAAACCAGCCAGAAGGGCACGATCTTCCTTAAATCTGTGTTTGAGTCTACCTCAGCTGTAATTTGCCCCGTCCCCTGGCAGAGCAGCTGGCAAAGCCGTGGAAGGAAAGGGCACATCGCCTTCCAGGCCCCATCACGCTTGGTCCCCCAACATTTTCATGCCGACGGTGGCAAGGTGGGCATGGAGCCCGCCTGCCCGCTGGCCACCCACGGCCCTGCGCTGGGGGCACACGGCCTTGCAGGGCTGCGTTTTTATGGCAGCACCCAAAACGACGAGCTTTCCCCCCCATCCCTGCCCCTTGCTACGGCTGCGGCGGTTAGCCGGCCTGCTGGTGGTGGTGTTGCCATGGCTGAAACCCGCTGCATTTCTGGTGGCTTCCAGCCGGCTCCGGGGGCTGCCAGAAACCCAGGCAGCAGCTGCCGGGCTCGGCCTGGCGAGGCTGTGATCTATAACGTGCATTGTCTTTTTATGTAATGTGTTTTATTAAACATCTTCTAAAGCTTACAAGTGTCCCCAGGACATAACTCTCCAGCGCAACGGAACGCTTTGCCAAGTAATGAAGTATGATTTATGGCGGCAACGGTTATCCTATGTTTTTTTAAAAAAATTATTACAGCAATAGCTCTGTCGACTATAGGAATATAACATGCTGCATTTGGCACGTTTATGACAACAGTGCTCTGGTTTTCTTAACTCCACAGTTCGGTGTTGGCAGTATTTCAAATTCTTGAGACAGATGTTTAAATGAATTTTTTAAGAGGACAGTGAAATAACTTTTAAAACATCATACGGCGCTGAGTGTCTCAATATGAGCAGGAACATTATTTCTTTAACGTTCAGGTAGGGCAGGGCAGCACATGGCCTCTCTGGTTTAGATCTCACGCTAAACGATGGAAGTAGCAAATGTGGAATTAGTCTATTTTCTGGGGCATCCCGGCCTGCTGTTACTTTTTGGCCGAGGTGGTGTTTGTGGCGGGGAAGGGACGCTCGGACCTTCTCCCGGCTTTAAGTTCGCGTCTCGGCCGTGAGCAGTGAAAACAGATCCACATTTGTTTTGAATGCAGTTCCCACCACGCTGATACAGGACTTAAGTGGTCTCACGCTGACATTTTGAGTGTGTCATTGTGGTCCCGGTGGTTAGGGTTTCAGGCCAGAAATGACAACCATTTGGAAATATGTAAATGAGAACCCTGGTCACATATCTGCCAGGCAGAGAGCAGTCAAGTAGTTCCACCAAAACACTGAAAATTCTTGTTTTTTTTTAAAAATATCCTTCTTTTTTTTTTTTTTTTTAAGGTATTGGCTAAAACTAAAACCAGCGCCGTAATTAACAAAGCCGTAATTAACAAAGCCAGGGCATTCGGCTCTGGCATCACTGTTCGCAACGATCAATCACGGAAAATCAGAGCCCACAGTGGCAGAGGTCGGCACATTGGGCGCCATCCTCGCCCTCGGCGCGGTGCGTGTTTGCAGCCGGGAGGGGAAGGACGCAGCCAGCGCAGAGAGATTGAAGACAAGGGAAGCGTCAGTAAAGCAACGAACACTTATATTTAATTTACATTTGACAATTTGCACATAAATAATGATGTAAACCCACACGTAAACATATGATAGTTTGTTGTTCTAGCAAAGTAAAAAGCCTGTTAACTTTGGTCAGAGTCTTTCTCGAGAGAGGCAAAAAGAAAAAAAAAAAAAACACAACCCCAAAACACTGTTGATTGTTGCTACATTCACATGTAAAACTTCTAAGGGAAGGGGAAAACAGTAAAGAGAAGTAACAATTCTTAAAGCTGATGCATATAAATTCTTGTAAAATTTGTATCAAATACAAGAAAGCACTACAGGCAAATAATAGGAAAAGTATGTGTCCAGTGACAGAGTAGTGATACTTTGGTTTATCCTACACGTAAGTACTATATTTATGAACTATTGCTACATTTAAAAGATGTCAGCCTCACAATTTGCAGGAGTGGAAATGTAATGAACTGTTGTCCTTCTAAAGCTGTGTTGAGACACGTATTTCAGGACTGTTTGTTTGTTGTTTTGTTTTTTAACAGAAGGCATTAAAATGAAGTTTGCTGGAGGAAAGAAAAAGGTCACCGAATCCTGAATTGCTGAAGCGGGCTATTTTAAAATTTCTAAGAATATAACCAGACAAAAAGATATACATGGAGGGGAGGTGTGTGATAATGCTACTTATATTTCTGCGCATTGGCCGTGCAACTCGTTAACGGCAGGGCAAAACGAGACGAGGGGCTCATCCCAACTAACTTCCGCCCTGCCTGTTGCTGTGTTTCGTGAACACGCCGCGCATGGCTTGTATTTGGCTTCTTTTCAAGTTCTTTCAGTTACATTTTTCTGGCTGTTTCGTTCACTGACCACCCGCCTCCTCCTCCTCCCCACCCC
>VYZM01013530.1:45580-56915 GCA_013398915.1 Dromas ardeola
CGGGGCGGGGAAGAAAGAAAAAAAACCCAGACGTGCCTCTTTAGGAGCTTGATCCACTTCTCACCGAGGTCAATGGATTATTTGCTCAGATCTGAGATTAGTGAGTGTGTGCAAGAGGAAAAGGGACAAAACTCCTGTTACTTTTAAGTATTAATAAAACTTGAGCGGAGGAGCTGCCTGAAGTCACTCCAATGTGGGTGTTCCGGCTACAGACGGCTGCATAGCCGTAGGCTTTGCTCTCATTCTCGGGCTCCAAGCTGTAGCCTGAGAAAGACTTCATAAAAACAATGATCTGTTTTTTCTAAAAACTTGAAAAACGGTTGTAGGCAAGCAGTAATTTCAATAGTAATTTCAGGAGCGAGATGGTACTGAACAACTCGAGTGGTGGAGCTTAGTTATGCCGATTCACATTTTCGATCTAAATTAAGCACCTCTTTTGCTAGTAGAAAGAGAACCTCGAAGTTGTGAAGCAGGCAAAACAAAGAGTGTTTCCACTCAAAATGAGAACGGTGACCAACATTTAGAAGTATATAATTTGATCATCTGTTTTCTAAATGTGTCCAAGGCAGGGTGACATGCCTTTGAAAACATTCTGCTCAGAGAAGGTCTTTAGGGGAGCCTTCAAATAATCCTCAATATAAAGTCAACTTTAGCCCCTAAATTCTGGTTGTGTGAAGACAACCTTTCATATAATTTCAAAATAATTTTCCTGAGCCCTTTTGAAGATTCCAGGAGGCATTTTTTTTTAAGCAAGTGCAGATGTTTCCTCTCAACCCAAACAGAAAAGCTTCAAAATCAGAAAGTGAAACTGTCCATAAACAAAAGGGAAAGCGAGTGGCAGGGCAGGGCTTAGCTAACGGCCAGCGTGTCAAGGCCAGCAGGAAGAAGAAAAGAATAAATTACATTGAAGAAACAGCATTAAAAAGTTAATCTTCATAGAATACGAAAGATTTTCAGGAACACCTCATTAAACCTGTTAATGAAACAAAAATTGCCAAATGTTTTGTAAATATGCAAATTGTCTTCCCCCCAACTCAAACTTTTTTTCTGAAGCTTGACCAAAAGATGTCACCTGCCTGTACCTGACTGAGGAGACAAACACGGACAGAAGCAGCAGGAAGTTGCATCATATGATTGCAATACATGAACATTATTATCAAATAGTCATGTCCTGACTCAATGCAATTGTTTGGGGGTTTTTAAATTAAAAAAAAAAAAAAACAAAACACAAAACAACTATCACCCTCTCCACCCTCCATCCCAAAATAATCCTCCTATGATGAGGTAGGAATGAAATGCTAAACTATGTGAGACCCTCGAAGCAAATTTCCTCCGTCTGTTTGCTAGTTCAAAAATAAAATCTGACAGACTAAAAGACAATCTGAGGGCACAGCTGAATGAGGTTAAGTACATTTAACAAATTACCGAAAACTGATTTTTTGGGCAGCAGAACACAGAAATCTTGTGCCACCGCACTTAAAACCATTTACTGGACAACGGCACCATCTGAAGGTGACGTATCTCAAATCTTGATAGAAAACAACATCAGTGGCCTCAAAACAGGCAGGAAGGAGAAGGGAATCATTTGAAACGAGACTGAGTTTCCACTGCTGGGATAATGCGGAGTCTTGACTCCACCACTATTGTGCAACTCCTTTGCAGGCACTTCAACACCCACTCGAAGTTACGTAGCTCCACTCAGAGCTAATCATGGCCATGAAGGTAGGTGTGTGCTTCAGCGTCTGAAGGACTGGGTCAAAGGCCCCAGTTCAAGAAAACACAGAGGACAGGGTTAAACCCATAACTAAGTACGTGCCTAATTGCTGCCTTTAATCTGGATGCTTTCCTTCTATGGCATAAATGAACTAACGCTACAGAAGTTACCTTTAATTTGAAAGTTTGCTGTTACAGAGGCAAGTAGATGTTATATATGGATGTGTAAAAATATTTACGCTCTAAAGTGGTGGTTCTGTCATTTTTGAGGCCACTAATTACAGGAAATAAAGCCAGAGAAATTCTCTGATACATTTTTCCCCAGAGGCCTATCCTGCTCGGCTGCTTAAAAAGGAACTGAGGTGCTGAACTTCAAGACCGTGATCCCCAAACCCCTGAGGGACCTAAAGCAGCTGCCTATATTTTAAGTTGGCAAGACTGAGGCCACACTGGAAGCTCTCCGTAGGTGTGTGTCCCAGGTGGCCTCTCCTGTGCCGGGCCAGGCAACCAGCCAAGACACGGCTATTCCAAAGCCTCCCGCGGGCACCGGCATGCTCTGCACACCCAAGACGCGGTAGAGGGAGGGAGGCTGGGCACAACACACCACGGCCATGGGCTGGCAGTGCTGCTGCCCCACGCTTGCGCCGGCACGTGTCCCAGTGGGAGGGAGCCCTGACTTCAGCCTGCGGTGGGACCTGGACCCCAACTTTGCCTCCTTCTTCCTCGGAGAGTGCCAAAACCAGCAGCCAGCAGCCAGGAGAGGTGACGATGCTCACCTGCTCCTCCGAGGGAAGCTGTGCCACTTTAAACACTGAATTATTAGCCATCAGTTTGGCTGGAGAGGCCTTCCTGACTTTCTAGCAGGTGACCAATGTGGGGGGTCGCCCCAAGCAAGACTGTGTTAAGATGTTTTGATGGGGCAGAGCCCCATGCCTGCAGCAGGCACAGGATGCTAGCTATCTGGGGCAAGCATTCTGCACTTTATTCGTAGATGAACACACTGTGAGGGAACCTTGGCCAGGCTTGTGCTAGAGAGAGAGGGTTGAGAGGCAGCAGGATGCTCGCTAATTTTAGATTTAACTAGAATTGGCCTGGGAGGAAGAGGAAGAAGAAAACTGAATGGTGCTGACATTCACTTTCAACTCATCTGGTTCCAGTACTAACGCTGGAAAACCCGTCCCTGCTCCCCTGTTGCTACAGAGCCTTCAGCAAATAAGCATCTTTGGGAGACCTCTCGATTTTTTTCTGTACTTTTCAAAAAAGGGCACAGAAACTTTAGAAAACCCCAATCCTTATGGCACCTGTAGGGTTTCTGGCCCAACTACAGACCTTAGGCCTGAACACGTTTGTCATAAAGACGTGGGAAAAAGACAGAATGAGAACTTTTTTTCATTTTTCTGAACTGTTATTTTCTTTAGGTGCAGGGGCTAACATAAAATTTCTAAATGGTTTAAATGGAAGTATCTTTAAAAAGAAGAAGGGGTATTTCGATCTTAGCATCTGGAAAGACAGCTCTTTTGAATGTTAAGGCTGAACTACACAATTTTTGCCTAAGATCCCATCTCTTTAAATCCACTTATTAAGCCTACTTTTACTAAAATGAATTATTCTGCACCTGCCCAGACACCCCTAGTTTTGACCTTAGTAAGAGTAACCGGGTAATTAGCTGACACTTTACAAATACATTCCTTGCTGCTTCTGCAAGGCAACCTAAAATGACAGCAGATGCAGGAAACTGAGGATGCGTTTGTGTATCCTCCTAGCTAGTGGCCAGATGTGTCTTGGCTGGATCTTTGCAAACTCCTCACCCACAGGAACCCTTAACGTTGTTGTGTTTTCCCACCTGTAGCCAGCAGTTCATCATATCAGGAAGTAAAAGTGCACAGTGAGTGATGAAATGACATATGTGCAAAGATGACAGAATCAGTGAGATATTTTCTGAACAGGGAATATAGCAGCAAAGGACATGCCCTCCCTCTGCCATTAAAAGAAAGAAAATTTTCTTCTATACTTCGTAGGGAAAGATCAAAAACTGGTGAAAGGACAACATCCATGGAGGACAGACGTACTTTTGATTAATCTGAATGTGTGACATCATTTTCATGATGTGGGGTTACATTTTAGCTCAAATGATCCCCAAAGTAATACTGATATTTTATAACCCATTATTTCTTGCCAAATAACAGCAAATATTCCTTTTTATTAAAAAATGCCAAGCTATTTGCAGTTTTTCCTTCAAATTTCAGTGTAGGTGCTGGCAGAAGGACAAAAGAATGCTCTGCTCTATCTCAGAGCAGCTAGCAGGAGGGGAGGCAGCCTAAGAGTCGAATGAGAAGTCAGCAAGAATCTCTCCCTCTCTTCAAGGGGCTATGGATGAGGCGCTAGGCAGTGATTAAGCTATGAGTAAAGTGCTGCGGCTGGAAATGGTCAGAAACCACAGAGGAACACAAGAGATAAACTCCTGGAAATACGTCTTCCCCCTGCTACCAGTGCTATTATTTTTGAACAGAAAACGAAAGCAGTGATATACAGCCAAGAAACGGGGACAAAATACACTGAGCTTAAAAAACAAGTAACCAGATGAGAAGACCACAGGAGGTTTGCTCCCGTAAGACAAGTAACCGTAGAGGCAAGGCTTGAAGAGCATTATGCAGTCAACACGTATTTTGCCAGACACCTAGACAGAGTCATGGCATATGGCCGCTTCCTTGTAGAGTGAGGGCAGGCCTTTGGGAGCGTGACTGGGCAGCCTTTAGTATATGCTATCAAAGTAGGCTTTTGTGCAACGCACTAAGAGATCTGGACTTGGAAAGTCTGAGAGTGAACCAACGTCCATGGTTCTGAAGGCAGAGGATATATTCAGGTTGTTTGTCCAGAATTTCATCAGATAAGACTCAGATTGTAAACCAGTAACTGTTCAGATTTTTTATAATCCGTTTACATTTGAACAAGCACAGGGAACTCATTCTGTTGTGTTGGGTTTTTTAATTCCCCTTTTCCACTCCGAGCTACCTACTATGACACAACAGATGATGCAGCTGTGTAATTATACAACTTATTATTAGATCATATAGGCAGAAGAGACATTACTAGCATTCTTTCTTTATACTGTAATCCACTTACTGAGGTTCATCATTGTCAGCTCTCTGGAGGAGGGATAGTGCAGCCTCTCTGCAAAGTCTCGGCAATACCACACAAGCAGCTCTTGGTTGGCAGGGATGGGCTTGATGGTGTAGAAGTAGATGTTCATTCCATTCTGGCAAGCAGCCAAGTTCTGTTCCTGAACGGAGTAGCCAGGGTTTACATAACGCATCCAGTTGCTCTTGTCCTCGTTAAATCCGTCAATGAAATGGTGAAGCTCACCACTTGAATAGATCTGGAATAGAGAGGAAGTGCCTATGAATATATACACATAATACGCAACACATGCGCACAGAGTCCAGAGAGGAAAAATGATAAGGTGGTTTTTTTTTTGTAAACAAAAAGATATTACTGAAATAAGAGTTCAAGCTGACTCCCCCTCTTTCCAACTATGATATCCTCTGCATTAAGGAAAGAGATGCTTATTCAAAGGTAAATCCACAGTCACTTTTCCATTTCTGCTTAGCCTCTGTGGCTCTGTTAGTATGGACAAATCAGATCCAAAATCTGAAATGCAGAGTACTCTCCCTGCGTGAGCAGTCTACCTTAGAGTCCTTTTCCTGGTGCTACGATCAACAAGTGGGAAATGCTAATGATTGCAGGTCTGAGTGCATGCTTGCATTAATGCTTTGAGTCACCTGTGTATAAGACTGACTGGCTGTGCTACGTCAGAGCCTTTCTCGCCTTTTTCTATGGCCTCTGTACTTGCAGTTTCCTACCACCTCCGCCCAAAGGTTTAAACTATGCAAACATCCTCCACCCCCCCAGAGTCCTAAAGCAACACTTGCTCATAGTTGGACTGTAGCCCTTTTGTAGAAAGGCTGGGCGAGGCAAAGATGAATTTCACCTGCCATAACTTAACGAAGACCTGGAGAGGGGCCAACCGATGAGAAGTCACTTTTCCTATCGAGGGACACGTTCTGGCTTGTCCGCAGAAGAGAAAGAAAACATGAATCTAAAATCTGATCAGCAGCTTGGGGGGAAAGAAGTCCCAATCACTAAGAGAAGCTACTGTTTCTTAAAGTAGTAAGAATAAGAAAATTATTAAAAAAAACCCAAAACAACAAAAAATCCAGGAGGTACATTTGTTAAAGACATATCCCTTACTTTCGGGGGGAACTAGCTCTGCGCTGGATGAAATGGGGTTCCTGGTTTTTGCAAAACAGATGACCAGGCGAAAGTCAGACCTTGAAGCGGGAGCAGCTTGCACCAGCGGCGCACCTCACTGAGCAGGAAATGCCTTTCCAAAGGGGAGACAAAACTTATCTCGGGGGGAAAACACTCCACAGTGTGTTCCTGCCTTTGCCTCTGTGTTCACACCACCATCTTTTGCACCCACCTGGCCGGGCAGCACGGCCCATGAGCGCCTGCCGGCCGGCCGGCTGGAACCTCTCCTGTTCTCCCCGGGAGAGCTGCCGGCGGAGAGGGGCAAGGCAGCCTGGCCCTTTAATGCGGGCCGTAAACACCAGAATCACTTTCTTTAAGAGTAACTTCCTGTAAACTGAGAAGGGGGAAATACATGTGGCCTCATCAAAGCAGCTTGCGAGAGATTTTGCGGTGTGTTTGTTATGAGAAAATGGAAGGGAGCCGGGCGAGTTGTGCTGCATCAAGAGAAGCCTTCGGGTTTCTCTGCTCACCTCGGCTCGCAAACTTCCAGGAACGCGGGGCTCTGGCGCTCAACGCCTGCCGCCACTTCCCAAATCGGCCCTCCACAGCTCCCACGGCAGGGCCACAGATGCTGTCAGTCACCCTGCTCCCGGGTGCGGGGCGAAGGCACCCCACTGGGCTCCCACCTATTCTGGGGAAGGCGAGACCAGATGTGCTGAGTCACGGCGCGGTTCTGAGAAATGACGTCGGCCCTGGGCAGCCCCGTTCCCCTCGTGCGGGCAAAGCACAGGCAGCGTCCCCCAGCGCGCGCGGCAGATGTTCCCCCTCCTGCCAGCAAGCCCAGGATGCCTTTAATAACATGTGGGAAGTTATCATCTCCCACAATTTCCTTTGCATATGCAAGCCTGTTTCAGACCCCGAGGAAGGAATTCATTTTCGGTGCAGCAGCGTGTCTTGAACGAATCAAGAGATTGTAACAGGGAATTCAACGATGCTCAGATGGCTCCTAGGATATTATTTCCAAGGATCCCTCTGCATTAAGGCTTAAAATCACATCATGAGAATGATGTCATCTTTCTCACTGCACTATATGAATGAAGTCCTGCAAGATGGTTAGCAGCCCCTCTTCCCAGTGTTTGCCATCTTATTACCAACTGGCAGGGCTTGGCCTGGCATACAAGTCTCTTCCTATGCCAGAAGCAAGCTCCCGAAAAACTCAACTATAAGAAACATTTTGTCGCCTTATGAATGTGAAAACAGTCGCCTGCTCTGTAAAAACACTCATGCAAATAACTGCCTGTGCAATGCTGTATTACATGGCACAAAGGCGATCTGAGAAAACCAAAATGATGCAATTAGGTAGGAAGAAAGGGGTGTGGGGAACACGGGTGCTTGCCCTGGGTTTCACCTGGATAAGAGGTCGGGATATTGCTAAGGCAGGCAGGCAGGCACCTGGGCACAGAGGCTTGGATATACTCCCAAATCCACCGATTTAGACACAACCTAAATGGCTAGAAGGCAGCAAAACAAATCCATGGAAGGAAATGGGGCTGAAGGAATGTTCTCTAACAATTAATAATGGGTCTGTAAAGGAGACTGAGGATTATGTCAACTGATAAACTGGAAGCATATTCCCCAGCACAGACTTCCCAAGCCAAAACAAATTGGCTGGTGTTCCCTTTCAGCTTATACTACGGAGTACAAATTAGGCATCACCTCTAGTGTTTATCTGCCGTTAATGGATTTTTTCTTTTCACTACGATCCTTGGGCTGCTCTTTTAACACTTTCTGAAAAGCTTATGACTTGAATGATATACACCGAAGGCCACCACCACTGTGTTACTGCAGTTCTATTTAAAACCCAGGGAAAAATGTCACAAAATGTATCATAATTCCAGATTATGCAGTACTTTCACAGCTTCTTCATAGCTGGAAAAATCAAGGATATGTGGTATTTGCATAAACAAGAATGACTTTCCGGGGTGAAGAAATGCAAAATAACCTGCCCCTTCAGCAAGCAACAACTATTTCTTTACACAATCAAGCACTGATCCGTTTCGGAAGACAGAGCCGGGAAGGGCTCTGGATCTCCCCTGCTCTCTCCACCCACACAGTCCCCACATCCAAGACAGCCAGGCTTTTACTTGGCTTACTTCAGCCCACTGTCTGTTCGTGCCTGGCAGTGTACAGAAGTTGCCCCCTGCATTCGCACAGGTCTGAAGCAGGAAGTGACCCAGCTTCTCAGCTGTACTCATTTAGTGATCTGCTTACTGCAACAACATGGTGCTGTTTTTTCCTGCTTACCCGCCAAAAGTATTTTCTGTTCGCATTCTTGGGAACCGTATCGCTGGTATAGATCTCTCCTACCAGGGGTCCAAAGCGCGTTCCTTTTGGGATGTACTCTTTGCTTATAACTCCAGTGACCTACAAGAAGAGCAGCACAGGATCAGTTCATCGCCAGCAGAAATCAAAAAGTCTTCCTTCCTCTCCCCTGTCCCCCAAACTTAACAAGGTAAAGCAACTAATGCAAGAAACTTTTAGTGACAGGTCAACAAAACAGAAATAAATTAACAATCGTGTTGGATATGGTACGACCAGTTTTGTTAGATACTAACATCTTACCGAGATACATGGGAGCCAAAGATGAACACCGACTGAAAAATGTGTTTTGTGGAAATACATTTACAAGAAGAAACAGTAAGTGAAACGTAGAGACTGTCAAATATCCTCAGAAGTTATTTCTTCTATCAAAGGCAACCCCCAAAAGTCTAGTTCCAGCAAACAAAACTATTCAATAGCTATCAATCACTTAACTGCTACAGAGCTCGCTTTTCTAATAAGTTACAAACTGGAATGACTGCTCCTCCAGATCAAAATGAAACATCCTCCCCACCCCCACCCTCTTTGCTCTATACCCGTTCCGATAGCTAAAAGGAGAACAACAGAAAAAAAGACGACCTACAATTCTCTCACCAGCATACAGTGGTATTCAAAACAGAATATGAAATGGCTTTGGGACATGTACTCACAGATCACCCTCTTTTATAAAAAGGAGGCAGCAGTTCCGGTAACATGTCAAGTGGGTTTGGTCAAAAAGGCGTCAGGGTTTTGATGAAAATGCTCCACTATGCTAGGTCTAAGAAATGTACTCTAGTTGTTCAGCTTCCTTCTTGACAGTAATTATACCAAAAAAAGTCACTGACCACAAATCAGGAAGCAATTCATCACTATTCAGAAGAACGTGCCTTGGAGTAACCCTTTGCAAAACACTGCTGAGTTATTGGTTTTGTCTCTCTCTGTTCCTCACCAATCTTTTTAAATTTAATGTATCCAAACAATGTTAGAAAACCAACAATTTTGTAAGCCAAAAACCCCAAGCCTTTGCAAGATTGATCCTGCTGCTCAGATAGTGGAAAAAAAGGAACGTGAAAAGTCCATTAATTTGGTGTTATAACCGAAGTTTCATGGCAAAATGTATTAATCGCCACTTTCAGAACAAGATGGGAACAGCAGAAGTGGCTGATGAAAACCAAGAGTTGGGATTACTGTACCCCACAAGGAATCAACATTTCTACCAAAGCAGATTAGCACTCATCAGACCCTGCAGATAGCTCACTTCAGCGAGCATTTAATTTTCTTTGTAACAGTCCTTCACAGCAAAGGACAGTAAAAACCCTGGACTGTAGACTTCACAAATTAGCTAAGCCTTGTGATTTTCTCATGCTGCATTTTCTTCAGTTGTATCACCCTTGGTGTGAGAGAGGGAGAAATACTTGCCTGTGTATTGGTCAAGATTGAAAATTCCAGTAAACAACTAACGCCTAGCATAATTTCACGTTAAATGTCAAAATAAGAGGGACAAATAACAGCCATGGAATCACGGAGGTAATCCACCCGGAAACAGATTGCTGGGTGTACGTGGTGGCTGTTTGCGCTTGTCTGCGTTTCAACACACTACAGAAAAATTAAACGTCAACAGTAGAGGTAGTTAAATGCTCCATTGATCTGTGCATCTGGACTGAAGAGAGAGAAAAGGGACTTCCAGAAATTTTCCTACACCTACCACAAGCTGAAACAAGCTCAGTGGCTCAGTTTTATTTTTGTCTTGCTTGTACATTTCTCATAGAGAGCTGAAAAAGGCAGATGTTCTTCTCATCTTCCCCATATATCTTCATTTACATCCATCTGCCCTCTCAAGAAAAGTTCACAACCAATATACAGCACACCCTACCAGTTTTACTGCATGGTAGCTTGAGTTTTTTCACGGTTTTAAAATATCTTGGCCTTAATTAAAACAGCTTTAATGAAATTTTCAGAATCTCTAGAAATCACTCCTCGAACTAGTCAACTTGAAACACTCACTGAACTGGCATCTCTGACACAGCAGATACTTTTTGATATCCACCTTACAAGCAGTGTTTGCTTCTCCCCCGGTGCAGCTGAACACAAAGACAATTTCTCACCCTGTGCCCATCAGAAGGTTATTTTGGCAGAGGATGTTCTGCATCCGTGTGTGCCAACACTGAAGTTTTGCTAAACCAAACTAAAGCTGTCCAGATGACTTTTAACTGAGGGTGGCTTTCTGGTCAGCAATTCTTGGCCTCCGTTGTGCGCCAAACAAGCTCAGCTGCTGTGGTTGAGGAGGGATACCCCCCAGGAGAGGGGTGCCGGCATTGGCGGGTCAGGCTGGCTCCAGGCTGCTGGCAGACCCCCTGCCGCAGCCAAAAGGGGTTCCTGCCCCGCTGCATCCTAGGCGGGGGGCAGCTTAACAAGAGGCCACGAAGCACAGAGCTGCCGAGGGCTTGTAGGCAAAACAGCGAAGGAACTCCACGTCCAGAGCTGAGGGGAAGCCGCCTCCCAGCTGCCGAAACGCTGGCGCATAGAGGCATTTCAGACTTGTGTCCACCAGGTGTCCTTCAGCACATTGCTGCCTCTCGGCGATAAGACGTTCCGAAACAGCCTCGTGGCAGGGAACCACAGGGGAGCATGACCTGAGCTCGCTCCCCACAAGTAAGAGCCTACCGCCCTTGTGCAGCCTTCTGGGTCTGCACCATGCCGTGTGGGAGCAACGCTATTTTCAGACCAATTTCCTCTCTACAGACACTTACCCCTCTCTCCCTTCAAAGCTCCAAACTTTCAATGCGCTTGCAAGCGGGCCACTACCACATTTTTCCTTGCAGCAAAACAGCATTTCTAGTACGAAGACGAAGCCCGAAGCCCTACGGCCGGTTCCCGGCGCCGCGGGCAGCTGCGGCTCCTGCCGAGGCCGGGCTGAGCTAACCCACTCTCCCCTGGCTCCGAGCGGGACGGGATGCGCCGAGCGGAGCCGGGATGGAGAGCGGGCACCAGCTGCAACCTGAAGGCGCTGCGGCGG
>VYZM01013530.1:70998-92103 GCA_013398915.1 Dromas ardeola
AAAAAAAAAAGAGAAAAAGAAAAGGAGTTAATTCATAAAGCGAAATACAGCACATTTCTTTGTTTAGCTGTTACCTTCATGTGTCCACACAGCACAGGTTCCCCACCTCCAGCTCATGCATCTCAGGATTTTAGTCCATATGGGAGGTCTGTCATGCACTCTGTCACCCTGACACACGCACACACATATGCACACACATGCACACACGCACGCACACACGCTCACACCCCGGTACACGCACACCCCACCCGCCCTCTCGCTCCCCAACACGCACTGTCTGGAACCGCTCCGAGGATTTTAGAATTTCCTCTTGCTAGCAGATTCCTCCCTCCCCTCGCATCCACTCCACCCCGTTCTGTAATTAGGCTTAACAAGAGCAATTAACAAAACAAACTCCTCTCCGCCTGGTGGCCTGATAATTCTGATTGTCATAATGTATTAAGATGTGTAAGACAGTTTAAAATAAAGGTAAATTACAACATTGCACAAGAGCCATTTTGCACCTATTTTTACTGCTTTTATCATAGAGACAATGAACATTCGGCCACGCCTTTAATCTAAAACAGAAAAAACAAAACTCATGTCTGAACAGCAGAACTCAAAATTGTCACTTTTGGACCAACAATATATAAAATACTGGGTTTTTCCTAGTTTCTTAATGGGCAGATCCCTCCTCCTACACACAGCAAACTCCGTAGAAATGTATTTTTCTTTTTGGAATTACCTAGTGACCCTAAAAATTCTAAGACGTAAAATCAAGTTTAAACGCCTCTTCTGGCTTTACAGGCATGCACGAGTCACTGGATTGAACTTGTTCCTTTTTCCCTGCCTGGTGTCTAATGGCGTGATGTGGGACGCCAAAGCCTCCAAAATACTTCTGATGTTTTGCCTGTCCACTTTCAGTTCACTTTCCTTCAGCAATCAAATAAAAGGAAATTAGTGTCAGAATAATAAAAAGAAACAACAGCTGAGGACTAACTGATTTCAGGCGGTCAGCGGAGAAACTTTGATGTCCTTTGATTTCAGTGAGCTTTGGGTTGGTTCAACCCACACAGAAAATTTACACACAGCCTGAATTCAATTGGAAAACATATCTAGTCCTTGTCCTGCTTATGCGCTCTGAGAGCATGTAATTAAAACTGTCAACATAAAATTAGTAAACATATCAAAATCGTAAGCGCACAGAAAATTCATGAGCAGACGAGAAGACCAGAAAATGAAAACCAGTTTGGTACGTGACATGGTCTCAGGTTCATATGAACTGAAACAATATTCTGCTTCCTCAGATACGTATAACCTGATTCACAATACCATCTGCCAACTAACCACAAAAAAAAAAAAAAAAAAAAAAAAAAAAAAAAAAAAAANAAAGAAAAAAAAAAAGAAAGAAAGAAAAAATAAAGGCTGGTGTTGCTAGCATATTGTTGGAATCCTGCAGTTTCTGATAAGCTAGATATGTTTTCCTAAGTCAATGATTTCATCTCTGCTGGGTGTTAACATTTGCACAAGAATAATTTTGGGGGTCAGAAAGACATCAGCAAATGAGATTTCAAAAGGTTTCATAAGAGCACGGATTGCTCAAACACAGGGAAAGGAGGGTTTCAGCTTCCAGAAGTTCACTCTTCTGCTTCTTCATTCCTCCTTCCCTGAAGCTGAGTCAAAGTTCTGTAAAAACCTACAGTGATTTGCAAGACAACAGCATCATGTAAAAAGCCACACTTTGCAGTGAGATAAACACTCCACAACGACAGTAACTGGAGACTATTATGGTGCCGAATCAGTCACTCTTTAAAGCGGTAGGAGATGCCAGGTGTAGAATTGCATACAGAAACTCAGGTCTCCACTCCTAGCACATGATGCACCATCTTTTTTTCCCCACCAGATCTCTTCCTCGCTCAGTGTTTAGAAAGAAGAGTGCTGACTAAAGAAGTAATTTTCCAGATTTTTTTCTCTCTTCTTTCTCCTTGAAAGGCCCAGTGCCTTACTTTTACCACAGATCGTTCAAATGAAAGACAAACCCGTTTTGTCTTTTATTTTTCCACTTTGCTCATCACAACAGCAGCACTCGAACACCTCACAAATATCAAATAATGACTAATCTGATTTTCACAATACCTCCCCCATATGCTGATGAAGGTATTATTGCTATTCTCGCTTGCAGAAGGGGTATGGAGGCACAATGACACGAACATCAAAAGTGTACATTAATTTTGGGATGCAGAGCCGCTGATTCACTCAGCACGGCGTATTACTTTCTATATTCAAAGCATTTCTCCTCCTGGCATCTGTGGTGGCTCCGTATTTTGCAGGGCTTCACATCAGGCACCCAGAAGATGTCAAAATTAACAACCACCTGCAAAAGGCTTTTCTGAGGTGAACTGGCATGAATCTTGTTCAGAATCATGGGCAGAAATAATACTTGGTTCCTCAGAGCAGAGCTCGCCTGCCCTGAGAAGAGCAACACTCCTTCCTACCACGGCTGGTTTGCTTCCTCACGCTGCAGTGAATGAGATGGGGGGGGAGAGGTGTCTTAAAGATAACATTACACCACCCCAATTCATCTCCTCTAGCAAGCTTGTCTGATGCCTGAATGAGGCAAGTAACCAGTAGAAAAAACAGTAATTAAATGAGTAATTAAAGACTGTATCATAATGCATAAGAGGATGAAATTTGGGTTAGGCAAACAACGTAAACTCTAGAGAACTTGGGTTTGCAATTTTAGTAATGTTCTTCAACAGTTTTTGTGCCGATTTTTGAAACCACGAATAGAAAAAGCAGAGATCCCATGACCTGGCATCACACCAACGCCCACACGGACCATCAGCAGAGCTGGGATATTCTGATCTGCCACAGGCAGACCTCTGCAGGGAAGATAGGACCTGGCTCAGAGCAACCATACGGTTGTTTTTGGCAAGGTCAGCACAAGCACGGGAAGGGACAGTACACTTCTGCTGGTGGTTTCCCCCAGGTGACGTGCTGGAAGCAGAGGAATGACTGCTTTCAGGCATCTCGGTTTCATTCCAGGTTTGGTGTGGAGTTTGTTCCTCCTCCCCTCTCTTCCTGTCTCAGCCCATCTTCCAGACCTCTCCTCAGACTTCTGATTGGTTTCCTTGCCCAGCAAGTCCTCACCTTGTTCCTCCTAACCCCTCCTGTAGTTTCCCTTTCCAGTCACTCCCATTTTCCTCTCCCACACCCAGGCTCCTTGTGCCAGGTCTTCTCATCAAGCCAGTTTCAGTACGTCCAGGTTCCTCATCTCCACTGCGCTTCTTTCCCCTCCTAATCTAAGCAAACGCGGTAGATTCTCCATCCCCACAAGCCCCTTCCCGCTGGCAAGCAGGCCTGGCCTCCACAGCCTGAAGAGCAGCGTGGTGTGGTCAAGTCTCCAGGCATCTCCTGGTGCTCCTCTGCAGGCACGTAGCGGTGAGCTCAGTTCACACTTTGAGCAGACGTGGTGTCAAGCCAACTTGCAAGTCCTGTGACTATGTTAGTATGGCACTGAGCCCGAGCTAATAAGCCCTGGTGAGAAGCCGGATATATTAGCTTGGGCTTAGCACCGTGCTAATGCAGTCAGGCAGCTTTTGGATCAGAGCTGGCTTACATCCCACCCGCTTTTAACACCGATCTTGCTCATCTTCGTCTACAATAACCCATAAAGATAAATCCCTCGGTCTTGTACCAACCTTACTCTCGGTTTCCCTCCTCCCTGACACTGCTGATCTCCAGGCGCAGTCTCTCCTCCTTCATAATCCCCAACAAGTTCAGCTCTTGTCTACAGGCTTTTAAAAACAGCTCCTTTTGATGACTCTCTGGCCTCAGGACGCTTTGCAGTGGGCATGCACCGAACATGTTCTCTTCTGCTCTCAGTTCAGGCGCTCAGGTCTAGACCCAACAGTGATCGCTCATTGAAGTGAGCCATGATGGCCGCCTCCAGCTCCTGGAGGGGCTGCTCTGCCAGTTGTCTAGGTTGGCTTCTAGCTCAAAAGCAATTCTCCTGGGTATGGGAGTCTGGGATGAAGGTAGGGACAGGACTGGTGTGTGTCCTGGTCTTGCCCTGACAGAGTCCCAATGTAAGTGAAGCACAAATGTGCAGATCCAGGAAGTGCTCCCAGCAGAGGGACGGTATTTGAGCATTCCTGACAACAACGGCCACCACCCTCCCCTGCCACATTCGCTGTCCTTCCCCTGGCCACTGAACCTGTCATTCAAACTTCTGCTCCAAAAAATGGGGGCTGTCATGGCAGAGATTACTTTTCAAAAGAAAAAGTCATCATACTTTTAATGTTAGCAATGCAATTTTTTCCGTAGCCAAGTTCTTGGAAACGGCTGATTAGGTTTTGGGGAAAAATACAGCCTGAGGAAAGTAAAATATAAGAAACAACTGAGCCACACGTGTAGCATTTAGTAGGTCTATGAGCACCTAAAAGCCGGATCTCGAATGCAAATGGTCTGTCTGTCTTAGCAACAGGTGATGCTACCAGCCCTGCTTGTACTAGAGATTAGTTTCCTGAGATTAATTTTAGGGCGATGTTACTGAACGTTCTCCTTTACCTGACAACGAGAATATGATCATAACACACAAATCACATACAAAGGACGTGCATAGATTTAAACCCTATTTCCTTGGCTTGCTATTCCTCTTTCGGTAGCTCAGGCCAATGCACGAGAATTGTATTAACTATACAACATAGCAAGGTTTGATAAAGACAGAGAGATGTAAACTTCCAACAGGTTTACATAAAATGCTTCTTCTCATGTACTAAAACCTAAAGGGCAATGGAGACAAGAAAAATGCTGATGCTACTATTTTTCGTCACGGTTAAGATTAAAAAAATAAGCAAATTACTATCTAATTGCAGTGATTTTCTGTAATAAAACCGGATCCTTAAGTGACTAATCTGGTCACCAAGTAATACTAATAAAAAAAATTTTTTTTTGAAAGATTGATTTGCACCAGTCTGTCCCGGCATACTCCTCATCTAGAATGATTGGCACTAACGTGCACACAAATCAGGCAACAGGGAGTGAGGGAAGCTTGCAATCAGACCTAATGTCTTCCCTTCCTCTCAGCCCCCCAGTACAGGGCAGCCACTTCCTTTCTACAAACGCTTCGCTCAGATCTGTACACAAGACAGGCCACATCTTCCGGGGAGGCTCAAAGTCTTTGCAGACGCACAGTTGCCTTCAAAGCATCACTGGAAATCTGTGTGGGAAGACTCTAAAATATTAAAACCATCCTATACTCTTTTTCTTCTAAGCCAGCAACAAACCCCCTCTAAATTTATCTATTGCTTCTCTGCTCGGTTTATTCTGGGCTGCAGAATAAACTTTCTGACTACTGAAAAAGATGCACAAACACACAAGCTGCAGCACATGTGCAAAGGAAAACAACAGAGAAAATCTGTATGTCCAATCCATAAAGACTGTTCTCTTCCAGAGCATTAGAATTATGCCTCAGTTTTTCCTCTATTACCAAAAGCAGGCAAAAAGGCGACTGGTGTGAAAATACTGCACTTCAAAATGTAGCCTCTCTCTCCTCCTAAATCCGAACTGACTTACCTTTTCGATCAACCCTCCCTTACCATCTTGCCAGATTCCCTTCTCCTAAAGGTAACCGCTTGCCCTCTAGCAGATTCATGAGATATTTAAGCCATGGTCTTCAATGTTAAGAAATCCCCAGCTGAAAGTTTGCTCCAGCACTGGTAACCACAGCCCAGCAGCAAGCAGGACGCGATGCTGCTCTTGCTCGGGCAGCCAGCCCGCACTTGCTGACTGCAGATGAGAGATTCTCATGTTTTCTCAGTTTCCCCATTTCTAACCTGAGAGCGACCCTGTGCAGCGGGATGACTTTCAGAGACACATCCTTTGTACCTTCTCCTTGCTGCCAGATGTCCTCTGCAGCCAGTTCACGGCTTTCGTTTCGTACTTCGCAGTAGCTTAACAATTTTGGTAAAAATTCGCAAACTACTACTACTGAAAAAAGTATGTATTATTCTTAAAGAAGGTGAAGAGGCCAAAAGATCCGATCGCAGTTAAATCCTCTGAATTTCTCTCATTTCACATTTCTTTCTGACTGTCAAGCCAGGCTTTTGCCAGTCCTATGTATAAGTAACTGCATCCCTTTGAAATATGGTCAAGCTGACAAGTTGTGGGGCAGTACGATCGAGATATTATTTCCCTGAAATCCCTGGCACACTTGCAGTGTGCTGGAACACCAGAAGTGCGTAAATTGTCACAACTCACTGTGCAGAGGGAGACGAGTGGCCTAACAGACCTTCGAAGGCTCATGCTCAGTTTCTGAGGATGGACGCTGTAACCCCACAGGTAACAGCGAGGCTGGGTAAATTGGTTTAAACCTAGCGAGGATCTAAAGGCAAACAGGTACCAGAAATTCAGTGTGTGTACTGGTTACTGAAAGAGAGAAGACACGTGGAAATATTTTTTCAGATTAATTTACACAAAAAGAGATTTGACTTTTGTATGGTAGGCGTGATTTTTGCAAATCACCGCATCGAAGAAATCTAAACAAAATCCATCTGCATGCTTATAAGCATGTAAAAGTGCTTAAGGGACACAATACGTTAAAAAAGAAGTCAACAATAATGGTTAGTCCATGCTTCCAATTATATTCTTTCTTCAATTAGTCTTGAAGAAACTAACACCTCTATTAATCATTTCAATTAACTCCACGCACCACATGACATCCGCACCAGCAGCCCATATGTTGCGTTCCAATCACCCAAATATTAAAGCCTTTTTAATTGATTGATCTAAAGAACATTCAACAGGCTCAAGGTGGCAGCCAGCCAGGAAATCCCAAAAGAAGATGACAAAAAGGTGGGGGTGCTAAACCAGCTTCCCAATTTGTTTTTCCTCTTCCTCCAGGGTTCAATAAGTTAATCCAATCACAGCCCATAAAGCCCCTTTTTAATAAAATAAATAAATAGATAAGAGAACACACATGTTGGCTTTCCCCCAGAGAAGCCCCCTCCGCTAAAGCCGGAGAGCCATCCTGTTAAGAAAGTGCCGCATACGAGGGTGCATTTTTTATCCGGCAGAAATATTTAGCTTGGCCGCCCGCCAGGGAATGCTGAAAGAATAGACTGAATTAGGGGATTTACCTTCCACGTGTTTGGCACGCGTCATTAGAGGCTCTGAAGAGCTTGACTCTTTCGCTCTCTCACTCTCTGTTTTTTCTCCCCCCCCTGCCCCCGGCCCCGAGCTTTTTTTTAGAGAATAAAGTATGAGCTATAAGAGCAGTTGATGTGTTGCATTGCTAAGTGTTGGCACGGTGGCTTTTGTTCTGTCGAAGAAAACTGATGCCCAGTTTCTGAAGGTACATTAATTATTTTTTTTTATTCCAGTCAGGTATGGGGTGGTATGTTTCAAAAGCATTCACTTTAATGCAGAAAGAAAAAGAATGCTATTTTTCTTTCTCTCTCTTCCTTAAAAAAAGAAAAAAAAAGATTTTGAAGTTTTCTGTAGACAGATTTAGACTTGGAGAAAGTGGCTTAGAAGTAAATTCCTTAAGTGAAACTCCAACCACAGACTATTTTAGGAGCTCACTTGAAAGGTTAGTTTTTTAACAATAACCCATGAATTCCCCTGTCATTTGACTTTTATACGCTGTCATGTGGACTTACGTTATTTTAAAAAACACTTCTTTGCATAAGTACTTTGGTCCTGCAAATGCCTCTGAAGATCTATAACCAGAACCCATTAGTCAGGACGGCTGGTCTATGCCTCAAGTAACCCATGCACCTTCCCAGAGTTTCTAATCTGTGAAGGGAAAGACGACATTGGAAGTTAGCCTCTGCCTCCCTTAACTTACAGAGCGGGAAAAAAAATTCAGTTTCCATCTGAATAAAAGCATGGAGGCCCTTAAACCAACAGCAAAGGCAAACATTTGTGTCTGGCACACATGCCAACCCTATTTACAGGGTAGAGTTTTGCAGAACGACTCCGGGTGCCACTAACACCCACCCACTGCACTGCTGTGAGCGCTGGGGAGAGCCCTGCTGCAGCTCCCTCATCACGGCGTCAGATAAATATAGGCCCCCCTCACACACGGGTTTTATCATTATTGATTCAGGCAAATCGGTTTGGAAGCTATTTGTTGACACGCTTACTCAACGCAAGGTTCAAGCAGAGTTTCTGAACTGGTGCGAGCTGTATCTTTACCCTGTCTTTGCCGGCAAATAAATCTGGGTCTGACTTTGGTTCAGCTGAATTCATGTCACCAGATGACAGCATGCGATTTTTCATCTCTCTTTCGGTGAAACTAGTTCATTGTGCCTTGCAGGAGATCCCAGGGGCAACAGCAAAGCAACTAAAGGGATGGACACCGGCCCTCAGCTGAAATTAACTACGATGTGGGAAGGGTGCTGAGGCCCATCTCCTCGCTGAACGTAAAACACCTCAGCTGTAGGGACCTCCTCATCGCTGATGGGCAGGCCCAGAGTTTATCACTTCTTAAATAAATCATTCATAATTCAGAGCCAGGTTGAAAACCACACAAATAATGAGCTCTCAATATTACTCAGCGGAAAGTGAGAACTGGAGTTTTCCACCCAAACCCGTAAAGGCTGACAAGCTCAGACATGTTTTTTTGAGCTCCTTCCTGGACCCCACATTTTTAAGTCAATTTAAAGAAAGCTAGGCAGCCACTTCCCGCCCCCCCTGGTCTTTTAAGTAAAGATGTTAACATCCGTGCTAATAATACAACTACCCCTTCTTTTAACAAAGGCTTCAGCAATCACAGAGGCTTTCTTTTCATCTCAAGGAAAAACTGCAAAAATAAAGCTGCCTAGTCATAGAATCATAGAATCATAGGGTTGGAAGGGACCTCTGGAGATCATCTAGTCCAACCCCCCTGCCAGAGCAGGGTCACCTTAGAGCAGGTTACATAGGAACACGTCCAGGCAGGTTTTGAATGTCTCCAGAGATGGAGACTCCACCACCTCTCTGGGCAGCCTGTTCCAGTGCTCTGCCACCCCCAAGGTAAAGAAGTTCCTCATGTTTAGGTGGAACTTCCTACACTCAAGTTTGTGCCCATTACCTCTTGTCCTGTCACTGGGCACCATTGAAAAGAGCCTGGCCCCATCCTCCTGACACCCACCCTTTAAGTATTTATAAGTGTTGATAAGGTCCCCCCTCAGTCATCTTTTTTCTAGACTAAAGAAACCCAATTCCCTCAGTCTTTCCTCATAAGAGAGGTGTTCCAGTCCCCTAATCATCTTTGTAGCCCTATGCTGTACCATCTCCAGCAGTTCCCTGTCCTTCTTGAACCAGGGAGCCCAGAACTGGACACAATACTCCAGATGCGGCCTCACCAACACAGAGTAGGGGGGGAGGATGACCTCCCTCGACCTGCTGGCCACACTCTTCTTGGTGCACCCCAGGATGCCATTGTCCTTCTTGGCCACCACCGAGCTGCTCTCCAGCAGGTCAGTCCCCAACCTGTACTGGTGCATGGCGTTATTCCTCCCCAGGTGAAGCACCCTACACTTGCCCTTGTTAAATTTCATAAGGTTTTTCTCTGCCCAACACTCCAACCTGTCTAGTTCTGCTGCTGATGTTGTCCCAAAGCTCTGTATACTGCATGGATACCAGCCAGTGGCTGAATGTGGCTTTATGTTTCCAGTAGAGCATCTTTGCCGCTAATTGAATCTCCAAACGACTGGCCGTGCAGCACTTGACTACTGCGACAGATAATTCCCCACCGGGTTGTTTCCACTTCATCAGAAAATGGAGTAAGTGTTCTGGACTGACAGTCCCAAATGGGATAACTCCTCTGCGGAAAGACTGCAGATTTAATAGAAAATAATTGTGAATTAAGGCGCGGGTGCAAGCTTGCATTCCACGACAAGGCGCCACAGGGCAGCACACACTTTTTCCATGCAAATCTGTAAGCAAAGGCGTTGGGTGCTCCCCGCTGCCCCGGCACATCCTGGAAAACACCCACCAGCACAAAAGGTGCGTTTCGGGTATCTCTGGCCTCCGCCATGTAGGATCACAGAATATCTGTGTGTCCACGCCTGCGACTGGGAACCGCCTGCCTGCTCTGCCCCTTGGGTGCTTACAGCGAGGCCAAGCGTATTTCAGTGATGACCGATAATTTGAAATTTAGGAGAAATCACAGAGAGCATCGGCCCGACAACCCTGGTTCAGTGGCAGATTGCTGGATGCATTTGTCATAATTGCAACAAACTTGTTTCTGCCACGCCTACCATATTTACAGATTAAAAATATGACCCTTATAAGTGAAATAAAAGAGCTTCCCCCCCCATCTCCTTCCTCTGTGTTTTTAATTAAAATCACAAACTAACACATGTACCCATCCTTCTTTCTGTAATAGTTTGGGATTCCACCCTCATATACAGATAAAACGAACCTTTATGTGTTAGCGATTCGCAATGTGGTAAATTCTCCTTTCCAAACCTGCCGTCTTCATTAAAATCTTATTTGCTTGGTAATCTCCTTTGATCGGTAAAGTTATAAGAAGCCCCCTCCTCTTCTTTTGATACTATCAGTGTAGCTTTTGACCAGAGAGCGTGATGAATTAAATGTATGACAGATATGACAGGTGAGGAGTGCTTGGAAAGGGCTTAAACAGCAGGGATAAGACAAAGCCCCCATTTAAGAACAAAACCCCTACCCGATGGCTAGCCCGTTAATGACCAACCACTCTTATTTGTCCTGGTGGATAGGAGCAAGCTGATACTACAGACAAAGCTTTGTTAGCCACGGGGCTGTTCTTCAATCAGGCCACACAACCAACTAATTGAAATGCCCAGTTTTCCCCCCTCAGGATTTGATATACAAGCTAGGGGTTTGGTAGGTATACTCTTTTTTTCTTTTTTCTTTTTTTTTTTTTTCTTTCCCCCCCTATAATGTATTAATTCAGCCACCACAAGTTTACAGCTGGACTAAGTGGAATTACAGCATATAAACCTGAAAATCTATCTGCAGGGATCCAGATAAGCCCTGGAGAGAGACAAGTCCAGCAATACAAATCCAAGGAATTTTGGAAGTCAATCCATTAGGATTACTAGGCCTTTGATTTTGGAAGTCGCAGGCTCAAAATATGGAAGCGATGAACTCTCAATCTTCCTTCATTTTAGCCTCTTTTCGGAGGGCTTATTGACCCCATTTTTTTCTATTAAAACACATTGGTAAATCTAGACAGAATTATATTGTTTTTCCACTATATTTGCAATGGAGGAAGACAGGAAAATATCTGCTTTCCCGAACTCATGGTTAACATGCCCTTTAAATGTTCATATGTATTTTCTACATATTTTGAGTTGGCACAAGCAAACTCGTCACCCTTCTCATCAGCTAAAGACCGCTCTGCCCCTCTTTAAAGCTCATGTTAATTTTCGGCACACTGTGCTGTACCTAAACGAGGAGTTTCTGGCTCCAGTTACTTTAAACTACAGGCTGCCTCCCAGAGGTGAAGAAATCTGTGCCCCCCTGCAGACCAGGATTATATTCTCAATGGGCAGCCTCTTACTTTAGCCTACCAATCTGTGGTTAGCAGAAGGCCAGCAGTTTCCCGAGGTAGGTGCCAAAGCGATAGTCATTGTTAAACCCAACTGTTAAAGAAAAGAAAAATTAGATTACAGGGATGCAGCAATGAATTTTGACTTCATCTTTGCTCTGGGTATAATGGAAAACACTAACTGAAGCAACAAGAGTCTTCACTTTCAGAAGAAATTCAATTTTTATCTCTTCGTTCCTTCCTGTCCTGCCCTCGCAGTGTGCTGTGGCTGAATCACAGGTGCTGGTATCAGGAAACCTGGGTTCTGTTCTTAGCTTTGCCACGGGCTTCTTACGTGGCTTCTGGCATGCCTTGTACTGTCTCCGTGCCTCAGTTTCCTTATATAAAAATGCAAATATTCCTACCTATTTCAGAAAGAGTGTGGTCTCGTGGTTTAAACCACAGAACCAGGATATCCGAATTCTCAAACTGAATACGGTATCAATTTCTGCTGTGGCTTTGAAGCCACTACCCTTACCTACCCAAGGGGTCAGCTTCCCCTGGAAAATGTTGACTGGCCAAAACCCAGGCTTTCCAGTCGAAGACGCGTGCTGCTTTTCAGGTGAGTGGTATTTCTGGCTGGAGCTCAGCCTCACCTTGCAGTGAGACCACTTCACCTGGAGCACGAGAGAAAAAAAGATGGTCCGAGCTACGGCCGGCGAAGCTTCTGGGAGCTGCTGTCACCAGCAGGCTACAGCGACCACCTCTCCGAGCGCTTGTCCCCAGGCCACCTGGCAAAGCTGGCCTGACTCCAGCACAGCCATTACGGTCCTAATTCAGCATGTGGAGGCGTAAGAGCTGAAGTCCCAAATCTTCACCAGGCGGGACAAAGGGCTGAAACGATAGCTTTCCCCTTCCACGGGGAGCATTCCGTAACTTCTGGCGATTTTGCCGCAGACCAGTTGGTGTCTCACGCTCTCTCCTCCTCCACTTTTGCTCCGCAAAAAAATCCCCAAAGTTTTGAGTCCGTTCCACTCAGAATAAGTAGCAATTTGAAAACTTTCGCAAGGCAGAAAAAGCATTTCCTGCCTGGCTCTATCTCATGGCTCTCTGGCCCACTGGACGCTTGCAAAGGTTAATTAAATAGTGCTCAGATATTCATAATATGAAACGTCCCAGACAAGTGATAAGTGTTAACATTATGAAGCATAAAAGGGTCATTCAGAGAGAATAACCTTACAGAAATCTAGAGGAAAATACTGTTAACCTCACAGAAACATGCAGTTCTTCACTGTGGACTCCAACAAAGCTAGGCAAAGTTGTTAGCAGTATTACCACTAACCTCATACTGAAAAAGACTGACTGATTTTTAGGAAAAGACAATAAGGGATGAAATTAAGGGTCAAAAAAACCCCAAAAACATTAATCTGGGGTATTTTGGTTTTGAACGTTCAGATCTGAATGGAAGCTGTGGTTTTTTAGACAGCTTTCCGATCTCCCTATTAGATATAATGTTATAGTCTTATTACACATGTTGCCTACTAGATGTGCTCTGACTTTTATAGATGTCAACCCCATTTCTTAATTCAAGACATTTGTCTCTTGTGATCTCTGCGCCTCTGGGTTAGAGTTCCAGCCAAAGAGGTGAGCCGGCTCGTATCTGCAAGGCAGCCGTAAAATCCTCCGGTGCTACATCCCCGAAAGCTGCTGCTGCTGCTGTCCTGCGAAAAGGCCTGGATTTCGTCTGTCTGCAGCTCAGCACCCAGAAAGGACATTTTGCAGAAGGGCTCAGTGGACATCCAGGAAAACTGCTTTCAGGACCTTATCTGAAGGACAATACTTAACTTTCACCACCTGGGCCTGGCCCCTGAAAGGAAACAGTCACACTCAATTATTGTCTTTTTCTAGACAATTACTATTTAATCAAACCTCCAGCTGATATTAACTGGTGGAAAAAAGGCTATTTTTAGTCAGGACAGTGATTCCCCCTCACTCCTTTCATCTATGAGTAATGTATTTCCTTTTGCTCTCAGTACCACAAACCAGTCCACACCAGATGCTCAGTATTAGGTAAAATTAAAAATGTGGGCATCATACCCTTTGAAAGATGCTTTGAACTCAAATTAATATACCTAAACCCACTATTTAAATTAAAGATATCCTGTCTCTCTGCTGTGTAGTTTTCCCTTTTATCAGAAGGGGAATTTTAGTCCATTTAAAGGTTTTTTGGTTCAGCTCCACAGACCACACTTTGACTTAACAACACATTGTAATTTCCTTTTAGCCACAAGAATAAAGGAAATGTATAGAAGCAACACCATAATCTTGTCAAGCACCCTCTTTTGTTTCCCTGAACAAGCCTGTTCAAGAAAATGTGAAGCCTAAGATTTTTAAGATGTTTAGATCATGGAATGCTTTTATTGAAAACAGACATATGTATTTTTATGTATCTACTGATGTACCCACACACATAAAATATATGCCTACTAAATTCTTTTATGGACAAGAACACAGCAGTCTGCAACCTGCAGAGGTTTTGCAGAGTTCAATCCCCTTGCCTCAGCATTTTAACTTTTCCAGATTTTTGCCCAGAATCCATGTGGATGCTCAAGAAAGCCCCACCAATTCTCATGCCCAGGGAAGTAAGAACCAGGGAGCGCCTGCACCCAGACTCCCCTGTGAGCAGGGTTCTCTCGCTGCTGTCAGAAGCAAAACAACGTGGGAGCAATGTAAAATACCCCGATTTCTCGTGTACGTCTGTGTATATGTAAGAAATGGGCTCCTGCACTACTTGTGCCATTTATTTGCATCTTTAATCTTTTTAAAACATAATGATTTCAATGCAAGTAGTCTGCTTCTGGAGAGCTACAGGACTCGATGAAGTTTGCTGGGTGTACTCAGACTTTACATTTTATAAGCAAACACCATCCAGTCTATCTGGATGGTGTCATCCTTGATGTCCCCACCACTGACAACGCTCAGAGTACAGGCAGAGGTGTCAGAGCTGCCTCTTCCCTTCGGCACCGGGAGCTGCGAGTGCCACAGCAATGAGGAGCTTGACCTTCTAGCAGCCTTCCCGCACCTAAAGGGGGCCTACAGGAAAGATGGGGAGGGACTCTTTATCAGGGAATGGAGCAATAGGACAAAGTGTAACAGTTTTCAACTGAAAGAGGGGAGATTTAGATTAGATATTAGGAAGAAATTCTTTACTGTGAGGGTGGTGAGACACAAACAGGTTGCCCAGGGAAGCTGTGGATGCCCCATCCCTGGAAGTGTCCAAGGCCAGGCTGGACGGGGCTTTGAGCAGCCTGGTCTAGCGGGAGGTGTCCCTGCCCATGGCAGGGGGGTTGGAACGAGATGATCTTCAAGATCCCTTCTAACCTGAACCATTCTATGATTCTATGAGTTTTAGGTCCCAGGGGATGCCCAGGCATGCCCCAGCACACACGACAAGCCCTGGGGACACCTACGCGTGCGTGGGATGCTGCTGCCTCAGCAGACCCCGAGGTCTCGCTCAGTTCCTGGTATCTTTGCCCTGCTGCCGGTGAGGCACCATAGGGCAGCCTGGCCCTGGCCACAGCACAGGCAGAAGGACTGCCAGGAGAAAACCCAACCCATCAGGCTGGAGAAACCGATGCTGAACCCACTATACTGAGCAAAGGGAGAGGTATTGGTTAAAGATGCCCAAGAAAACGTACATCAGGACAAAGCAAAGGGGCAAGTTAAGCATCTGGGAGTTCTCTTGGTGCGGGTTAGACAGTGATGGTAAGGCAGTTTATCCCCAAGAGCTTTCTCCTCGCTGGAGGTGTTGAGTTAACTGGCGGTGACCTCCCCCTGACCCACAGACAGCATCTGCAAGCGGTGGGCGGCAGTGGCAGCCAGGAAGCACTTCTTCCAAACAGGGCCCTTTCAAAACACCCCTCCGAAAAGCCACGGCTGAGGTGACCCAGGAGTCAGCCCCCCAGCCCCATCCAGCATGGAGGACGTCTCCCTTCACCCTCCTGGGGTTTCATCCATCTTCATTTGCTTTTTCTTGCTGCCATTTCCTCTGACTTTTCAAACTTGGGACACTGGTAGCTATTATTCATTCTCTTGTTTCTTACCAGCCGCGCAGCAAGGAACTGCAGCTTTCTATCAATAAATACCACATCAGTGCTTATTTAGCCATTATTTTAATTGCTGATTTTTTTCTGCTCAGTTATGTCTTGAGCAAAAGCAGGTTTTACTGTATTATCACAGTTTAGATTTCTAAGAGAAAAACATCTCAATGCAATTATTAAACATCACTCTGGGTAACCGCCAAATAACTTGTTAATGAAAACTCTGAATAGGAATGAAAATATAACTGAGGTTTGAAGAAAGTAACTGTCCAAACCATTTGAGGTTAAGCAAGTATGAACATCTTCATTGTGCACCCTTTTTGTCTATAAAAGGTATGAAGAGGTGAAGCAGCCGGGCTTAGCCCTTCCGCCACGATCAATGGTGTAAACACCAGAAGCTCTCCAATTTCCAGCTAGAACAAATCATTTAGCTCTGGGTAATTCCAATAATTTTAGTCAGCAGCTTGCATAACCACGTAACTTGTACTCGGTTGACATCAATTTGAGTAATCTTGTTCCCATGTCTGGTTAAGAGGAGACTGATAATAATATATTTTGGCTTCACAGTGGGGAGGGGGAAAGCAAGCCCTTCTCTTCCTCTCCACATCTGGGTGGTTCAGGAGGGATGGGGGAGAAAAGGAGGTGTTGGGGGACAGAGAACTGGGAGAGAGCCAGAAAAGCAAGCAGGAGTCCTGGTAGCAGATTTGGGCATGGGATCACATTCCGATCACATTCTCTGTTCTAAGAACGGACCCCAAAACTCTCATACCTGAACCCTCCTCCCCAAATGTGAGAAGGCAGGCTGTCCAGCTTGCATTCATGGACAACGATGGTGGGAAAGGCATACAAATGCGCAGCCGGTGGCAAGGATCTCTCAGCTCAACAGAAAAGAGAGAAAGAGTCAGAGGTTTTACGTAAGAGGAAGAGATCGAATGACTTCACCAAGGTTTCACTGAAAGCAGACAGCAGGGACAGGAGCTGAACCCACATGTCCTGAATCACAGCCCTTCGTCTCAATCACAAGACCCTCCTTCCTCATGTATGTTTTGCACTATCTACAGTAATCAAGAAAAAGACTGCCTTGCCCTCCTAAATCAGGAATTGAATACTAAACCTATACATCACCTAGAAAATTCAGAAGTTTTGACAGAAAGGCAATGGGTTCCAAAGAAATGACAAATCTCAATATTGCTCTGGAAGAAGGGTGTCATTTCCTATGCTGATCATCCGTGTTGAATCAAGATCAATTTAGATGGCAATAGGTTAGAAAGTGCAGAGCCCTTCTGAGAAAAGATGCAAAAGGGCATGTCTACACCATGCAGCATGCTGTGCAAAGCCGGCAGAGCCAGATCCACGCCTGCTGACTGTGGGAGAGTGTAGTATTGTAAGGGACACCGCTGCATCAAGAAAGTGATGCAGATACATTAGCAGGTAAATTAATAAGCCTCACAGCTTAGAAAGACACACAATTTTAAGTCCAGGGACATACATATACTGCCTCTAAGGCTACCTCAATCACTGCTCATGCTCTTGAAGGCCATTGAACCTTGTTCCATAATGCAACGCAAGCATGAACTTTCTTGCTTTCTGGTTTTGCCGAGGTTGGGAAAGGATATGGTTGTGCTCTATAAATATGTGATGGGGGAAACAGCAAGGAGCTGTTTCTTGAGCTATATCAGCTGAAGATTTTCATACAAGAACAAAACTGACCTGAGCAAGTTCAGGCCAGAACTTGATTCTTTAGTCTGAGAGGGGCTCTTTCATCACAGCGGTGGGGAAAAAACATCCTAGCCTTGGTAAGACAGTCCTTGTTCATTAGTAGAACAATTTTTTTATGAAGTTGTCTCTCCCATCAGGAGATGGGCTGAGTGACCAGGGAGACCTCCTCTAGACTCATCTTTTCTAGAAAATCTTCTAAGATATTTCTAAGAAATATCACAGTGGTCTAGACAGTCAGATACTTCCAGAAGGATGAACTAGTAAAGCATTATGTATACATTTTTCAAAGCAGACCATACATAATAAATTTCTTCTTTTTGGGAAAATTCTATCTGACTGAGCAGTACACGTGCATGTGCATGCCGATGAACGCACACTATTTCCAGTATCAAGACCATCTTCAAGCTATTTCTCACTCTTATAATGCATTTATTTCATGTAAAACAGATGCAGGTCTTTGGGGTAGGCTTTGTCATTTAGTCTTATATTGTGAACGTCCCTTTTAATTAAAATGGGAAATACAAATTTTCTCATCTAGTGCCAAGCCTGAAGCCCATTAGCACAAGCAGCCATCTGCAGATTCAGCTGGAACCCTTTCAGCATCCCAAGGTAAGCCTGCTGGTTGAATTCAGGATCTTCAGACACGTATAAATCAGTGCCGCCCCACTGAGCTGTGCCCATTTACACCAGCTGTGAAGAAGCTGAGCTAGTAGTGATGTATGTGGCCCAAGTTCCTTAAACAAGCCCTGAAACCCCATCGCAGACTGTTACATTAGGGCTATTTAATACCCGCACAGCTGATGAGAATGCCGCCCTTGGTGGCACCGCCTTTTAAAGTCACTGTTATGTGCTGCGCCCAGTGGGATGAAGAACAACTAAATAAGAAAAGTAGTAAACACTGCAAATGGCGATTATCAAACTTCACTAGAAGTGAACTGGAAGAAAAAAACCCCACCCACTGAATGATCCTTAATGCAAAATAATTCAGACCTATCTTTCTCATTAAAATATATTTTTTGAAAAAGTCTTCCCTTTTCTTCCCGTACCCAAATGAAGGCGGAAGCAAGCACTTCCTTTCCTGATGATGGAAGTGATACCAAGTATTATGTTAGTATTAAGTGAACTTCCTCCCGTCCATTTCTGTTGAGTTAATGTCCTTTGACTCAAACGCAATTAATAAAAGCGTGCTGTTCAGTTCCGACAAACTAAAGCCTTGCGAGTTTATAGACACAATTGCTTCAGGCTCCCCCTATGGTTGATCAGATAGGGTGCCTTTTGAATGGACTCAAAGAAACACATTTTCACACCTGTCAGGCCTAGATTAATATCCCTGCTAATTACACTTTAGGAACGGCCAATTAGTTCTAGTTATAGAAGCTTTCACGGGCAAGGGGGAGAAGCAGCCTGTTATCACCATCAGGACTCATTGTTCCCCTGAATAGATCTGTCCCCCAAACTGGGGGTGCCCCCGCGGTGTGGCGGGGAGCCCTGCTGCACGCCCCTGCCATCATGCCTTTATCCTACCCCCGAACCCGCATGGGGATGGCAGAGGTGGCCATGATCGTAAAAGGAAAACCAACTAGTGCTACGCTGAGATTACAAAGCCTAAACCCCATTTTCAAGTCAGAAGTGATTTGCTGAAATTTCCTAATTATCCCAATTTATTTTGCGTCTCAGATAAAATTTCCTTTTTGCTCTAAATGGATAGCACTTTATTTGTAATAAAACACTTGCTGCTGCAAGGGGGAGAAAAAAAGAAAAAAAAAAAAAGAAGCCCAGTAACGTTGCTGAGTTTGCAAAAGGGGGATAAGTAAAGTTCTGGCCTTGAAGCAGCAGCCTGAAGAGTGACAACCGCAGCGCCAACACCACCGGTGGGACGCTTGAAAACAAGTCAGGGACCAAGGGTTAGTCCAGCCATTCGAACGTGACAGGAAGGCTAGTTAATAAACACTACCTAACCCCTTCAATTACAGCAATAAATTGTTCAATTGGTTAAATGTCCACAGGTTCTGCCCCAAACACCGCTGGGAACTGTTTAATTAGCAAACTCTTGCATCACTGGACAAACAGATCTTGGCGAGCAAGGGGCGCTGGTGCCCCGTGCAGCTCCTCGCTCGCCGTCGCACCACCCAACCCGCAACAGAGCTTTAACAGCTCTGAAAATAACTCATTCCTCGCTGCCTTTTTTTTTTTTTTAAAAAAAACAACCCAGAATTAAGACCGTATGGGCCAAATAGGGCTCAATCACCATTCTTTCCCCATCAGTTTTCTGTATTTCGATAAGACGCCCCGCAAATTACAGCTTCTCACCTGCCGGAAGATTAGATAGCCCTACAAGCGATATGGGTTACGCAGCACGAGAGATACCGAGTACCTGGAAACTGCATGCTGTACGAAACAGATCTGCAGATTAAAAGTCAGCGGGCCCATTTCTTGAAAATATTTAACCCACTAAATTCAGGATTATCTCACTAAGAGTTAAGAACATTCGAAGCCCTGTAAAATGATTTATCATCCAGATCACTGCTGACTACGAAGGGTGTTTAGAGTATGCCCATGAGGCATATGCCACCATAACATTAAAAAATTCTGATACAAAAAAAAGTTTATTGGTAAAAACTATTTTACCAAATAAAAAAAAGTTATTTCTGGTGAATAAAGCGACAAGTTTAAGGTGATCACTGAGGATCAATTCAGAGTTAAAGACACACTAAGTTGCCTTCATTGGACCTTTGATCACTTTGATGAACCACTGATTCTACATACTCGGTTACTAACTAAAACCCACACACTGATGCAGGGGGAAAAATGCATTACATTTTTATATTAATTAGATCCGTTTACCAAGAATTTCAGGAAAAACAACCAGTCAAAGGAGATAAGTACTGTTTGTTATGTTTACACATAATGAGGAGAAATTGCATTTCCCTGCTGAAGTTTTCTTAATGAACTAAAACAGAGGTAAATTTATCACAGTTGGGAGTAAATACATACAGTGTTTGCCTGTGGAAAGCTGTAAGTGATCGCTCCCTGTCTCTCTAGCAAAAGTATGTATTTGGAAAAGGGCTTTAGGCAGAAATATTCATTTAGAACATATTTTTTTGTAACAGTGAGGAAATCTACCATTTTGCACTTCTGCCCGAGAGGTTGAGCCTTCATCCTCAAAGGCCATCCAAAACACAGACAGGCAATTCAGTTTATTGGGGGAGGATGGGGCTGGACTATGTCCCATCCTCCACTTCGCAAAAATACACAAATCATGATGTTGAACTGAACTCTGGATGCTTCTGGCTGAGCTTGCTGGCTCCTGGGAGTCCTCTCCTCACCAGTGTCTCCTTCCAGTGAGCCACCTGGAGAGCCTCAGCACCTAACTCAAGCTTGAAGATTCTCCCCCAGGTACCTACCACAAGGGTCCACATCCGCTCTGGAAAACCTGTAGGTTTAGCAGTGCGTTACTGCCTCACATTTAAGGATACAAATGGTCTTATTTGAGTTAGCATGCACATCTTGCAGAGCTAAGCAAAGCAAACTCTTAAATTCGGATTCATAGGAAGGCTTCTGTTGACTTCAGTAGTCACTGGGTCAACTTTGTACAGCGTATTTTGAACACAAATTTAAATCTTTATGTTGCCAGACCAAACAGAAAAAAAAAATGCTGCAAAGAGACCCTTTACTGCTAACAGATAGTTCTGTAAAGTCAGTGCCATTAAAGCTGTGCACTCAAAGAGTTTGCTGAATCCAGGGGTTTAGTATCTGTGCCTCAGGAGTGGACACTTTAGAACCACTCTTTTTTTTTTTTTTTTTTTA
>VYZM01013530.1:92125-103956 GCA_013398915.1 Dromas ardeola
TTTTTTTTAGTTTTGTAGTACTAAGCGAATTAACATCTCTGAGAAGTCTCAGGGTCTCAGGACAGGCTTTCAGTTGCCATCCATTAGCATAGCCTCACGGAATTAAACAGACTGAAGCAATTCGGGCCATTGAGAATCCACGGGAGCAGGGCGGGGAGAAACTGCAAATTAGGAAAAGAATAGAGAACACAATACCAGCACTGATGCCCTGGCACACAGGCTTTTATTCTGGAGATAGTTTACAAGCAGTTCGTAACCTTTGGACTCCAGACAGTCTGTAGAACCAACACGGAGGAGGTTCAAGATTTGGTCTGAACTTTCCATCCAGCCCCGGCACTGTCAATATTTGGAAGGTGCGCTGGAACTCATAAAGTCTCCATAAAATGGATGTTAGTGAAACAAAAAAAAAAAAACAACCCTGAAACTTGCATTCATAAAGTCATTTTAGACTTTATTACTTTAATCCAAAAAGCTATTAAGGAGACAAATATTTATAACTTTGCTATGCTTAAAAGAGTAATTTCCCAGCAAAATAGCTAATGCATTTTTGTTTAACAAACATGGAGTCTAAAACCAGCCTCTCTTCCGGATTCATAATTTCAGATTCACTTAAAAAATTTTGATTTATAATCTTAAACTTTCTGCGGTTAACAGAATAATTCAAAGAAATGGTCCAAGTGTGATTTTTCTGCCTAAGAAAAAAGTGACCAGGGAATTCACAAAGCAAAATATTCTGTGTTTCAGGCCTGCCAATATTTCATTGATCTATTTAAAATATGTTCACTTTTGTTTCATTCTCCACTATAAATCAATTCAGTTATCATACCAAATTATAGTTATGCATGAATAAGTCTGTCAAGAAAAAATGATTTTAACAAAATAACTTCAGGCTACAAATTAAGGTTTTGTTCTTTGATAGTCATTTAAAAAGATTAAATAAGAAAAGATTTACGGCTATGTATTTTATTTCGTGAATGAAAGATTCTTAAAATAATCATTATATACTCTAGAGGCTTTCATGACATGTTAACTAGAAAGTGGCATTTACTACTAACTCAATTGACAGAGCCTTTGTGCAACCAAAGTCAAATGAAGCATACTGTTAATAAACAACACAAAAATAAAAGGGAGAGAGTTATCTTTTAATTCTCTCATAATTGTGTTCATCACGTGTTTAGTGCTCTAAGTCACAGGGAATTTCATTGAATTAAATGTACTTACACCAGTCCAAGGATAACCTAAACGAAGAGGGACTTGAATGTCCAACAATGTTATATCAACTAATTTTTTATCTGGACAGTAAAAATACCTTAAATGCATCAAATTCTAAGCTCCCATCCTGAACAAAAGCTTCTACTGTGAGCAGTAGATACTATAGAGTTATAAATCCATTACTTTATTCAAAGCTAACAATCTCATTTGTTTGTGGAGGTAGGTCACTTAATTCATTAAGGGAGGAAAAATTAATCTGAAAAAATGATCACAAAGAGACAATTTCTGAAGTACTTTATATATCTCCTACTGGCCATGGTCAAAAAACTGAAATACCAACTCACTCTGTCCGTAACTCTGAAAAAAACAAAATACATTGGTTTTGCTCTAGATGTGCTTTTGAAGCCTCCCGTGCCAAGTTCTGGGTTTCTACCTGTAGGAATGAATAATTTGCTTGTGCTCAACAAAAGCCCACTTCTCTTACTTCAAATGCGCAGAAGAGATTTGCGCTTGCCATTAGGAAAAAAAAAAAAAAAGATAAAATTACATCTCGTCCAGAAGCAGCGTTTTTCTAACAGTTCAAGAACTGTTCAGATTAAAGATACTAACTCAACCCATTTATAAGCCAAAATGATTAATCAAGCTTACCATGCAATGCTATCACTGCAAGAACTGTGCTTGGGTGAGAGGTCTCTCCCATATATAAAAGGTCAATTTTTGCGTTGGTAAAAGTTCAGAAAATAAGATTGTTATCCCATATGCCTTATGACGAGCAATTTCCACAAAGTTTTCAAAGCCCCCCGTGTATAAGCAAGATCCACAGAGTTTTGACTCACCTGATCTATTAGGTTTTTGCCTTGTACAGAAAGCTCAGAGTTTCAGCACTATCTTGCCCCTCCATTCACCGTACAGAGTATCTCCACACAGTTACCTCCCACGAAAAGCATGATCTTGCCTGTTTCTCTCCCCTTTCTCAAAGGGTGAAAGCAAAGTTACGCCAGCTATCCTGGGAAGCTTTATACTGCATCAAGCACCTGTTCTGACAACAGTCAGTTAAAAAAGCGAAGTAACAGCTGAGTCGAGGTCAGCCATCCTACGAACTTCGGGACATACTCGGAGACCCCACTACCCTCATCCCTCCCGTCTTTATTTGAAAATAGCAGCTCTTGTAACGCGATGCCTGCCTTGCCTTCCCTGTTTGAGCAGGCAGTGAAAGCCCTCCTGCTGGCTTCTACTCTTAAGAAGAAAGCATTAGTCTCCAAGCTGCACTACGGCTGTCTGCAGAAATAAGACAACTCATCCCACACTGATAGCGTTTGTTTAAGGACCACAGGTTCAATAGAGCCTGTTAACCATTAGCTAGCACCCATTACAGATCGTATTACACTCACTAGGCCTACTTGTTAACGTACCCTTAAATGAATTTAAGTTTAAGAAGAGCATCTGGGTCAGTCAATCTTCTCTAAGCATCGCCAAAGGGTAACACCAGCTGCCCCAACACAGAACATCTTGATGCACACCGAGCCAGCCTTGGGCACAAGCTCCGTGGATGTCAAGTACTTCGCTTACACAACTCACACGTGTATTACTGGTACCCAAAACTGCTCAGAAGGAATTCATGGGCACTAAAAACACATACTAGAGGTTTGCAGATTTAACGAACATCCCCTACAACAAGTCCATGCATAAGAGGTTTCGTTCCCATACATTTGCCTATAAGCAGCTCAGCTCTAAAGGCTGAAAACAGCAGCCGTCTTCCTAAAAAAACAGTGGAAAGTTACCACGCTTCTTCAAATCCTTTTTTTGTAGAGTCTCACAAGTTACTCATGCTGGTCAAAAAGCTACTTAGTGCTGCCATTATTTTGTATTAACCTAAATCTTGACAAAAACTTTAGCTGTAATGATACTCAGTCACGTCACATAAATTATTTTGTCAAGCCCAAAACACAAGATTTATTATTATGGGCTTTTATTACAAAACCATCTAGAAGCCACAAGCAAGAGCACTGTGCCAGGCATCGCATAAACGGCTAGAAGGAAACCTCACCACCTCAAAGAGCTTGCAATCAGATAGGGAAGGGAGACACAACGTGAAAGAAGGGAAGTGGCATTACCTTCCCTTCACAGGACAGATCGAGTATGTATTGAGGCTTAGAAAGACTAAGCCCCTTCTCCTGCGACTTCAGACTTAGCACGGCAGCTATGAACGGTATAGGGCTTTCTGTGCATGCCAGGGCTCACCAGTGCCAGGACTGAAGCCCAAGGGATTGTCAGTCTCCAGCAATTTAGTCTAAAACAGAGGTAGGAACTGAAAGCACATCTCTCCTATGTCCTACACACGATTTTAACAACCCAGCTTTACCCCATTTTTACACCTATTTCTTCTTGCGACATTTGGTGCTACCCTCTTCCTGGTTTATATTAATTCAAGATCCAAATCTAGTGCCTAGCTTTCCAATCTTTGTAGCACAAATAAGATTAATTTTTAATTTTAAGGCCCTGATTCAGCAAAACATTCAACTACGCGCTTAATTCTATCCCTATTCAGTAAAGTACTTAAGTATTTGCTTAATTCTCATTTACTCCGCTGAGACTTGAACATGTGCTTAAAGATAAGCCTCTTCTTAAGTACTTTGCTGAACTAGGGCCTAAACTGTGACCTAGGAGCCAGGAAAAAAAGAAAAAAATAGATCAATAATGTCCAGTGTTATTTCCTCACAAATATTAGGCTGCTGAAAGGAAAAGATGAAGGAAAAATGAAAATCACTTCGATTCAAATAGTACATAGAGTTAGTACAGTTGTTTTATGCGAAGAGACAAACTCTATAAAATCCTATTAAGAAACACCTCTCTCAAAATTCCTTCTTTTTGCTGATTTATGTCTACAAATACGGATTATTGCAATGTGTTGAGCCAACCACTCACTCTCAGTTACATGGTGGGGATCTCAAATGTTTTTCAGGCTAGGTACCTTAAGATGAAGTATAAAATAAAATTTAGAGCAGAATCCCATTTAATGAGTACAGTGGAACAGAATTCAGTTTTGTATTATCTTAAGACAAAAATAATGGAGAAATTGGGAAGATGCCAGAGAAGAGACCCCATGGTAAAAGCAAAAAGAAAAAAAAAATAGAAACTGGTACTCCACTAGGAAGAAACTGTTAAGAGTTGAGTAACCATCAACAGAGATCATGCAGACACCGTGTAATACATTCACTTGCAAAAAAAAAAATCTCATCATGGCTGGATCCTTGGGCCAGCATGGAAATAATACAAGATCAGGATGAAAGAAGCCCTTGGCAGGTCGGGGAAAATGTGTCTACACATCGCAGAGAAGGCAAAATATTACATTATTTCAAAAAAAGACAAAAGTATTTGCTAGTGGCTTATTTTCTTATGCATTTGCCTGCCCTACCCTTATGACCCTGAATCATTCCATAAAGCATGCTTCAGTGGCAAGATCCTAAACTGACCAAATACAGCCCTTTTACTGCATGTTCAGTGTTCAGACTAAAGCTAACTTGCCTGTTTCCAGGATATCAGTATCAACTCAACTGACAGGGACAGAAAATATTGGGAAGCTACAAGTCAGGAAAAATATCTGCAGATGAAACTTACGTTCTGTTTCTTCTAACAATGCATCTCTGTCACTTCACTGGCAAAAAGTTTGGTCAAGCCCAAGCACTACAATTGGATACATACTGCTAAACTGTAGAAAGATGCTATCACCATGTGTGTGCCCACGCAACTGGAACTGGATGCCCCAGGTGCCTTCCACCCTCAGAGAAATGGTTAGCATTTTGCCAGGGGAAGGGTCCTTCTCACAAATAAAGACCAAATGCTTACGTGCCACTGGCAGGTCTTCTGTTGGCAAGTCTTTCATGTCAGCTGCTGCTGCTGCTCTTCCTTCAGGAACTGCTGTTCCTCTATAGCTGGGGTCACTGTTTTCATCTACCTTTTGATTTCTAGCAAACAGGAATGCTGTTTAATCTTTGCAGTTCCTAACTTACACATATGCTTAACTTCATGCACTGTGAATGGTTCTACTGAAGCCTGAATTACGGTACACAAAGCTAAAACATATGCCTAAGCGCCTGCAGGATTGGGGCCTAAAAACCTGAGCATTTACTAGCTATTACCCTTTTGATGGATACACCCCACTATAACGATGGATAAAAGTGTTTATAAAAAAAGCTTTGAAGATGAGAGATACGCTGTAAGGACATGTGTGGGGTAGGGGAAGTGGAAAGGGCTAGAGACACAGATTGCGTTGGCAGCCCTTATGTTTGCCATAGAAACCGCGCATCATTATTAGCAGCTGTAGGATTAAGAAGCCTACGTGGCTGAGGTAGTTCTCCATATTTTGGACAAGCACAGGCAGAAAGCAGAGGGTGCAGTTTCTCAGCTCCCACCTCAGTTCAGTCCTCGAAAGGAAGATACCCCGCATGGACACACCGTTCCTTGGAAGGCTCTGCTGCGGTGACATCCACCCTCACCATCCGCACCCACAGCCACCCCCGTCAAAGTGGCCTTTGTCTCTCTCCTGCCGGTGCGGCAGTGGTCACGGCCAATGGCTACGACAAGATGGCGAAGGGATGAAAAACACTTAATCTGTTATTCCCATTGTCAGAAGGGTAGGAAAGGTCACCTGGCGCTCCCCTTCAATCACGTGCAGAGCCAGGTACCTGCCATCCCCTCCTGAGCCGCCGGAGCTGCGCAGGTATAAAATATTTTCTAACAAAAAGAAACTGGATCACTTGGCCTGGGGGGGCCATAATGTTTATTCCGAGGACAATGAAAGATGGCTTTGATCACGGCAGAGGCCATACGTCTCTGATTGCAGACGGCAAGCCCACCTCAACACAGCTACAACGCGTGTACAGGCCTCCTTCCTCCTGCCAGGCTGGATGTCAGGCTAATCAGTTTGATCTGACAGATTTTAATTAAATTAATTAAGGCCTTTCTGAATGGACTTGATTAGTGTTCCACAGAAGAATCCCTCGTGAAAAGAAACCCTGTCAGGAAAGGCACTAATATTTTTTCTCCTCTCACAATGAGAAGTTTCTTGGGTTGTTATTGGATTTTTTACACCATTAATGAAAGTACTTTATAAACACATAGCGTATGATGGTTTTTGAAGGTTGACACCCAATTATATTAAATTAACAATAGCCTTCCACAAACAAACAGAAGATTTTCATGTCCTCCTTCAAGCAATTTCGTTACTCTGCAGTTACTGTCAACTCCAGCATTTCAAATATGACCACTTATTCTGACGTAAATAGAAATACAACACAAAATCAAGATGTAAAACAATTCTGATCACTTCCAATCAACCTTCTCACAGTGGCTTCTTGTACAAATATTGGAAACTCAGCATGTGTAGAAATGCAGTGTTGCTTACAAAGTGAGAGGCCACCTTGCTCCCCACATTGGCTTGTGCAAGAACAAAGACCATTTTTGTTCCACAGGACTTGACTGAGATTATGTTGTCAACATTTTGAAAGAGTTCACTATGGGCAAAACCCCCTCTTGCCTGCACAGATGCAACAGCACGACCGAGTTAGAAGGCATCGTCTTGTTTCCCATAGCACATTTGTGATCTGCACAAGTGCTGAAGCTGGAAATCCCCTGGTGCTGGTAAATGACAAACAGTGGTCACATTCACACTGTCCACAAGAGATGCACCCACCGCAGTCAGCTAGTGCACGCAAAGTAGCAGGTTTTGCAGCTACGTGCAGGTCCTGCAGCTAGCAATGACCTCTGCTGTATCAGAGCTCGTCAAATGGACGCGTGCTTCAGAAACCTATTAAAAAGTGACACGAAATCCTAAGTTTACAAATAGAAGAGCTTGTTGTACTGTATTTACAGTAAGGGCATCCTTGACTAGATGATAACCGTAAAAATGCAGGTAATTCTTATGTCTAGTTTAAATTGAATGTACTTTGAAAAATAAACTCACCTCTAAATCTTTTATTAATACCAGGCAGAAAGTGGACTTCTCTACCCACCTTTCATACCTTCTGTTTCTCCCCACTTTGTAGGTTTAATTTAATAGTAAATTAAGCTTCCCAAGAGTTACAAAGGATTTTGAATTCAACCTGAGAAGTAGCAGCAATGATCTTGTGACGAAAAGGATGCTAAGAGCTCAGGTGCTGAAAAACCGCTACTTCATCTACCAACACTCCCTTTCCCTCTCAAGCCAGAGTGGTCATTCAAAACACTTCAAGTGTCAAATGATGGCGAGCCCTACGAATTTTGTTCTGACACAGGCTGAACAGGGGAAGAGAACTCTGAGGTGGGAAGGTACCGCATTTGGAATGGAAGTCAAAATGAAGGAGGAAAAAAAAGCAATAGGAAATGGATAGAAAAAGGAGGCAAAAAGGGTGGAGCAATAAGCTAGAGAGAGAAGATTAAGACACAAGGTACTCTGAAGGAGAGGCTGAATGAAATAAAGCAAAAGGTTAAGGCTGATGTCCTCCAAAGAGAGAAAAGATCCTGAAAAAGAGAAAATAGTGTTAACAGGCATTTACTTTATTAAATAAGAAAGAGGAAAGAAGAAAAAGAAAAGGCCATTATAATTTTTATTCCGTGCCCTTCTCTTTGTTTTTATTTTTTCCATTTTATTTTCAACATATCTGTTACGCTATACGCGTCACAAGAAAATCCTGTGTTTTGCTAAATCAGCACCCATTTACTATAGTATTTCAATAAACAAAAGCTATTCCAGCTTATCTGCTGGCTGGTCTGAATCCATCAGACCTAAATTAATTTTGTGGTGCTATTTTGATTAGTCTCATGGTTTTCTGAAGTTCAAATTCATTTATTCTGAGTTTGAGCCAATAACTAAAGTCTTCTTATTGTACTGAGATTAGATTTACATGCCAATGTACAAATTCAACTCTCAAAAACATACCTGGTTGCAGCATCTGTTGCAGTTTTATTCTCACAACCACGCTCAGACAAGAAATACAAATAGGCTAGAATGTAATTCTGCCAGTAATTTCAACAGAAACATCTATTTTGAGACTTTCTGGGCTATTTTATAAATGCTTCAAAGAAAGAAGGCAGATAAACAAAGAGGGATAGATTTGCCTTTGCAGGAAACAAAAAAAAGGGCTCTGTTTTATAAGTTATACAAAGAAAGATAGGTTGCAATAAAAAAGACACATCCAGGAAGAAAAAAGAATTCAGTGCAACTGACCTTCAAGTTCCCTCTAGTCTTTCATTAACTGTCCACTGAGGTGATCCCTGGCCAAATACGGGCAATTCAGAGCCTGTCATAGAATTACAAGATGAATTAGGGACTGCTGCCACAAATTTACAGCTACCAAGGCCTCTGCTGATTAAATTTTCCCCGACTTGAAAGTAATTTCACTGGAAACACTCTTAATGTGGCCCCAAGATCAGCATCACGACAAATGAGGAAACAGAGTAACACTCTTCCCTTCCAATTATCGGGTGATTTTTTTTCTCCTGTGTGATTTGTAAGCAAATACACATAATTTAAGCCAGTGTGACATGAAAGCGCCAGATCTAACATGGATTGTTTGCATCCTAAAAAACTTCCCAGAAAAATCTCAGTTTTCAGTTCCCTTAAGGAAAGGTGACTCCTGTATTTTCTTTTAACTTCTGGCTTGCAGAGCTTATTAAATAACTTCAATTATCACACCAAACAATTACTGACTCACCGCGAAATCAATTGAAAAGCTAATGTAGTTGAAACTGTACACAGATACACTCACTACAGGTGAGTAACTTCACATGCATGAGTAGTGTCACTGCACTTGGTGGCATAACTCATGTGCATAACTATTGGCAAAGCCAGGGCCTCAGATTGTAAACTCACTGAAGCAGAAACCAGATCTTATCTGCCTGTAAAGCACCTGGCAGCGCACCTATCTTTGCCACTACATAAATTAATTATCATTAGCATCTGAATTTTGTCAGCTCCAGCATTCTCCCTTAACCTCAAACACCAAATTTCTTCACAGAGTGATGTTTGTGCACAGTGGATGATAATACCTACGTAGATATTCAACTATTCTGGGATTTAATGTACAGTCATTTCAAAAATTTCAATACAAGGTTAACACGTGTAAGACGTCTGAAAAGCTTCCAAGGTCCGAGGTCTGGGTGGGGTAAGGGAAAACTTTAAAGGTAAAAAATATACTGAACTGAAATCCTGAAACACTTTGACCTTTAAACGGAACCTTCCTCCCCTCCTGAGGTTTGAGATAAGTTCAGCAAACAAAATTTCACCCTGGGCTTGACACATAATCTGCTAAATTACTGAAGAAATAAACAAACAGTTTTTCCTTTAAAAAATCTTAACATAATTTTAGGGGAAAGACAGACCCCACTTCTTATAACTACTGGTGATGGTTTCTACATACAAACTTACATAGGAGGTAAAGCACTCTCAGATTTTAACAGGAAATACAAACTTAGAAAGACAGAAACAGTTGTGAAATAGCAGCTCGAAGATAAGGAACTCGGAACAAGATGACTTTTGGTCATCTGAAGAAAAGAATAGTCGTCTTCCTTAATCATTTCAGACTGATTGCTTCAGTTTGGTGATCTCACATTTCAATAGGTTTTTACTGCTGAACCTACAGAAACGGGGAGGGGGGTTGGGAGAGGACGGGACTGGAAGTGCCGGTCGGTTCACTCAACACTTTTGGAGCACCTCAGCTAACATTTTTTAAATGTTTTCCAGTTTTTCTTTCAGAACGCTAGCTGATTTCCTTTCCAATGGCAAAAAAACCCAACCATGAGCAAGTAAGTTGAAAGGAGAAAAAAAAAAAAAGAGAGAAATCTAGTGGTATATAGGTTTTTTTGGTTTTTCCCCTCAGGAAAAAAACAAATTTGAAGGCAACATTTCCATGTTTGATGATTTGCTGTTCAGCAAATCTTATTCATCAAGACAGCAGCTGGCTTTGATGCATGTACAGGTATTCAGTGCCCGCGCTTCTTCTGCCTCTGCTTTCTCTTCTGAGGTCTAGCCTTTGCTGGTGGACTATTTAGACAGCTTCAGCAGGCACAAAATACTCCATTGAACAGTGAAAGCTACTGCATGTTCAACAGAACAAAACTAAACTGAAATGGAGAAAAATAAACAAAACCAACCAAAAATAAAAAAAAGGAGTAAACTCTTCATTCAATCTTTTAGGTAAGACAGAAACCCTAACTCAGTAATCACATGCCAGCAAAGACATTAGTTTTAACTGTAGTCACAAAGACTCTGATTAAATTATGTATTACACAAAAAGCAGTATTTTTTATTCTTATCTGGGACCTGCTTGCATATGTATGCACACAAGAACTCTTTACCTGCTACCTTATGACATCACTGTCTAAAAGCTATTTTTTCTTTTATTGTTCCATAAATCACAAAAGCTCCACAAGTCAGTTTCTGGCAACACATCGTTCTTCAAATTCTTAGCTTGATGAGATTTTATTTGTGTTTACCATTTCTGCACACCGTGTGATGCCAAGTTCTACAGTGTAGAGCAATACTATTAATTCTTAAGCTTTAAGTCAAAGAAAGCAGCATGTTTTTCAAGTCTATGATAAAAAAGAAGGGAATGTCAGATTAAATCTGTCACAAAAAGAATTACAGAAATAACAATGTATGCTTAAAATACAAACAATGACAATGAAATCTAATCAACTCTGAATCTTCACCTCTTTTTTTCTCTGCTTGTGCTGTGTAACAGAAAACTGAATAGACTCACAGTATCCCACCCCAGAGATGAGTCTCTTCACACTACATACACCACTTTGCAACTAACAACTATGTATATTTAAAAAAAAAAAAGTAATTTAACTCAGAAGAGTGACAAAAACTACAACTGATACTTGACTACATAAGCACTTCCTTAAGCTGTCCATCATCTTGGGGGCTGTGTCCACCTCAAGAAGTGACCCTTGGTGGCAGCTACTTACTCACAGCTCTTCTTTCTTCGCATCGAAACACACCAAGTGGAAACCTCACCTTGGCTATAGGTCAGGACATGAAGGGTAGTCTGCTGGCCAGTGGCTGGTGTGAACCAGGCCCCGTCCGGCCGCTTTCACACTGAGACCCGCACCAGCAGTTCAGAGCCTTTATGAAGTGAGAAAGTAGAGCAGAAGCTAAGAGAGTACATCTTTTAAGCAGGATATTTAGGAGCCTCTGCAATCCCTTTACCAGACACACAAATGCAACCTGGCTGCTTTTTTTTTTTTCCCCTCCACTCTAAAAATACCAACCCTTCTCCTGAACTAGTTGGAAGGGACTCTCGAAGGGGTGGGGTAAGGGAAATCAGTGCAGCAAGTCACCTTTCAGCCCCCTATGACATCAGCCTGCTGCCCTGATTCCTTCATTAATACCTTTGAGCTGAAAACAATGGGCCTGCCATTAAGCACCACACAGTTTGAGATAAGAAAGCCCTAAGCAGATAATAATCGGTGCATTTAGCTGGATTTCAAACATTCAGCTGCTTAATCATTTCTTCCTCACTGCATGCTACCCAAACACAGGGGGAATGCTTTGGATGCCTTGGGCTAAGGAAGAAGGAGCTGGGGAGTGGGGAAGAGGAGGGAGAGAGCAGAGCCACAGGATGGGGATTGGGGGGGGG